>QEPC01006595.1:1581351-1594247 GCA_003113815.1 Sphenodon punctatus | reverse complement strand
ACACTGGAGCGGAGTGCCCCAGCAGGGCCCATTCCCCCCTAGCTCGCCCCCCCGTACATAGTGCAGACACACACTGGAGCGAAGCGTCCCAGCAGGGCCCATTCCCCCCTAGCTTGCCCCCCCGTACATAGTGCAGACACACACTGGAGCGGAGCGTCCCAGCAGGGGCCCATTCCATCTTCTGCCCTAGCAAGGGCCCATTCCCACTGAGCTCTGTCCCTGGACGAGAGACAGCCCCATGTGTGCCTGGCTGTCCAGAAGCAACAATTCAGTCTTGCAAACCGAGGGTCAAAGCCGAGGTGACAGTAGCTTGGTGTGGCTCGCTGCGGCCTGGGCCCCACTTGTTTAGGCACAGTCCGATGTTAGCCCCCTAGGACTGCCCCTGGGTGGCTAGGTGCCTAGCCCAGGCTGTGTCCTTGGAGAATCTCCCAGGTCATGGCCCAGGCGAAGGGCCGGCTGCCCACGTGGGCTAGCACATCTCTTTGCCGCAGGGCAGGGGTCGCCACAGCTGGTTGCCATGGTTGCCCGTCATGTTGGGGGGCAGGGTACTGGGAGCAGCGGGTGGGTGGGGACGACCCACCCTCCCTGGGCTGTGCGGCTGGCAGGATGGCTCTCGGGCCACGGGAATGTTTTTTCAGTGTCCCTCCCCGCCCTGGGCCGTGTCGGTTGCGGTTTCCCGCCCCGGTTCAGGCTGGGGAGCTGCTGTGCCGCCTGTGCGTCTGTTTTTATCCAGCAAGAAACCCAGCCATGGAAGCGCCAGCCTTTTGCAAATTCCCAGGTTTTTCCAGGACACATGCAGAGAGGCTCCTTTTAACGTACGCTGAACCTCCCCTAAGCCGTGGGCTCTGGGGTTCATGGCTTCGACTCCAATTTAGGAAGCTTTCCCTGATGGGAACAGCTTTTTCACTGCCGAGCAGCTTGAACGGAAGCCAAATCTGTACATAACCACACGTTGTGCAATGGCAGCAAACCGATAAAGAAGAGCAGCCTGTAATTAACCGGCTACAATTTACTTCTGTTTGTTGTGGTACGCGCTGTACAGAACAGTGTGTGGAGACGGGGAACAGAGTGCTCCACTCGGGACCCCCCAGTGCCACATCACAAGACGGTTCCATTACCGCGGCAGATGAAAGAAGAAATCTGTTGTGGCGCCTCCTCCTCCTCCTTCTTCTTTTTCTTTTCCTCCCTTTTAACTTCTGCTTCTCGGTGCCATTAGTTTTTTTTACAGCAAACCACACCGTGCAGCCCAGTGACAAAAGCTTCAGAGGCTCCATTGCTTCTAGATTGAGTCTCCAAAAACTGGATCACTGGTCTGTCCCCCCACATCCAGGTAGGGCAGGGCAAGGCTGCTCTGAGAATGTGCAGGGCTCAGGTGGAAAATGAAATGCAGGGTTCCCACGGCCCTGCCCTCCGTAGCCCCACCCTTTTAACCCCTTCCTGCCGGGCACTGTTCCCCCACTTTAGTAGCTCGATGCCTGGGGCAGAGCAGGACCGCAGAGGCAACAGGGGGGCTGAGAGCTGCAAGGGGCCCCACAGAAATCGGGAGCCCTAGCCCTGAGGCGACTAGGACTGGCTTCCCTTATGGGGGCCCCTTCTGACCGCGGGGCCCGCAGCATGGCTCCTCCTGGCCTTGCTTAAGGCTGGCCCTGGAGGAAGGTTCGGGAGGCCGTGGGCCAAATGTTTGTGGATTGTAGCTGAAGGCAGAATTTGGGGGTGTTATCTGATGTGACGCTGGCCCAGTTCGGCCTGCCTGAGCCGGTGCTGAACCTACACGTCGGTTCCCGGCCCACCAGATGTGGGCCCAGTTCTGACCCCGGTGGGTTAGGCGGCTAGACCGGAAACATGGAGGAACCAGGACCATGGTCCAGACCAGGAGCCACCCAAAAAGGTCAGAGGGAGCTGAACCAGGCAGGCGTGTCTGTTTTTGCCACCCGCTTGCCTGGCGTGGGGGTTGCCATGGCAGCCATGCCCGTTATTGGCAGCTATGGCTGCCTGTCGTGGCGGGGGGCAGGCAGGGCGCTGGCTGCAGCGTGGGGGTGGAGCTATCTGACCCCACACATCACTCCCTGCCCCTCGGGCTGCGGGAATGTGTGTTCCATTCCCCAAGCTGATCCATCTGGCGGTGGCTCCCCTCCCTGGGATGTACAGCCACTGCTGCGGCTGCACGTTTGTTAACCCCCTCGGTCTGCACGAGCGTCCTCACTGGTGCCGTAGTTTTCACATTTTTAAAACCCTAAGAAGTGCTGTGCTGGGTCAGACCAATAATCTGCCTAGCCCAGCGTCCGGCTGTCTCCAGCAGTGGACACTTTGGGTTACTTTAGAGAAATGCCGAACACGTCATAGTGAAGAGACCTGTTTCCTGCTATTTATTCAGTCCCAGTCCTAACCCCCCCAACAGAAAGAGGTTTCATCCCCTGGCTAACTTGTCTAGTCGCTATTTGTGGACCTAGCCTCTAATCATTTATCCTAGCTTTTTTAATTTTATTTTTAAAACCAGCCATGCTATTGGCCTTCACAGCATCCTCTGGCCATGAGTTCCACTGGCTAATTGAACACGGAGTGAAAAATTGGTTCAAGAACCCAGAGTTAACTAGGCCTTAGGAACCAGATCTGCAAAGTTTAAGAGGCTGAGGTGTATGGCGCTCAGCATCATTCAGGATCAGGCACGTGGCTTTTTAAATTCAGTTTCCCATCTTGGGCGTCACTACTTCCCTACCTGGTGTGAGGATTGGTTGAAATTTATGCTTGGTCTTGCCGATGGAAAGCGTCCTATAAAATGTGGTGTATTATTATCCGAATCCACCAATGGAACAATAAATGAAGACCTAATTTCCCCACCTGTCAGCTGGTCCTGAACAGACAGATTGTATTGGTTCCCCCTCCCCCGCACCACCCGCCACCTTCTCATGAACCGTTGACAATCAGAGGTAAATTAAGGTCTAGGCCGAGATTCACCAACCACTTTCTCCAGAGAAATCTCATTGAAGTCTGCAGAGCTTCAGCAGGATGTCTCCAGATTAAGGATGTTAATATTTGTGCCGATGGCAAGCCGGCTGCCCGTCCCGGGGAAGACGGGTGACCCACGGCTGGGTTAGGTCAGGGAACTGAACAAACATTCCCACAGATCGACCCAGCCAGGGAGGGGGGGGCGGAAGAGATGTGGGGCCAGCTGGCCCCGCCTCTGCGCTGCAGCCGGTGCCCCACCCCCTCTGCCATGACAGACCTATGATGGGCAACTATGGCAGCCAGCCATGGCGGCCCCTATGTCAGAGCCAGGATGGCGGTACAAACAAATGCGCTCACCAGCTACGGCCTGCCTGGGCGGCCCTTGGGCCCGGACTGTGGGCCTGGTTCCTTCTGGGCCCACAATTCCTGGGCAGCCGCCTACCCCGTTGGGGGCTGTAGTGGGCCCACATTCAGCAGACACGTGGGTAAGGCTCTTGCCCAGGTGGGCCAGAGTGAGCAGAGTCACATTTATTTACACGCTAAGTGAAGGGGCCGGCGTTCGAATTTACAGGGCCCCCATGGCGCCTCCCTCCATAGCCTCAGCCCTCTAACAATTGGCAGTTTGGTGTTTGCTTAAAAAATAGAGTGTCCTAAGCTTACAACCACGCACCCAACTCTTGCTGGGGGGAGTCAGACATCAGCAATTTACTGAAAAGGAGAGGAAGGGCAGCCATGCAGGAAGCACACCGCCCCCCCCCCCCGCGAGCAACAGTCACGGGAAGGGAGAAGGTGTCCAAGGTGGAGCTATGACCGGTGCAGCTGGTCCTTCAGCACCGGGGGCCCATGAGCATGGGGGGAGTTCACACACATACAGGGTGCAGCCGCACACTGGAGTGGAGTGCCCCAGAGGGGGGGGCCCATTCCACTTTCTGCACCCGTTCCCACCTAGGCCCTTGCCAGGGCCTCAGGAGCGCTGACCGTGAGGCTACCAGAGCTGGCCTCACTGCAGGGCCCCTTCTGACCGCAGGGTCATGAGCCCTGGCCCCTTATAGCCATCTAAGACCAGCCCTGATTCAAGACCCCTAAGATCAGCCCAGAGCGCCATCTTGGAGGTTCCATCCTTGGCCCAGGTCTATACGACCCGGGTGCGCGCAGTGAGACGTTCTCGGCAGCAGCGCCGCGACTTTGGAACTCCCTGCCCTTGGCGGTTCCCCTAGGCCCTGCCTTGTGCCTCTTCCGAAGGCAGCGTAGGATGTATTTATCGGGCCAGGCTTTCAACAGGCAGGGATAGATTTTGGGGTTGGAGTGGTGTGGGCATCTTTTATCATTTTATGGGTGAGTGTCTTTTCTATTATTTGATGAATCTTATTTTTATGCCATGTTGTTTTATGTAAGCCACCCTGAACCTTCGGGGGTAGGGCAGGGTAGAAATCCAAATAACTAACTAACTAACTAACTAAATGAAGTAAGTGCTTTGCCGATCGCAGCCCAAGGGTGCGGTGTTGTGTAACTGGAATTGTGTAACTCATTGTTATCCTAATTCAGCTCGGCAATTTTTGTACCCAGTGGAGCGGTCGGTTTATTTATTTTATTTATTAAAACCAAACCCGTGAGAAAATGGTTGATGTTGTTATGGTGGAGGTCACCCAGGTGGTGAAAGGATATGTCGTCTTTTAATGATCAGGAGCTGAAGCCGCATGATAAAGAGACAGCCGGTGGAATTGATAAGGTCCTTTCACAAACCCTCCTGTCTGGTAGGAGCTGGCAGTTGGTGCATCAAACACATGCAGAAGGCTCCTCCACATACAATAGAGAGACTGCACTGTGTGTGTGAGGCACCGTAGCACACATGGTGCCTTGTGAGAGAAACCCTCCTCTGTTGTGTTGGAGAGCATGGCTGAGCGGTTAAGGCCCTTGGCTATGTCCTGGAAGGCCTATGGGTTCAAGTCCTGCTTGGTCTCATGTTGAATGGGCCATCTCCAGTTTGTGAAGGAGTATCTCATCCGCTCAGCTGGGGGAAGCCGAAGGCTGTTGGATGTGATGCTAGCTGCATCGTCCCCTCATGTACCATAATAACCGTATCCATCTGCTTGGCTCGAGGAGGATCCCGCAGCTCTTTTCTCACAGGAACAATGACTACATTGGAACTAGCTGAGCGAGCTAAAACCCGCCTGAAGGATTGCTGCGGCGGGTGGTACCGGACATAATGCTAGTTCATTTTTTTGGCCATAAGCACAAAGTTCCCAATGGCATTTGTAAAGGTTGGTCACACGACCGGCCACGCATTCAGCATGGGTTGGCTCCCGGAAAGTCATAGGGGACCACACCACATGAATTTCCTACCAACACATAACTGCTGTTGTTGTATTGGGATATGTGCACCGCTCCTTCTGGGGCGTGGTCACTGGAGTGACCCTAGAGGCATGGTTTTTGTGGGGGGTCATTGCGGAGTGGCGGCAGTACAGGTGAGGTGGTTGGGGCTCAATTGCCGCAGGCCTTGAACATCTGTGGGACCTAGCGTGAGCAGAATCTGCAATACTATTGCGTTTATCTGCAGATGGAAATGCACGGATTCAATCTGCAACTGTTTGTGTTGAAAGAGCATTCACATAAGGCAGCTGGCCCAAACCCAGGTGCGTGTTGGAGGGGGTGTGGGGAACAGGGTACGTACCTTCACTGCTGGTGGAACTGTCCCAGGGTGGAACCTCTATGGCGCATAATCTGGACATACATGAAAAAGGCCACCAAGATAGAGGTGCCCTTCCGTCCGGAGTCCGCGCTTCTGGGGCTCTACCCAAATATCCCGCTGTTAAATCACCACCAGGACACCTGCAAAATAATGACTCTGGCCGGACTAAACGTCATTGCCCGGAGCTGGAAAAACGCAACAGACATCTCAGAGACGGCATGGCTGAAACGCATGTGGTACATGTACTCCATGGAAAAACTAGCAGCCACCCAAGAGAACAAATCCAAGAAATTCACAACCAAATGGTTCACATGCATAGAAGTCATCCAAGGAAAAACCCTCCAAGAAGAATTTAAATCTTACCTGGTAAACTACAATGTATGAAACGTAAAAGGCATAATGGACACCAATAGGGGAAAACCCACAATGTTGACGTGTGTGTTCAATTGTTTATTTTTATTTGGTGTATGTGTGTTGTGTTTGATAATAAAATTATAATCAATTAAAAAAACAAACAAAAAAAGAGAGCATTCACGGGCATGAATAGCACAATGAAATTTGCAGCGACTGGGCATGTTGCATCAAGGGATATCATGACTCCTTATCCGGGAGGCATCAAACAGGGTGCCGCAGGGCTCTGTTCTGGGCCTGGTACTGGTCAACATCTTTATTAATGGCTTGTATGAAAGAATAGAGGGGATGCTTATTAAGTTTGCAGATGACACGAAACTGGATGGGATAGCTAACACCTTAGAAGACAGAAATAAAATTCCAAACGATCTTGACAGGCTGGAAAGCTGGGCCAAAACGAACGCAACCAAATTCAACAGAGATAAATGTAAAGTTCTGCGTTTAGATAAGAAAAATCGAATATACAAGTATAGGATGGGGGCTACCTGGCTTGGCAGCGGTCCATGTGAAAAGGATCTTGGGTTTGTAGTTGATCACAAACTGAACATGAGTCTGCAGCGTGAGGCAGCTGCTAAAAAGGCGAATGCAGTTTTAGGCTGCATTAACAGATGCGTACTGCACTGTCCACGTCATGAGAAGTCATAGTTTCACTCTATTCTGCACTGGCCAGGCTTCATTAGGAGTACTGTGTCCGGTTCTGGGTTCAGCATTAGAAGAAGGACATCAGCAAATTGGAACAAGTTCAGAGGAGGGTGACAAAGAGGGTCAGGGGTCTGGAAACCAAGTCTTAGGAGGAAAGGTTGAAGGAGCTGGGTGTGTTTAGCCTGGCGAAGAGAAGACTAAGGGCAGACATGATCGCCGTCTTCCACTATCTGAAGGACGGTCACAGAGAAGATGGCAAAGGCTTGTTCTCTGTTGCCCCTGAGGGCAGGACTAGAAATAATGGGATCAAACTACAAAAAAGCAGATTTCGGTTAAACATTAGGAAGAACATCCTAACAGTAAGAGCTGTTCGACAGTGGAGCAGACACTGCCTAGGCCGGGGGTGGGCTCTCCTTCGCTGGAGGTTTTCAAACAGAGGCTGGGTGGCCCATCTGTCCGGGATGCTGTAGCTGTGGATTTCCTGCACGGAGCAGGGAGTTGGACAAAATGGCCTCTGAGGTGCCTTAAAACGCTATGGTTCTATGTGGCTAAGAGCTGTCAACAGCTGGCGGTAGGAAACCATCGGGCAGCTGGTTCCGCATGCTACAAATCTACCTTTTCCTCAGGCTTTCTCTAGCTCCTCACCCCCCGAGACAGGTTGCTGATGCTTCCTCTTCTATTCCCTTCTCCCCTGCCCCTACGCTACGCCCATGCCCCTCGGACTCCTCAACTTCATGAATGTCTCCTTCTCTCGCCCTATAGGTTGGGGCTCTTCAGCTTGGAGAAGCGACGGCTGGAAGGGGGGGATAGGATGGAAGTTGATCAAATCATAAGCAGTGTGGGACGAGTCAATAGGGAGTTGCTCACCCTCTCAAATAGTACTAGAATTAGGGGACACTCCATGAAACCAACTGGAGGGTTAAGTAAACTGTAAAGTAAATTTACAGCAACCTGTAAATAGAGTAATCTGCAAATTTACTAGATTTAAAACAAATAAAAGAAAGGTGTTTTTTTTCTTCTTCTTCTTCATGCAACGCACAATTTGTGGAATTTGTTGCCAGAGGAGTTGGTCAAAGCCAGTAGCATAGGCGGGTTTTGAAAAGGATTGGATAGGTTCTTGGAGGGTAGGTCCATTAATGGCTATTATCCAAGTAGGTTGGGGGATGTAACTTCTGTTGGGAGCTGGGAGTGAAGAACAGGGAATGGCTCGCCCCATTATGATTTGTTGGGGACATCTCCCAAGCGACTGAGATTGGCCATTGTCGGAGACAGGATGCTGGGCTCAGTGGACCATTGGTCTGACCCGGTACAGCCCTGACTATGTTCTCTTGTTCCCCTCTTCTTTGTCTCCTCTCCTGTCTTTATCCGAGATTGTAAACCCCTTGGGGCAGTGACCAGTCTCTAATTAATTATAGTTAAGAACCAAGTACATTGCTGGGGCTGGATAGATAATAATAATAATAATATAATATAATTAATAACAACATGAGATAGCATTGCCACATATTTATCGTTACATCAGAGACGTATCCAGGTTGGAATGGGCGATAACTAGGTGGCAAAGCTATCGCATGTTGCTGTTATTATTATATAGAATATAATGCTAGATCTATATAAATCTATTAATATTGTGCAGTTCTGGTTGCCCCGTCTCAAAAAATATATAATAGAACAGGATAAGGGACAGAGGTGGGCAGCAAAGATGATCGAGGGTCTGGAACGGCTTCTGTCAGAGGAGGGAAAAGGGATTTTACCTTCTCAGAATAAGGGCTGTCTCTTATACACATCTAGATGTGTATAAGAGACAGGAGGCTTGATAGATCTTCAGCTTGGAGAAGAGAAAACTGAGAGTTTATAAAATCTTGAGTGGAGTGGAACAAACAATAGGGAGTGGTTATTTACCCTCTCAAACGGTACTAGAATTTGGGAACACTCCATGAAACTAGCTGGCAGCCGATTTAAAACAAAAGAAATTATTTTTTCACTCAAGGCACCGTTAATTTGTGGAATTTGTTGCCAGAGGAGGTGGTCAAGGCCTGTAGTGTGTGTGTGTGTGTGTATAGATGTAGATAGATAAGTTCTTGCAGGATAGGTCCATTAATGGCTATTAGCTAAGTAGGCTGGGGGTCACAACCTCTGATTGTCAGGAGCGGGGAGTGAACAACAGGGAATGGATCCCCCCAATGTGACCTGTTGGACACTTCTCCAAAGCAACCAAGATTGGGCACTGTCGGAGACAGGACGCTGGGCTTGATGGATCATTGGTCTGACCCAGTAGGGCACTTCTTATGTTCTTAAGTTAGAGGCCGATAAACGTTGGAACCTGATAACTTGTCTGCACAGGAGTGTGTATCTGAATTTGTTAAACGGAGACGAGGGGCACTTCTGTGCAGAGGGAAGACCCCCCAAAAGAGAGAGAAGACTCAAAACTGTACCTCAGTGGCTTCCACCCTCAAGATCCGCGAGGCTTGATGATAATGCTGGACTGGTGAGATAGTCTGCCCCTTTCCCCCAGGCTGTTGCAAAAACCCCTGCACCTTCCCTTCCATTTTCGCACCGCATTCCTCCGCGCCCTTCCTGGCGACTGGCTCTGCTCAGCTGGCAGCCTCAGATAACCCACCCAAGGACAGATAAGGAGCCTTGCCCCTCTCAGCCACCATCTGGAGTGCCAGTGAATGACGGGGGCTCAGCTTTTGAAATCCCAAAGATGCTGCATGTGTGAAGCATTCAGGGTAATGGTGGGGAGAAGCTGTTCACAAATGTCTCTGTTCTTGACACTAGCAGGGGAAGGCAAACTGAGACCCAGGTCCCCTTCTGGCAGCCTTTATCAATAGAAAGAAGGTTCCAACTCAGCTGCCGTGCAACAAGGCCAGCCTTACGGGCAGGGAATCCCTGGCCCACGCAGGCCAGGCAAGGTCGGTGGCACCAGGACAGAAACAGGAAGTAAACGGAGTTTGGAAACAAGTAAAAATCCTACAACAATTCTGATTTAAGAGGCTCAAGCTGAGAATGTGTAAACCCAGAGGAGTGGACCTTGCTGCAAAAATTCAAATGCCAGCCCCCCAGAGGCAGAGGACACAGCTACACCAGGGAGCACCCGCGCCCCCCAGGCTCATGGCCCCATTTGTCTCTATTATTTTATTTATTAAACTTAATAATTAATACAAATATAAAATACAATAGACAATTTAAAAAAATCATAATAATATAAATATAAAATTTAAAACAACACTGGTCTGCGACAAACACTTAGCCCACCCTAGCCCAATTCCCCCTCCCCTCCCCCACTGCAAAAATGCTTGGCGGAAAAGCCAGGTCTTACAATGACGTCAGAAAGCCAGCAGATCTGGGCTGAGGTGAACCTCCACAGGGCGGGCATTCCGCCGCGACGGCGCGGCCACCGGGCGGGCATTCCGCCGCGACGGCGCGGCCACTCCGCTGCGACGGTGCGGCCACCGGGCGGGCATTCCGCCGCGACGGCGCGGCCACCGGGCGGGCATTCCGCCGCGACGGCGCGGCCACCGGGCGGGCATTCCGCCGCGACGGCACAGCTGCTGTCGGTACCTGTTGGTACGGACCAGCCGATACCACGCGATTTCCAGGAGAGCATCCCTGGTTGAGTGTGGGGTGTAGCGTATAGCTACGCTCTTATATATACTAATGATAATAATATAATCATTTTATTTTTTATAGCGCCCCCCTGCCTTACATGGCACTCAGAGCACTGCAAAAGAAAGGTAAAACCATATACATACTATAAAACAATTATAACAATTTAAAAACAATCATTACATTTTTTAAAATGTGGCAGGCAAAAAGGGAGGGCAAAGTCTAATGAGGGCTCCAGCAGTGGATCCTGAAAGCACCTAGAAAACAAATCTGTTTTCAGGCACTCTTTGAAGGTAAAGAGGGAGGAACTGAGAGGAACATCCAGAGGGAGGGAGTTCCACATCGAGGGGCCCATCACAGCAAAAGCCCGATCACCTGCCGACTTCAGACGCGATGGCAGAGCCCCCAAACAGCGGATGGTTCCTGAACGCAGAGACCCATCAGTGAGGTTCCAGGAGTAGGTCTTCTACAGCCAGGGCCTAAACCGCTCGCTTGGGGACCTAAGAACCAGCGACGCGATCTTAACCTGCCTGTCCCCAGGCCTTCTCTCCAGCCTGCTGCCTGCACTCCTGCCTTTGCCCGTCTCCGGTCTGGGCTCTGCTCCTCCAGCCTGAGAGGACTCAGCCCTCTTTTCCCAGCTTCCTCCAGTTGACTTCCCAGTTCTGGCCTCCTTGTTTGCTTCTTAGTGCCGTGCTCCGCCTTGTCCGTTTTGGTTTTTCTCCTTGTCTTGCCTGCTGCTGCCTCTGACCTCCTGGCTGCTTCCTAGTGCTGCATTCTGGTTTGTTTATAGGACACTCGGCTATGGCCCTGATCCTACCGAGACTGCCCATGACCCAAGGCCTGAAGTGATAACCATGCTTTGTTTCCTTGCCCAAGGCCTGCACGAGGACCCATAAGCCTGGGGGCCCCTTCACTCTCTGGTGGAGCTATGTCTCCTGCCACTGGGACAGGATGTCAGCGGGTTCTATTCCATCTTCTACATCCCATTCTCAACTAGCTATGTCTCTGGCTTTGCCTAGTCTCCTCTTTAGACCGTTGCTTCCTTCAGCAGAGTGGCAGCAGGAGGGACTTTTAGCTACAAAAATCTGCCAATGATCCAAGCAGTGTCGGCCATAGAATTTGCAGGGCCCGGGGCTAAAATAACATGTGGGGAGGGGACCTGGTGGCTGCTTCTCCTCCCCTGTGGCCCCACTCCTCATGGGCATCCTCTGTGGGGCCCTAAAGGTGGTCGAGTTTGGGGTCTCACTTTGAAGGAATGATGCCCTAGCACAATAAGGAAAATAGTTGGGCTCGGGGCGATGGCCACGGACTGGCCTGTGGTAATGCTGATCCTGGTTCCAAGCATGGGTCGGCACTACCTTGACCCCCCAAAGAAGTCCCAGTCCTGTTGGATACCTCGAAAACTCTACCAGCCCTTCTGTTGCAGGCCGCCAAAAGGGCCTTTATGTTGGGAGCTGAAGTTTTCAAAGAAAGAGGAACCTGTTGAGCTGGAAGAAGAAGCAGAGGGTTATTCTGGGCGCACACTCTAAGAGAGACCTTGGCCATTTGGTGGGTAAGACTAGCATTGTGTGGTTAAAACGCCTTTCAATCAGACCAGCCCTGGAGCAACCGATTAAAAATCTGATGTTTCCGATCTACTTCATTTCCTATCCTGAAAAATGTTACTCTGAGCTAAATGTGCCAACCTCTTATCCCCAAATCCCATTCATTCATTTCGTTTATTGTTGCGACAGTACATCATAACAAAATATATACAATAAAATCCAACACAACTTCAACAAATAAATCTGGTAGTAGGCGATAACTCTCCCATTGGCTGGATCCTTTCCTCCCATATAGGTTTGTTAGGAGCATCATTCATTAATGCCTGTAAAATATATTTTTTGGATAATCTAAGAATAGTAAGTGCTAAGTGCTATTATTTCGTATTACCACAGACATGATCTATGGAGACATGATGTTGAAATCATAACCACCCCACCCCTCTCTTTCTACATCAGCAAAAGGGCTGGGTGGCCCAAAATCAATGGTAAATGCTGCTAGTAGGGGTGTTTCCCAAAGGCAATATTTGATTTCTATCCAAACCAAGAATCGGATGTGAAGCTTCACCTTTATGCCAAGGGGTAGTGTGAGAATGTGAGGGGTGCAAATGATTTTAGAGGTTAGAATGCTCAGGCTGAAGAAACTGCTTAAAGGCCAAAGCCCCTAAGTGAACTATGCACAGACTTTGATTTGACAGCTTGCACAATTGCAACCGCAACTGAACTGCAAAAGCTTACACAAGATTTGCAAGCACAGCTATATTTTGGAACATTTATTGCTTACACAACAGTTCTGGGCAAATGGCTAAAAACAGACCTTTGTGAAATGGGCCAAAGATCAACCGGCTACGATGGTAACCACAAATGCCAGATGCATCCTTGTCTAAATGACTCAGATGATGGCATGGGAGAGCCAACTCTGCCTAGCAACAACATATGCATGGCCTATTTAATTTATTTATTTTTATTTATTCAAAATGTATATCCCGCCCCTCCTGCCCTCAGGGCAGCCCAGGGCGGTGACCAACATTCAATAAAAACAATATTAAAAAAAAATT
>QEPC01006595.1:1479236-1513455 GCA_003113815.1 Sphenodon punctatus | reverse complement strand
CAAAAACACAAAAACCCCCCTGCCCCCCCTTTTTCAGAGACAGAATAAAACTGAAAATATCACCTTGAAAATTGTGTGCAATTCTGGTCGCCCCGTCTCAAAGATGTAGTTGAAATACAAAAGGTACAGAGAAGGGCAACAAAAATGATCAGGGGTATAGGATGGCTCCTGCATGAAGAGGTTAGGGCTCTTCAGCTTGGAGAAGAGATGACAGAGGGGATATGTTAGAAGTTTATAAAATCGTGAGTGGTGTGGAACATGTTAATAGAGAGCGGTTATTTACCCTGTCAAATAGTACTAGGACAAGGGAACGCTCAATGACACTAATGGGTAGCTGATTTAAAACAAAGTATTCACTCGATGCACAATTAAGTTGTGGAATTTGCTGCCAGAAGATGTGGTCAAGGCCAGTAGTATAACTGGGTTTAAGAATGGGTTAAACCAGTTTCTGGAGGACATGTCTGTTAGCAGCTATTAACCAAGTAGGTTTGGGGAACGTAATTTCTTACTGTTGGGCGCTGGGAGTGAACAGCAGGGAATGGATTGCCCCATGGTGACTTGTTGGGTACGTCCTCCAAGCTATCGAGATGGCTGCTGTTGGAGACAAGTGTTGAATGGATTATTGGTCCGATGCGGTATGGCACTTCTATGTTCTGGGGTTGACTACTTTGGGGCACTTGGCAAATTCATGTGAGCATTTGGGTGTTGGATGCAAGCTGGGCATTTGGCATGCTATTCTGGATCAAAGGTGCTGAGATGCTCTCTGAATTGGGCTGAACTCCTGGAACAGATGCCTATGATAGCAGGTACCTATGTGGCCATCCCAGGATATTTTTACTGAAACACATTGGGGTAATTTTTGAAAGATTTGGGTGTCTATAACTGTAGAGAGCATTCTAGGAAAAGCAGAGATTTGACTCGTATTCTCAGGCTTCAGAATCTGAAAGTCTTTAATACCAAATAATTGTGTAGGAATCCAGTTGATTTCCCACTTACAGATAGCCTTTACCAATTTTTGTAGCTGACTTAAGGAACAACTTGTGGTGTTACTGGGTCCCTTAAATTATATTCATAGAACCGGTAGGATCAGTTGAAGCTTCCTATAAAGGAATTTCTCTTGAACCAATTGGGGGGCATTTGAGCTCAGGAACTTTTTTAAAAATAAAAAAAGCAAATCTGCCAACCCTGTTCCAAATTCCTAAAAGTGTGTTGTCTTGCTTCCCCCCCCCCCTCCCCCCAAAACCCGGCCTTTGTTCCTATAAGAGATTTTAATTCTCCACACAGACCCTGCAAAGATTGTCGAACTTTGTTTTCTTCAGTTACTTGCCTCTTAAAATTATCCTAGTGAATAGCAATGTAAAACAACTCCCCTCTGCAAAGCTTAAATACAACTGGGAAAGTACAGCCTGAAGGTACAGGCGAGACAACTTGCTTTTTCAAGAACCAAAATAAATATTTCTGTACAGCACAACCATATTTAATACCAAAAGTAGTAATGAAAGTCACCTAGTGAATAAAATCTCCTCTGTGTGTGTTTGAGAGAGAGAGAGAGAATGCACTTCTGGAATCCAGAGAAGAAATAATTTTGTGCCTTTATGGATTAGCACATACTGCACACTTCCATGAGAATAAGGGATTACCCATTAAGTGATTGGTAAGATCCAGTTAAGAGGTTTAAAACTTTGGCAGCTGCAGTGGAAACACACGTATGGCTTTTTGTTTTGTTTTTTTGCATTCTGTGATCAAGCAATTGGTAAGGTGGTGACTTTAGTAGTAGTGCAAATTATTGATATCCCACCCTTCTCCAAACGGACTCTGAGCAGCTTACAAAATTACAAAAAATATTACAATATTATAAACAAAAATACTAACATCATAAAAACACAAAAAGTAAACAAGTTAAAACCCCCAACCTCCCTCCCTCACCCTCTCTAACCCCCTCCACCTCATCCCACACACTCACATCCTTCCCCCTGCCCGTACACACTCACATCAGGGGGCCGCGGCATAGCGCTCCTTTACACAAAAGAACTCTACAGCATTAACTCCAGGGTTTCACATCAGCTACTCAATGACTGCATAGCTGTATTGCTCTTCGGCCGCTGTCTGAAGGCTGCTGCTGCTGCCTCCAGGTCTCCTGGGCTGTTTATATAGGTGTTTCTCACTTGAATGGCGTCTCCATCAACAGCCTGGTCAAGCTCAAATAGCACTCTGATCTTGGCCATTGATATAGTCACACACAGGCATCTGCTCCCTCTGTTTTAAATAGTTCTTCCTGGTATTCAGTGGACCTATTTTTTTTAATTTATTTTTTTAAAAGACACATTGCAAGGCCACGGTAGTGATTGATCTTTTGTGATGTTGCAGAACATTGTCATTCCAATTGTAAGATCCCAGCCTTCATGAGCACTTGCACACCTCCAGAGGCAACCCCTTGGTTTGATTATAAAATAACAATTTCATGCTGTCTATCTTAAACACTCAAGTGTCAGGGAAGGAATTTTGAATGGCATCTTATTTCATCTGCATGAAAAACATTATTTCCAGGTCAGAGGCTTTCTTTGGTAATGGGCAACACCAAAGGCTAGCAAGTCCTTGATTTAAGGACTTCTCCACCCAGATTCTTAAAGGCCCTCCTTCCACCTTTCCAATTATTTCCTTGATCTAATCATCTTGAAGCCTTTTTGAATATTCATGATTCCATAACTCTGTCTAGGATGTTAGCCCACTTGCTTGGAGGGAGCAAAGTTAGCCTATGGGCCAGGATGATGTGGAAGTTGGTCCTGTTGGAGCCTGACCACCTAGGTGGCAATCCTGATTCGTCCAGGGGTGCGAAGGGACTACAAGCACACAAGCTGTGTATCAAAGTGCCACACTATATTTACAAGGGTGCCAAATCCTAGTTTGCAGTGAGATGCCTTGCATGGAACTTGCCTTGGTACCTGGAACGTTCTTACAAGTGGTCAGACCCATCTCTGTAAGCATTGACTTCACGGAAGGGTTTTATTGGGTGTGTGTGTGTGATACACTTGCTTGCATGTTCAGTGGCAATGAGTAATGATGCTTCTCACTGTATTTTGTACCTGTTGAAGTCTGTTTAGCTTGTCACTTCTGCATGCAGCTTGCTTGGATTGTACCCCCTTGCTTGATACACTTCAAAATTTTCATCATTTGAATAAAGTGAGGGTGTTTGGAGTTTAGCCATGGCAGTATAACAAATTGATTATTCTAGATTGTAATTGGTCTTACTCTCCATATAAACATGTGCCTGTCTGTGAGCACTGTATACTTACAGGCATGCTAGCTGGAGAGCTCAAGGGAGATAGGCCGCAACCCTGGTTACGGTTTACTCCCCAAGCTCATCAAATGGAGCGGGTTCAGAAGTATGATGAGAGATGGCAAGAGGTGGAGATGGCTTTGTATGAGCACTCAGCAGTGAGATACTACAGCTAGGAGAGATCCATTTCCTGGCAGGATTTCTCATGCTCAACGATAGAAACCACACATCCTCTTTAAATCGAACGCCCTTGTTTCGGCTAGATTCTTCAAGTTCCAAAGTAGTCTTCACGAGTCACAGAAACTCTTGAAACCAAACATTCTTAACGCTCCACTGTAACGGACAGCCTTTGAGCTGTATCTAGTGTATCCATCACTGAAAAGGTTTCAGATAGAGAGTATCAGAGTACTCTTTGGTCACAAAGCAGACCAAGTAGAAATTGAGGCAGTCATTCTCACATACGCATCGATCAGCATACTTTTTTTAACTTGGAGATTTGATAGATAAAGGTTCAGCACCTGCCGTATTTCACACGAAGGTACCCTTTTGGGACTAAGTTGAAACACCTTAACCAATAGTCACTTTTTAAAAACCAAAGCTTAGCTCAAGTTCTAAGACAGCCCAGATTGCTTTGTTCCTTTTGGTCATGCGTTGATAAACCAATTTAGAGGCCGCATTGTTTCCACCTGTGCTTCAAATAATATATTGACATGGTGTACTCCCTTGATGTGGTGGAGTTTTCATTAGCTGCCGAGTCCATTGTAGACAAGGCCTCGTAGATTTTAAATCTCCAATCCAGCTGGCATCCGATACCCTAAAGCGATGATAAATCAGCTGCTGTGTGTAAAACGCTTTTGTGTTCTTAGGTGTCCAAATATTTTTAAAATAACTCTGAAGTGCAGACACATACTAAAACTCCCAACTGTCATGAACAAGAAAATTGACTTACTGTGCAAGTACAATGCAGTAAGTAACGCCAGACTTCTGAAGTTTATATAGCCTACTCTAGCCGCCGCGGTGCAAAGAGGCACAGTATTAGTGAATGAAAATCATAAACTGAGTCTTCTCATGTACAGGCTTTTAAAGGTAATTTAATGTGGGTGGATGGAAGGAAATAAGGAACTAGACCAAATTTAGCTTAAATTCTCTTGAAATTACCTGCTTATTTAAAACAAGCCAAAATGCTAGCAAATTTTCATCTTTGCTTCTTTCTCGTCCATTCTGCTGCTGTTCCATCAGCCACTCCATTTGCAATTATTGCTTATTTTATTTAAAAAAAGCTATATCCATGCATTTAAGTCCATATGTTTTGTGGCCCTCTAATAGAATTATATGCTTCAAAAACCTATGGCTTAAGAGGAGTTAAAGCTCTTACAAATACAGTTTTCGTGCTTTTTGGAGCATGGTCGAAAGTTAAGGCTCCTGCCTTACCTTGTGTGCCGTGTAAGCAGTAAAGACTTTGGACAGTCTCACATAATTGTGCTTGCTTACAACTTAGACTCCCTGCACCCATGCTTTGCCTTGGTCTTTCAGCCCCAATCCTTTCAGCCCCAATCCTTTCGCTCTGAAGCTGGGGACGAGCAAGCTCCTTCCCTCCCCAGTGTTATGGACTTGATCACTGTCTCCGCTGTAGCCCCAATTTCTCCTTCATTTATAGCTCCTTTCTCAGGCAGCAGCTCAAGTGCCTCTGCTCACTACAAATATTTGTCCCAGTATATCCTGCATTGGAGTACTATACTGTATTGGAAAGGGGTCTGGCTGTTTCTGGGCTGTGGCTCTTGACTGAGGATTGGTTGCCATCTGCTTTCCCTTCAGGCACAGCCCTCCATAAGGAAATCGAGCAACCTGAAGGTCATAAAAAGCTACTAAGATGTGCTGCCAGAAGAACCCATCTCTCTGCCTTCTCCACCAGTGTATAACTCACCTGCAAACACTGTCCCCCACCAGCTTTCTCCATGGATACATATTGCCTATCAGAGGCTTGTCTCTCCCCCCCCCCCCCGTACACCCTTCCCAGCCCTTGTCTGTTTACCAATACGTACCTCCCCCGCCCCATACATCATCTGTACCTAGACATCCCCCATTCCTCAGCATCGTCTTCTATAAACACCCCCCTGGCCTGACTGCCCTCAGTCTTGTCTTGTAAAAATACCGCATCCCATCAACCTTGTTCCCCACATATACAGCCACCCCCAATACTCCGCTGACTTCTCCCTAAACCACATGAAAGCCTAGAGAAAGTATGGGGCTGTGAGGGGGGCACAACAAGCTCCTCCTGGCCACATACTGTCCCCAGCTTCAAAGTTGCCCTGAGCCTGCAGACAAAGAGGATTGGGGCTGAAAGACCAAATCAAGTGTGGGCGCATGGAGCCTAAATTGTAAGTGACCACGTTACGTGAGACTGGCCACTGTCTTTACTGCTAACATGACGTGCAAGTTACAATTTCCCATGCTTTTGGGGGCACGAGTGAATTTGTAGGAGTCTTAACTCTTCAACTGACAGTGTTTGGATTTCCATGGTTTTTGAAAGGGGAATACATTTAATTTCCCCTTCTACAACTGTATCAGCGTTGAAAAAACAGACTGATTTTGGTCTTGCCTCTGGCATGCCCGTCAACAGCTTAAAAAGGCCATAAGTGCTCACAACCCCAGCAAGGTATCGCTGAGGGGAGAGTTTTAAAATGTTCTTTTTTTGTAAAATTCAAAGACTTTTTTCAGGAGCAGGGTAGCCACTGGAGCCTGTCCCGGGTGAAGTGCAGCTGGGACCCACGAGTGCAGTGAGCGACAAGCTTGTGGCTGCTGCCATTTCCCTGGTAGCATTTTCCCCATTGTACGTTTTCCTAGTGGAACTCTGGCCAGTGACGCTCCAGCACAGCATGCAACTTCCGGGGAATCCAGCAGTCCTGGCTCCCAGCCCTGCTCCCGTTCTAACCCACTAGCCCCCATTCTCCTCGCATAGAACTCGGGAGTCCTGCCTCCCACCCCCGTGGACATTTTACAGTCTTGGACATTGCACTTTCTGTCACAATGGAAGTGGATTCTATGTACAGCAAAAATATGGATGTTTAATTTACATCTCCCTCTTCTAGAGAAGAGGAAAAAAAGGGGGGGGGGGGAACATGGCATTGCATACGTGTGTAGCATCTACATATAACCTCTCTACATATATCCGGTGCACAGATACCTAATTTCCTCTCTGCTATGACAGCGTAGAGGGAGATGTACATAAAACCTACCTAGGTTTGCTCTATGTATTCATCCATGGCCATCCTGCTGTTTTTAAAAATCCGACTCTGTCCATAAGATAACATAGGAACCTCCTCACTTAAATTACATGATGGATTTTAAAAATCCCAACCCAGGCAAGGACTAGAATATGCGCACACAACGTTTCTTACACCTCCAGAAAGATAACTTTAAACGCACTAAAAGCTAGCAAAAATGGCTCTGCCTCTAAAATGTAAGCCTCTGTAACTTACTTTTCATCTGATTTGCCTGAAATTTGGTCAACTTGTACCCCTTGCCCAAATCATCCATCCTACTGAATTTCACAGATAGGATAAATCATCTCAATTTTATAATGCATAGAACGTTTGTGATTTTAATGGAGAGTGCAAGCTGCCTTATAACTACTGAGCTGCTTGCGTGGCTGAATAATACATTCAAAGATGCCCACCCTGAGCAATTTGAAGAAAATCCGTTGTATTTAAAGGCTGCTCTTTGTCTTGAAATTATTTTTCCAATTTTAAAATATGAAATGGACCAGTAAATTCATGTGTGGTCAGAACTTCTAGGTGTGGTGTTTAATACCAAAATATGCACTCTTGAATATTTTATAGTAGAGCATATAAATCCTCGAGGCTGGATTACTGCAACGAGCTCTACGTGGGGCTGCCCGAGAAGCTGGTCCGGAAGCTGCAGCTGGTGCAGAATGCCGCGGCCCGTCTCCTTACGGGGGCCGGTCGCAGGGAGCACATGACACCAGTGCTCCGGGCTCTGCACTGGCTGCCTATAAAACACCAGGCCAGGTTCAAGGTGCTGGTTTTAACCTTCAAAGCCCTTCACAGCCTGGGCCCTACTTATCTGCGGGACCGCCTCACTCCCCATGTGCCCACGCGACCCTTGAGATCGTCCCCAGGAGCCTTTTCGGAAGTTCCCCAGCAAGACGGGTGGCCACCGATGTTAGATCTTTTTCGGTGGCCGCCCCTGTGCTGTGGAATTTGCTCCCGGAGGAGGCTCGGTTGGCTCCCACTCTCCTGCTGTTTCGGCGTGTATGTAAGACCTGGCTGTTCGTCAGGCTTTTGGCGAGGGGTAGGGTGGGGATGGGTGGGGTGGGAGGTTTCCCCACATATTGTATTTTTAAATTGTTTTAAAATTTTTGTATTATTTTTATTGAATGTTGTTTGCCATCCCGGGATGCCCTGAGGGCAGGAGGGGTGAGAGATACATTTTAAATAAAATAAAATAACCCAGTCTGTCCGTGGTTATTCTAATTCCATTTTAGCTGTATGTATGTGTGTGCTCCGGGCCCTGCATTGGCTGCCTATAAAGCACCGGGCTAGGTTCAAGGTGCTGGTTTTGACCTTTAAAGCCCTTCATGGCCTGGGCCCTGCTTCTCTGCGGGACCGCCTCGCTCCTCATGTGCCCGTGCGACCCCTGAGATCGTCCGTGGGAGCCTTTTTGGAGGTTCCCCGGGCGAGGGCGGGTGGCTTCCCTGTGCTGTGGAATTTGCTCCCGGAGGAGGCTCGGTTGGCCCCCACTCTCCTGTCATTTCGATACTTACGTAAGATCTGGCTACTCCGCCAGGCCTTGGACGAGGGGAGGGGGGCTTTGGGGGTGGTTTTTTCCCTGCATATGGGATTTTTCAACTTTTAAATTGTTTTTATTGTATTGCTTTTATCTTGCTGTTTGCTGCCCTGTGGGCAGGAGGGGCAGGATAGAAATCTTTTATAAATAAATATATTACAAGAGGGTCCAGACTCTGGCTTTGGAGCTGCATGCAGCTCTTGGGGCACTTCAGGGGCAGCTTTCAGCCAGGGTCGGTCCTGAGCCCCGTGCTCCCTTAATGGCCCTAAACCTATCTTCATTGTGCTGGAATCTCGGCATCTGAATTGCAGCTGCTGCTCAGAATCTCAGCAACCAAGACTGTCGAGGTACCGAGTTAGTCGCAAACCAGGAGAAATCTGTGTGCGTTCATGTGTGTTGGTGTCTCTTGGCCATATAAATCTCTGGCACTTGACTCTTGGGGTTTGGAGTTTTGCCAGCTGCAGTTGTGTTCTCTTAAAGGGCCCTTATGCAAGGTTGTTCCCAGACGGGGCTGACCCAATACATGTTGGGGCATTGTAGGGGATTGTATAATCTCGAATTGTAACTTGCTGAAAAGATTGTCTTGTTCTCTATTAAGGTACACGACGCTGTATTTTTGCAGAGGGCACAGTTAGGTAAAGGAAACCCACCTGTGTGCTGGGGGAAGTGATAATGTGAGGGGCAGGTCAAGGTAAGACAGTGAGGACCAATCATGCCCAAGCTTGTTTCCGTGGGGCTGCAGGAGTCCTTTACCAATCCAGTTTTGACAAAAGACAGGCTGGAAAGTTCCTGTGTACACCCAGAAAGCTCTAGGTAGGAGACTTTTAGCCGAGCCCAGCTTCAGGCTGAGAAAAGGTATAAAAGCCCTTCATCCCAGCAGCTAAGGGGATCAGCTGCCACAAAGGAGAAGACCCGGACCAGGGATAAGGGGTCGTGAGTATTCCCGGCTTAGGGGGAGCCAGAGAAGGGAACTGAGGGAAATACCAGCTTGCTTGTTTGTGCTGTATTTTGTTTTAGTTGCCTGCACTTGCCGTAACTTTGCCTTGTCAGACCTTTCCTGCCAATTGGCTTTCTTCTTATACCTTGCTGAAATATATGATTTCCCTTCACTCCAATGGAGTGTGTGTGTGTGTGTGTGTGTGTGTGTGTGTGTGTGTGCGCGCGCGCACCAGTGCCCCTTAGACCTCCAGGGAAGTCTGACTCTGTCTACCCGGAGAAACCCTATCCTTCTCCCATACCCAAGGGACTGAGCCAACCTCTCTGCAACCCTGGGTTCCCGACCCCATGGGGGTGCAGCAAACGGAGACAGAGCTGGGGACCAGGAGCGTCCGCCCAGGAACAAGTGGCTGACTAGAGGCTAGAAAGGAAGCCTTGCCAAACCACAGCTCTGCTCAGTCCGTCAGAAAGGTACACAGACTGAATTGCATGCATGTGAGGAGAAGTGGGTGATGGTAAATGGGGCATAGACAGGGAGCTGTGTTGAGTGCATCCCAGCTAGTTACAGTTCATTGGCTGTTACCCATAATAGCAAATAGTACTAACATAAAAGTAAACCAAATCACAACCCTCCCCCCGTAAACTCCCTGCACCTACTCCTCTGGTAGGGACTCAAGCCTGGAGGTAGACTCGTTTTCCCACATAAAGTGCCCGTATCCTAGCCACCCTTTTAGCAAAGAGACAATACTCCTAACCAGGGACCCGTGTTGACTGCGTTGCTTCAATTCACAGTGATTTTTGCAGAATCAGCCACTCGCGGTGCCAGGCTGAAATTGCAGCGGGAGCCGTCTGCAGGATCTTTAAATCATGGCTCAGGCATAAACCTGTCGCCTGACCCCAAACTAAAACTGCTTCCACAGCTGCAGTCTCTCAGGGAGATGGGACCACGACCTGAGGGTGACTAGGTCCCTGGGAGATTAATGCGGGGGGAGGAGAGGAGGTGCAGTGAACTCTGGGGTTCTGAAATTCCAGGGCATTTGAGTGACGTTTGATTAACAAAACTGTGATTCTGTGTCAAACCTGTTGAAAAAGCAGCCTCGTAAGCAAACTTGCACGTATAAATTATTGCATAATTATGCAAATCAATTGTGCCAGTGTTAATGCTTGTGGTGAGTTTGCAGAATTTGGCTTCACTGGTTGCAGAATTTAAGGTTTTTCAGTGCAGAGAACTCGGGTCTCTGGGTATAAGCTACGTGGGATTGGAGCAGAGCAAAGAAGGGAAGGTGAGACACGGATGAAATAGATAGTGGGTTTGATATTTGCTGAAATTATTTGCACTTTCGCATAGTGTTCCCAACTATATTCATGACCGAAATGGATACTTTCATATACATCTTTTTGGATACTCTTATTCGGTTCCATCATTCATTTTGGGTCAGTCATTTTGATACTTTGGTTATTCTGCATACATCAAATGTCTCCAAATAGTAATACATAAAGCAATACAAACCAGGTTAACTAAAACACACGTCTTATGAAACTTACTTTATTATTTATTTTGATTTATATGCCACCCTTCCCAGAGGCTCGGGTGGCTTACAATACAGAACATTAAAAATCGGAAGCCCCCCCTCACAACGCCCCCCCAATACCACCACCTTGTCCCGATTCCCCTCTCCGCCTGCTGAACACCAAGGGTATTGCACTGCCTCCGGAAGACGGTCAGGCTCAAATGGGAACCTCCGGGGGAAGGGAGTTCCAAAGCACTGAGGCAGCAACCGAGAATGCCCCCCCCCCCCCCCCTCTTTAGGGCTGTAAAAGTCAAAATCAGCACCTTGACTTGTGCCTGGGAAGGCAGCGCAGGCTTCAGAGCACTGGTGAAATGGGCCACTTTAAATATGTAGGGCTCATTCTTGTGGGGTTTGGAGAGAGGGTGCATGAGAACGGATGCAGTGGTCTACACATTTGGTCCCCCCCCCCTTTTGTATGTGTGAGTAGACGTTGTGTGCCTTGCGTCCGTACACGTGTAAAAGAAATAATGTCGGATAGCGCTTCAGTTAGGACGGAGCTTTCTTTTTCCCTAGCATTGTGTGTGTATGTAAGCACAGGGAGCTTCTGAGTAGCAATAGCGATGTGTTTAATACAACTCTGTATTTATTACGCTACCGTTCCTGTCTCTTGCCTCTCTCCCATACTGAATTACAATATCAGCCTCCTCGTTCTGTATGCATTAGCCAAAATGCAAGAAGTTATAACCTGTCATGTCAGCCTCCATGGTCTTGTTTTTTTTTGTCTTCCCTTTGAAAAATTTCAGTAGGCTGATTACAATTTTTATCATCCTAGTCCACCAGCCTGCTTGCATAAGTCTTATTTATGAATGGGGTTTAGGACAGTGTTCCTTCATAACCACAAAGGAGCACTTATTTTTTTCCTGACCCTCCCTGCTGCTGTTTCTACATAAATCTTAATATGATCCTTAAAATCCAGCAGCTGCTTTTGTAAAATCCTGAACTAGAGGAGTGAATCTTAACCAACCTTAGCATAAAGCCATATGGCCAGCAGCAAGACTTTGGCACGCCATCCCCAAAGGAAAGAGAGTCTCTCTTGGACTTGGGCTAGGCCTCTGTTACAGAATAGGTCCAAATTTCTTCCTGTCAAAGCAGTTTACCTCAAACAAAGTTGTCACAGTGGTGTCTTGTTTTTATTTAAATTTCTATTTAGAAGGCTCAGGGTAGATGACCGATTTAAAAAACCCCATACATAAGTATGAGTAAAATGGCAAAATAAAAGCTTGAATCCACCTAAAAACCTCAACTTGGTTTGCCCAATAATCTGACAAGTTATCCTGCCAGATTTGATTTTATGTCCCATCCTTTCCCTAAAGTTCAAGGTGGGGTTGCCGCATAAAAATGAAAGTACATAAAAACATAAGAATCCCCTACCAGTCTCTTCACCTTGTGTGGGCTCTGCCTTGAAGGTAGGACATGGGGAAGAGCAGAGAAAACTGAGCGAGAGGGAATGACTTTAGATGGCCTGTTGGCTCACGCATGGGTGTATTAGTTAGTTTGTTTATATAGCTCCAGCAGTGTACTTGGCACTGTACAGTCAGTAACTAGACAAGCCCCTACCCCAAAGGGCTTACAATCTAGGAGAGACAAGGAAGGGGGAGATGAGGGAGAGGTGATCATCGGGAGAGACAAGGATACATTCATGAGGTTGAGAAAATGCAGCTGCCACACGCTTAACTTGGTTACGTGGAAGAACTTTGGAGTGAGGGATGAGTATAGAATTACACTCATGACAAGAAAGAACATAGGGTCTCACACACAGACCTACATGTAGACTACAAGTCGGGTAAATATGTGAAGCAAAAGGTTCCACATGTATGTAATGTTACAATAGAGAACTGTAAAACCCAAATCAGGACTGTGACGTGACCAAGCTCCAGGAAATGGAAAGACAGTTTGTTGATTGCCCCAGACGGATGGGTGGCTAGAGACATTTATATTCTAATGCAGGTAGCCATTGCCTATGTGCAAGAGACACAGAAAAGCTGATAAAGGGAACAAAAGGAATTCTAGAAGCCTCGAGAAGATACGAGGAGTTTCCTCCTGGGGATATAAGGAGTTGTACCCCAAAGGGGGAAGTGACTATCAGAAACTCACTCACCATCTTGCAGCCAGCAAGGCTGGAAACCATGAAACTGAGAGACAGGACTTTGCTCTCTAGCAACTCGAAGGCAGAAGGTCCAGTCACTTACATCAAGGACTGAGGAACTTATGGACCTTTGTAGGGTAAGATGCTTATTTAGGAACTCAACCAGTATAGGTTAGGAATGCGTTATATTTACCTTTGATTTCTAATAACCACTCTGTATCAACAATCATGCTTATGTAATCAATAAACTTACCTTTATGAAGAAGTGTCTGTGTCTAACATTGGAACACAAGTGAGCAACAAGAGTTCTCAAGCTCTTGCGAACCCAGAGATTAAAGAGTTTGTAAACGGGAAGGATCAGGCCCTTGAGTGACAAAGGGGTTGTCCCTGCGGCAGGCTTGATTCAGCCAGAGAGAGAAAACTGATCCAAGTAGGCTGTATGCGAGGGAAACCGAGTCACACAAACCTGGTAAAGTGGGGGTGCGGACCTCCAACCCGTGACAACGTTTGCCTCATGACTAGGTAAAGTCTGACGGAAGAGGTAGGTTTTTGGGAGGGAGCAGAATGAGTGTAACCAGGGAGGGAGCTCCAGGCATGGGGGGGGGGGGGGTCAACAAGAGAGAAGGGGCAAAGACATTTAGAGGAGCAGGGGCATTGCAATCAGGCGAGGGTGAGGGCAGAGGAGGAGCGAAGCTCCTGGGCAGGAGTGTGGCAGGCTACAGGAGTGGAAAGAGATGAGGGAGCAAGGCCCTGAAGAGCCTTGAATGTGAAGACCAGGAGCGTGTGCTGAATAAGTTCCCATAGGTGTAGGGTGGAGAGGAGGGGCTGAACGTGGTCAAAGCGATGGAAGAAGTGAATAACTGGCAGCAGAGCACTGAACGGAGATGGGGGTGGGGGGAGAGATCAAGCAGGGGAGACAGTGAGGAGGAAGTTACTGCAGTCGGGGGCGAGAGATGACTAGAGCATGGACTAGGGTTTTTGCCGTGGCAACAGTAAGACATGGCTAGATTTTAGCAACGTTATACAGGACAAAGCAGCAGGATTTAGGTAACGGCCTGAATCTGAGGTGTAAAGGAGAGGGACAGGCTGAATGGTGACACCCTCGATGGAGACTGGGAGGGAAGTAGGAGGGGAATATTTTTTTGGGGGGGAAGACGAGGAGTTCGGTCTTGGCCATATTAAGTTTGAGTTGGCGGCGAGACATCCAAGCAGTGATGTCAGCGATACAAGACTGGATGGAGGAGGAGAGCACAGGCGTGGAGAGAGCGCGAGAGTTGCGTGTCGTCGGAATACAGGTAGTACTACAAGCCATGAGGTTCAATGAGTTGACCCAGAGAAAGTGTGTTAAAGGGAGAAGAGGGCCCAGGACAGAGCCTTGCGGGGGAAGGGAAGCAACGTAGAGGAGGCACCAGCAAGAGAAACATTGAAGGAGCGGTTTGAAAGATACAAAGAGAACCAGTCGAGAACAGTGTCCTGGAAACCAAGGGAGCGTAAGTGAATCCAGGAAGCGACCATGGTTGAGTGTGTCGAAGGCAGCAGAGAGATTGAGGAGCACAAGAACAGAGTAGAGGCCCTTAGACTTAACTAAGAGAGGATCATCAGTAATTTTGGTGAGGGCAGTCTGTCGAGGGGAGAGGGAGGAAGTCTGATTGAAGGGGGTCAAGGGAGGAGATCAAGATGGCGTGTGTAGACCACCTATTCCAGGAACATGTATTTTTGGGAATGTGCATCTGCAGTGAAGAAAAGGGTCTTGCTTCCTTCTGGTTAGTTCTGATTCCTTACCTGGGTAGTGTAAAACGCACGTTGGGGAGGGGGAGATGGTTTCTGCTAGGGAGTGTGGCATTGTATTGGAAGACTATTGGCGTTGAACGGCCTTCATGCTGGACTGATGGCAGGAGAGTCTGGCTATTCAGACCTCCAGTTCGAAGGCCAGAATACGTTTGCACAGTTGAGCTTGTCTACAAGCTAAGCTAACAAGTATGAATGAGCAAAATAGCAACTTTGAACTGCAATTAACTCTAGTGTAGATATGCCCTTAACATACAATACATATTTTCCGGTAAAATGGTGTTCATACTTCTGAGTAGTGGAGGTTAATGAGTTAAAACTCTTTCTGTACTGTGATTGAATCCTTTAGTATGGCTTTCATTGTCAACAGGAGCTAGCTTAAGAGCCCATTTTTGAATAGTGTGGTAGACTTCTCAGAGTAAAAGTGGATAGCTTTGTTCACGGGAAAGAGAATCCTTGTCCTCGGTTATTCTTGAAGCAACATCAAAACACTAGTAGCACTGAATGTGTCAAAATCCTTAAGACTTGTCCTAATTACAGCTTCTGTCAGGTCACCTGGTCTGTCTAGAGTGTGATAATCTGAATTAGAATTACACATTAATGCTAGGTAGCTTTTTAAAAATAAATAAAGTAGAGCAAAATCAAAGCCTTGTTTAGGTCGATTTCTGCCACTATTGTTAAAACCAATTTCATAAACTCTGACCCTGATTCTGTGAATGTAAATGTAACTTTGAGTTGTTACATGCAAGTCAATTGAAATGTTCAGGTGATTTAACTACCGGTGTTAGAATATGTGATGAGAGGTAGAATGGAATGCGGCTTAATGAAGGGTCTCCAAACCCATCTGGGAGGGTGGGGAAGAATACAAAACACAAACTTGTGTTCTACTTTCACCACAGGTAGACCATACTTTAGAACCATTACTGTTGTCACTATTTAACATCCCGTTGCCCTCCACCCATCATGACGTTTCATTTCTGACATGGGAAAACGGGACACAAATTGACGTTTCCTCTAGTTTTAGTTACCTTTTGCTGTCTTCATAATGCCGCTCTTGTTCTAATGTTCCATCCACTTGTCTCTCTCTCCCTCTGTCCTGCTGTTTAATCTGCTCTGTTCTGAAGTTGCATAAAATGTGGGTGTGATCAAGGCTGGAACACAGGGTGTTAATAAACAACATAATCCTTACGTGGTGTTTGTTAGATGGTCAGGATGGCTCAATGTTTGAGAAATGCTCACCCGCCACCTATGGTGCTGGCTCCGAGAACGTGGAGTCCACCATGTGGGTTAATGCTGGCTACTACGTACCCATGTGTTGGTGTACTGTCAGGGTTGGAGAGGAGCAAGCCATGTGACGAGTTGGAGCTACTGTTGCTGTGATAGGAAGTGGGTGGCTGGGAAGCAGGGTTGGGGCTGGCTTGAATGCAAATTGGTCAACAAATCAGCTCTAGTTAGATTTAAGCTTGGGAGATCGCTGCAGCATTTCCCTTTCTCTCTGCCTTACAATGTCTGCACAGGGAGCTGAGCTTCCTTAGTTGCCAAAGTGCCTGAGAAGGGCAGGAAAGTGGAAGTGCCTGGCTTCCCTGACTCCCTGCTACACCTTGGGGCAACTCCTCTCCTCCCTCCCCCCTTTGTTGTTTGGGTTCTGCGCTCGCCGCATGCGAGGGAATGGAGTACGCGCGCCACACCCGCTCATAGGGAGTACGCGCGCCACACCCGCTCATAGGGAGTACGCGCGCCACACCCGCTCATAGGAGACTATCGTGTTAATGCACATAGCTGAGTTTAAAAAAGAATTGGATAAGTTCTTGGAGGGTAGGTCCATTAATGGCTATGAGCCAAGTAGGTTTGGGGGAAATGTAGTCTCTCTTGTGAGCTGCAGGGGATCACTCCATTATGACCTGCTTGGTACTTCAGCAAAGCGACCGAGAATGGCCACCGTCAGAGACAGGGTGCTGGGCTGGATTGAACACTGGTCTGACCAGTGATGGCACTTTATGTTCTTAAGGTATTGTACTGCATTTTTTAGTGGGTGGGACCTTTGTGTTAATGGGTGGCATGTCATGAAGGACCTGTGTAGTAGCTTCAGGCACCCTGTGGTCTGGCATCTGTCCAAATACTCTTCTAACACCAAGTCTGCCAGTGCAATAACATTCCAGAGCTGGGTGACAAGTTTCTGATCCCCTTTTCCCCCCCCTGTTGCGAGTGCCACTTGGTGAACTCCTGTGGATGCAAAAGGGTTCACTCAACGTGGTGTAGCAAGACGTCCTTTAGACCGTAGCTGGTGTGGAAAGAGACCGTGCTTGCAAAGCCCACAGGAAAAAGTAGAACTTCTGTAATGAACGATAGCAAACCGCTATCCTTGCTTGTCTGAAGAAAAATAGCTTGTGATGTCAGTGTTCTGCTGACTAAATAGATGGCTCTCGAGACGTAAGGTTTTGTGGCAAGGGTTCTTTTAAAAAAAGAGCCTTATCTGTGAACGTAATACTGGACGTGCAGTATAATGTGCTCATGTGAGAGCAGTAGACAGAAACCATGCTGGGGTGGGGGACCAGCTTCGTGGTTCGATGTAGCTGGAGATCCCTGGAAGATTTGAGCTGTAATTTTTGTGGTCTGCCAAAACTAATCACCTGCCGGCTATCGCCCTAGCACTCCTGAGACTGGTATGACAGGAGGCTTGACTTGTAGAATATCACAAGCTTATGATCTTTGGAAATCTGGTCTCTAATCTGTATTACTAACTTACTTATGCCAGCAGTGTACTTGGTCCTGTACGGTCACTATGATGGCTCCCTGCTCCAAGCAGTTTACAATTTAGGGCGGAGAGGGCAAGAACAAAGGGAGAGACAGGGAAATGTTCATGAAGTTAACAAGGGTGTGCGTGCGGCTTGGTTACAGGGAAGAAGGGGACCATGAAAGGGAAGGATGGAAGTGGGTATTTATCAGTGACGAGTCTGTGGGGATGAGGAGCTAGGGAAAGTCTGATGGAAGAGGTAGGTTTTCAGGAGGGATTTGAACACTGGGAGGGAAGGTGCAGAATGCGTTCAGGAAGGGTGGTGGGTGGGTGATTGGGGGCTGACGGCGTAGTGGTTGGTTATCTGACCATATTGCGCTAAAATACATGGTGTTCCGGAAGGGAGCTCCAAGCATAGAAGTGATTCTGATTGGTGACTGTGTCATGCAGCCCCCATCCAAGATTCATGCCAGAAGTGGGTGGAGTTGGTGCCGTTTGAAAACCAAATGACTGGAATTCCAATATGCATGTAAGTCATTCATTCATGTTGGGTGGTATTTTAATCCTTTGTTGGAAAACCAAGTATATTGATATAAGAATATCATGAACCATATTTATAAAACTAAGCTAAAATGGATAGAACCCTGTATGAATCACAGAAACATTTTGAAACCAGCTGTAATTAGTTAAAGTAAATTTACAATCCATGAGGTTGGCCAGACTGGGGAATAATGTGTATTGATAGTTCAGATGAGAAGTTGATAGGTGTAGTCTGTTCGATACACCCCGAGAGGCAGAAGAAGCAAGCAGGATGGATGGATAATGTGTGACAGACATGGATAATATCTATATGACAGATGGATAATATTTGTGTTCTTTTACCAAAGTCTGAAACGAAGCCTAGATAATGAAGCAGTAATAAAAAACCCCACTGGGTTTGAGGGTGAAAGCTGTTTGGGGACTACTAAGTACATCCAGCTGGTATTTCTGTTTTTATTTTCATTAGCAATTGTCTATCACGCTGAACTGGCTTCAGAAAGGGGTTGGATACATTTTTGGAGGCCATATCCATAAAGGACACAAGTTAGGATAGTCAGGGGAACAAGAGCCTTGATTAGGAGCTGTACCCCCCCCACTGTAATCTGCTTCATGTTCCCCCGAGGTAACAGGCTGACCAGTGTCCGAGACAGGATGCGCTGCTAGATGGACCTTTGGTCTGACCTAATAATGGTACTACTTATGTTCTTACGAACCAGTTTTCCTTTTTGACTTGAACTTTACAAAGCTTTCTTTTACTATAAAGTTGATTCATGTTTCCATTTGCTGAACTAGGCACCAAATTCTGAAGTGGTCCTGTTTTAGAGGCAAATGGACTTTGCTCTGTGGTCTGGGAGCACCCCAAATTACAGATGGCCCTGGGTTTGCAATTGGGAATTGGAATGTGTTGGGAGGGACTCACTCTCTTGCAAGAACAGATCAGTGCAAAAAGTAGTAGCCTGTAAAAGATTACAAGTGGGAAAATGAGTCACGACTGCGTTTGGCGGTGTAGTGGATTTTCAGTTGAAGTTAATTCTACCCCAGCCACATTTGGGAGAGTGAAGAATCCTTAAAAACCTTTAAAAGTCTGCTCTGAATAATGTTTCTCTTTGTCCAGTACTTAGATGTTTCCCTGTTATGAAGTAAGTGCTAGTGGGTCTTATCCCCAATAAAAGATGGAGCTGTTGGAACAGATTTCAAGTGATGTGGCTAAGGCTACAACTGGATAAATATATTTTTTAAATGAACCTGAAGATACAGCCGGGGGAGACCAGGATGAGGTTTTAGACACAAATTATTCCTACTTTGTGTACTAATTATCCCTAGTACTACCTGCATTAATTTTACTTGTGCTGTTAACTATTACACATGAGCATAATGTTATGTGACCAAACGGGAAATATTAGATTTGTATCTACAGGTTCAACGTCACCTTTAGCATTTCAAGGTGGTGACTAATGATTCTCATAATACTCCAGCTAGACTTTGAAAGGTCCAGTTGGTAACAATGCTTGTCTTTGTTCTTAGCAGCCGCCTTGGTGTGCTCTGACTTCTTAAATATTTTTAGCTGATGGTATTCTGCTTTACGGAACATACCTTGAGATTCATTGGGCGATTGTTGTGGGGATTGGTCCAATACCGGACAATAATGAATAACTTTACGCTGAAGAAACTAGCTTTCTTTTTCACTCTTGAGTTTCCCCAGTGCTCCAAAAGTTGAATAAGTAAATTCTTGGTCAGAACTGCAGATGTTCAGGGGATTGTCTGCCAAGAAAACTGCTTACAGTGGTTGTAAGCAGCCAATGTTAACCTCTTCTCTGTAAATACTCGTCTTGTAATGCTTATAGTCTCTTAAAATGCAAGGAAGATTAAAATATATTGCATTTCCATGTCTCAGATGGACTTGTATGTCACTTTTCCTTACGGCTGTCGAGGCTTTATATTGTGTGTGACTGTCAACCCCCCCCCCCCCCCCCTTGCGTTTCTCTTATCTGCTTAGTGTGGCTAGTGGAATTTTTACTGCTTCTACGAGAAAGGTGGAGTAGCTGCACGTGTCAAATGGATCAATAAAGCTCTCGACTGTACCCAGAATCCCATGCGCTCTGCGGGATGATAGACCCAAGTCTACTGCAAGGTGCTTGTAGCTAGTGCGACAGTAGGAATTCTGGCTGCTTGCTCATGGGTGGGTTTTCACATGAGTCTATCTCGTACTAAAATTAGCAATTGCATAAGATTCCGGATGGGCTATACGCCCACGTTGTTTCCTTTTTCTTTCTTTCCCATGCAAATTCAGGTGACCTTTATGGAGCCATATTTAAATATAATGGAGCCACGCATATGTTGCTAAATTTCCTGGAGAAATTGCTGGGAAAAGTGCAGCGGCTGCAGTAGCAGCACCTCGGGGAACCAGACCAGCAGCTTGCCGTCCTCCGCCTCCACTGCCACCCAGGCAATCCTTCATTCTCCCCGGTTGCTCCTGCTGGCAGCGTGGAGTTCCCCCTCCTCTTCTCTCTCCTCCCAGCAGCTAGATCCAAGGAGTTTTGGAGGGAGTGTACTAGCAGCTCTGGTGCACGCCTCATTCTTTCCCTTCCCATTTTTTCCTCCACTTCTTTGTCAGCATGCAAGACCCTCCCACCACACTCGGCACAATCCGGCACACATGCTTCCCCAGCGCCTGGTAACAAGGACAAACCGGACATCACAAATAACACGAGCCAGTACGTGTACTAATTTTACCTTGAATTTAATTATCGTTAAATTGCGTGCATGCGCGCGTTTCAAACTACGTTAAAAAAACCCAAACCCTCCCATCACTGTAAGAGCAGGATTTCCCTACCCTGTCGTCCATGATGAAAATCACATGAATTTTCATGCTGAATGAGAAAAGGTGCATGGGTATCACTCAATCTCACATAAGATAGAAAACCATGTGAATTTGTGCGATGTGGGCAAGCGGCCTCAGCGGCAGTGCTAGGTCAAGAATGGTGACACACATGGAGACAGATACAAAAATGAGTAACTCGGTTGGCATACTTGTATATTTATCTGATATTCCCCAAGTTTAAAGGGTTTTTTATGTATGTATATGAATTATACGTTCGAAAATGGGTCTTGAATTGAAGCAGTGTTCCTCCAGGGCAATCGACTGATAGACCATAAACACATGTACTTGTGGTGGTTGTTTTTTTTTTTAAGTGTAAGTTGGAGGCATTGAAATTTGTTAGTAGAATTTTACTGCTATATCCCATTGCGACAGTTGGTGCTTGTCATTCAGCTGGCTCTGAACTGTAGGGATGGTTTTCTTTTTCATAATGAACAGATGTACATTCCTTTTTGTAAGTATTACTCTAAATTTCCACAAAGCTGTGGATAACTTGCTATGGAATGCTAAGTCTTGCTTGTATCATGCCGCAATCATTGGGAATTTGTTCAGAGTTACCGCACCTCGACTCTCCTCCAGTTTAATAGTGGTACCCAAATTCTTTAACCATAACTTCATTAACATATACTATTATTCTAAAGCTGTTAATAATGTATTCATGATTCATCCTAGAAAAATACTGACTTATTTATATATATTCCTTTGCTCTTTAAGTTTTTAACATCTGTCATGATCTGAGATCATCCATAATAAATGGCAATTTGGTAGCTTAAAAGAAAACACCCCAAACATTTTAGATTATCTCGTGAAAAGGTGGGTATAAAAATGTTGTTTGAAGAAAATACATGCAAAAGAATGAAGAGGTCTTGTAGCAAGCTATTGAAATGTGGTAAATTAAATACTAACACTTAACGAATTTTGTTTGTCTTCAAGCAAATGGTTATGAGCCTTCGAGTGTCTGAGCTGCAAGTACTTCTGGGATACGCAGGGAGGAACAAGCACGGACGCAAACACGAACTTCTTACAAAAGCCCTGCATTTGTTAAAGGCTGGCTGCAGTCCTGCTGTCCAGATGAAAATCAAAGAACTTTACAGGCGGAGGTTCCCTCAGAAAATTATGACACCCGCAGACTTGTCTATCCCCAACGTACACTCAACTTCTATGCCAACAACTTTGTCTCCATCTACCATTCCACAGCTCGCTTACGATGGCCACCCTGCAACCTCACCCTTGCTTCCGGTTTCTCTTCTGGGACCTAAGCATGAACTGGAACTACCCCACCTCACATCTGCACTCCACCCTGTCCATCCAGATATCAAGCTCCAGAAGTTACCGTTTTATGACTTGTTGGATGAACTCATAAAACCGACCAGTCTGGGTAAGAGTGGAATGTTGTCTTGTGAATGCTTATTATGTAACAGTGGGAAACTCTGTGCACTGCGTACGTCTAGTAGTGTTTTAGAAAGTAATAGTAGTAACTTCAACTAATAGCATGCAAACTGGCCAAATATTGTATTGAGACGGGGTATAAGGAAGCATTATTTTGACTCCTATAAATGGCTGTCTCTTAAAAGACTTGTTCTAGGGCAGGGGTGGAGAACCTTGGGGCCAAATGTGGCTCACGGCAAGCTTTTATGTGGCCCCTTTCCAGTTCCTGGATCTGGCCCTTGAATTCGGTTCCTACCTACAACCACCAAAAAACTCAGCTTGGGATAAGGGAGCAGAGATAAGGGCATGCACACAAGGATAGGGCAACAGATTCATGGCACAAATCCATGATCCTGGGCTCTCTTTTTCTTGAGTACGCATCCCTTAGGCCACCTCTGCTCCAAACTTCTGTGCAGCCCTTGGAACTTTTCAAAGCGGACCCGGGAGGGAAAAAGTTCCCCACCTTTGTTCTAGGGCACATAAGAAGCACATATGACTTGGCTCAAGAAATAACTCTAGTTGAGTTAATATTACCCATAATACAGGTACGATCCTGTACCTCTTTGGAGGATCAGTTGGGTGTCAACAGCCACCTTGACATTTTAAGCTTTAAAAAGGGGAATTTCAAAATCTAGGATCTAAGCACAAACTGGAACTACCCCACCTCACATCTGCACTCCACCCTGTCCATCCAGATATAAAGCTTCAGAAGTTACAAGTTATAAAAGTTGGTATAAATGAAAAGTTTGAAGCCATCAAACGTGCAAGAAACCACAGGGAGCCTAGCTAGGCAATCCTAATGACTCCTCCTGATCTACAGTGTTAGCTAGTTTGCTGCAATCCTAGGTATGACAGCTTGCATGTTTTGTTGTTACTGGATAATGCTCACCCCCCCCCCAATAACTTGGGGTGAAGACAAATGAGATAATAGCCCACATTAGCACCCACCTGGTGGATGTTCTCCTGGCTCGTAAGTGTTTCCAGATGTTAGCCTGCTCCCCACTCCACAGCATTGTCCAAGGACATTGCGGGTCCACCGTACAGACCAGTGCGTGCTAATGCATGCCCATGTTGCTGTGTCGTTAATTAGGCTGTATGCACCCTCGTCCACATCCAGGTCGGCCAGCATCATAGTCATGCCTAGCGCAGCTACTAGAGGAGAGAGGATTGCGTGCTCTCAGCTGAGAGGGGAGAGTGAGGCAGGGGGTACAGAAGGACCTCTGCCCACACTCATCTGTCTGTTTTGGGAAATAAACTAATGGGACTGTTGAGGGGGGTCTATCCACCACGTGCCCCTTCCGCCCCCCTGGTTGCTTTTCCAAACGGAGAGGGGAGTGCAGGTGCCGGGCCTCTGCTGCCTCTCAGCTGGGACAGCACACACGAGTGCTGCTTCTGACGGAAAGGGGCATCATGGGCAGGAGAGACGTCTTCTCTGGCTGTGACTTCCCATTTCCATCCGAGCCAGGGCTGGGGAGCGGGAAAGCACTGAATAGTGTCACTGGTGGTGGCTGCTGTGTGCTCAGGGGGCTGCTCGCGTATTAGCGCTACACGCTAAAACATGCGAGTGGGGGCTGCATGGACCGAACACCCACTCCCGTGGGCTGTCGTCTAGTTTCGAAACGCCATCCGAAAGTAATCGACTGTCTCTTAAAATAGGTTTCATTTCTTGGTTCAGGTGACTATGCAAGTAAAGTCGAAGGTTGGTAATAAATCGAACCCTCCCAAAGAACAGTGATTTTATTTTGCTTCAGTCTGTGAGTTCTAATTGGCTAATAGAAATTCCAAGCAGTGACTGTAATACAAGATAATTAGCTACTCAGAATGTCTCTCCTCATTTAGCATTCTAAATACTCGTTACAATAACACCATCATTCTGTCATTTCAACAAGGCACTCCAATGCATGAATTATGGTCCATGGTTGTTCCGAGTTGAGAGCACTTTGTCGTAAGCCTTCTGCTTAAAAAGCCATCATGCTTAAAGAGGCCCTGTCCTGGCTTGCAGGTTAAGTGGTGTCTGTGTGTGAACTTCTGGAATCCAATGGTGATAAAACGGATCTGAATTAAAGGACAAAAACGCTGCTCAAATCAAATTTCTTATAAATTATTTACAAGGACTTGGTGAAGATTGGTGTGTGTTTTTTTCCCCCCATTTGTTTTCTTTAGCCTGGGTTTGGCTGAATGCATTGTTGTCCGCTCCCTCTGAGCAAGCTGCAAACTTGCAACGGTCCTCTGCATCCTTCTACTGGAAGGAAGGAAGGAGCGTCTAAATATGTCAGAACCAGTTCTCTTGAGGCCTTTAGATAATAGAATGCAACTAGCAACTTTAAGATTTGCAAGATCAGTTTTCAGAGATCACATGGGCAACTTTCAACTTCACTTAAATTTTGAGGAGGGACATCAGTAAGCATTATTGCAAAATTTCAGTGAGAAATATCTGTTCAGATACTGACTTGATAAAGTAGTTCAGACCTTGAAGGAGAAACTAATTTTGGACATGTTCTCATTGACAGTCAAGTGTGCCTTGAACAAGACTAGATTTAAAAAAAGCTGTTCTCCACTTCCTTAAAATATTTGTTCTAAATTAATGGGTATATTTCAGGTTTGCTTGCTTGGAATGCTTCAAGTATTCTCTCATTGTTACAAAGTTCTTGTGTTTTGAGAACGCCAGACTTCTCGGACACTTGATTTGTTTCCAAATGGCTAATGTAAATTCCAGGCACTTATAACTTTTCCTATTTGGACTACCGCCAGCACTGCAGGGTCTTCTGGCTTCCTTTATTGCTGGGACCCTTTGTATAGCTGACTAGGAATTTTGATTTCATCCCCTCCCCCATTCTCAGATACCAGGCCGGTGACCTGTTTTAGGATACAGGACAGCTCGCTCTCTACCACTCAAAAAGAGAGTCTGTCAGTGTTCGTTCTGGGACAAGGATTCTCCTTCAGCACCATGTGTCACAACCAACTCAACCAAGCTTCAGTCAGTCCTTCTCAGCCTGGTTACCTGATGACATAAACTCCAGAAAAGACTCCTTAGTCTCTCCCCCCCCCCCCCCCCCCACGTCCCTTTCCAGCCCAAAGTAGAGTTTTTGGCAGGCTGTCTTAAAGTAGAACTCTGTTCTTTATAAGAAGGAAACATTACTCTTTTTTAAAAAAGTACCATTAAACCTCACCAAATTACACACTTTTGACCCATGCAGCATTTGGGCTTGGACGGCAGTGATGTAGGGTGGAACATTTTCCACTACCAAATTTTTCTGTGGAAAACGTTCCAGGGCTATAGGAAATTTTGCACAGGAAAATTTTCCAATTCAAGATTTTCTAATGCAAATTTCATGCAAATGTTAATGCAAACAAGAGAAATTTTCATGGGAAAATTTTCTAGAAAACCCATATCACTGTTGAACAGCATTGCTAAATGTCTTAGATAACTAGTGTGCTATTTTAATATTGCTCAGCAGGGGAATGGAATTTGCCAGCCATTATTTCAGTGGCCAAAAGAGGAAATGGCACTTATTCCCTTGTCATATTGTTTAAGACCATTCAATTACTTTAAAAATAATGCCCTGTGCTTGCAAGTTGGTCTGTTTGAAGAAATGGAAGGCTGATTCTTTCTACGGACGGTCTTCCGTTTAAAGAGGCTGGCTGCCATGAAGAATGGAGAACCAGGAATTGTTGGAGCGCTCTGATGACAACCTATCCTTTGAGCTGAGATAACCAATCCATGAATTTAAGAAAGCAGTCTAGGAAACAACCAGGGGGGATATAGTCTTGGAGAAAAGCTTTGCTTTTAAATAATTGGGAGTATAGGTTTCAAATTTTTCATTTTTAATTAATAGAAAATTTTTGAAGCTGTTCATTAAGTACACCAGTACTCTGAGGCTAATCACATGACTTGCATTGCCGTCGAGTGGCGCCCTAAATAGTAGTGGGAGCACATGCTTTCAAGATCGTCACTAGATGGACCTTCTTGAAGGAGCCATTGAATGTGTAACTAGTGGAGGCTGTTACTTGTCTAACACCAAAGAGAACCGAGAGCATCTAGCAGGTGGTGTCGCAGACCTCCTTTAGGGTTTTCAGAGCCTCTGCTTAAATAGCTGCCCCAATGGGTGTCAACTTCATTTTGTCCTGGTTCTATTTGCGTTTCTGAGAGGCCATCTCAAAGCTCCCCATCCCCCCTCCTAAAAACAAAAAAGAAATTGGATGAGCTGTTGCTTAGTTTGAGGGAGCTATGTTTATGAGGCTAGGCCTATGCATGCTATGTCAAGATGGAACATAGTCTAGCACAGTTCATCTAGTTGGGATGTTACAGTAGCAGGGGAGACTTCTTTTGATGTCTTCCAACAAGTGTGATGGAGGGTTGGATAAATCTCTTGTAACACAGATATTTTGGGCCTGGGTTGAATCTTCCGTCAGTTGGGCTTACTTCTCTAGCTTCACTCTTCGTTAATTCAGGTTTATTTACATAGATTTTTTTAGCCCCTCCATCCTGCTATAGTAGCCCAGAGTGGCTTGCAACATATTAAAACGAGAGACAGAGAGACTATAAATCAATTATAACAAAAATACAAATAACAGTATAAAACCAACAGTTAAAAAAACACCCAAAGGCAGAGCTAAAAACCTCCCTCCCCCCTGCCAACCCTCCACCCGTCTCCCTCCCCTGTATCTAGCAAGTATCTAACTTGGTATCTAATACCACATTCATACTTGATGCCTGGCGCTTTTTAAATGATGTGCAGGCAAAGACGTGGCAGCGGGGAGGAGCCTGATGCCAACAGTAGCGCCGGTGTGAACGGGGTTCTGCCACGTCAAATGGGATTCTGCCGTGGCTTTGCTCGTGCATGACAGGGCTGGATTTTGCGCCGTCATGTGCGGCAGATCCCTGTTTGCACCGGTGCTACTGCCGACATCGGCCTCCTCCCCGCTGCCACGTCTTTGCCTAAGCGTCATTTTAACAGCACTAGGCGTTGGGTGTGAATGTGGCTTCAGTATCTAACAAGCTTATTGGTAGAATGTCCAGCTGCAGACCCAGTGTTCACCAAGGTAAGTTAGGATTGCTGTCGTCTTTCGTAAAGTGGCAGGACAAGATTAGGAACATAGATACTTGCAGCTGAACCCATTGGTCACTTTCGGTGCAGTAGCTTTATTTTGGAGTCGTGCTTGGTATTAATGTATTGTAAGATGGATGGTTAATGGCTTCCAAAGTGTATGTATGTACTACAGAATGCCATGGCATGGCTGGTGATGCAGTTGTTAAAAGCTCTGGTGCAGCAAGACCGTCTTGATCAGCTAACTAGTTGGTGTGGATGGCTGTGTACCTGCAAGGGGGCTACATACTTTTGGGATTTACTACAAATGAATTACTGATATTCTAGGGTATGCCAATTTTTTGGGGTTCTGGGACTACTTTGAAGAATCCCAAGGCAACCGTGATGAATACGGTGGAAAAATGCTTGCGTATCTGATCCTCTTTCATGGGGTTACCGAACAGACGTGCCATTTACTGGGTCAGACCAATGGCCCATCCAGTCCAGCATTCTGTTTTTGATGGTGGTCAGCCTTTGGGGAGTACGCAGCAGGCTGGAATGGAGTAATCCCTTTACTGCCATCCTCCCCCAGTTTCTGACAGTCAAGGGTCTTGTACCCCTGACCAAACCAACTAGTTACCCTTTAGTGGACCTGGCTTTCAAAAACTGATCTGATCCTTTTTCGAAGCCTGCTATGCTACTGGTCTGGACAACATCCTCCGGCAGTGAGTTGTGCAATGTTGTTGTACAGTGTGAAAAAGTACTTTTGTTAAATCTGCTCCCTGTTTAACTTCATGGAGTGACCCTTGGTCTTATTTTTTTAGAAAGGGTAAATATCAGCTCCCTATTTACCTGTTCCACCCCTTTCATGATCTTGTAAACTTCTATCATGTCTACTTTGTCTCCTCTCCAAGCTGAAGTTTCTTTGGAAACTTATCTCTTGGAAACATTCAGTGCAGTTTACAGATGAAGTTCTGCACAAACTGTTGCGGGGCACAGCTTTATGCTTTAATGTCATAGATCACATTTCATATTCTATAATTAAGAATCTTCTTTTGGCCTGTACAAACACTTCTGTAGATGGTAGCTTATTAAAGCAACTTAGGGTAAGTCTCCGATTCACTGTGATGCAAGCCGTCCAGACTTCTGGGTGTAACAGTCTTCACCTTGCATGGAATTACCTTGTCTTATTCCATGCAGGGACTAAACCAGTCAATTATCAATCTAGCTAGTGAAAACCCAGGTTGAGTGGTCTTCTGAGGTCTCTTCTAGACTTGTTCGAAAACTCCTTTGAAGAAAATACTTCTATGCTGTTCTTGAGTGACTAAGAAAACATGCCTCCTTCTTACATTTCCCATAAGAGGGTTTTATGTGAGAGGGTTTGAGGGAGTGTGGTGACGCCCAGCTCTACCTATCATTTTCATCCGACCCAGGCCCGGCGTTCTCTGTGCTTACCCAGTGTCTGGCAGTTGTGGGGGACTGGATGAGGGTAAGCCATCTGAAGTTGAATCCCGACAAGACGGAGGTGATGTTGGTGGGTTGGTGTTTGGGTGACCTGGGTGTGATGGGGTCCGTCTGCCATTGGTTTCCCAGGTCCGTAGCCCAGGTGTGCTTCTTGATCCACAGCTTCGCTTGGATCTCGGGTGGCGACTGTGGCGAGGAGTGCTTTCCGGCAATTATATCTTGTCCGGCGGCTGCGGCCTTATGTCAAGTTCTGACCTTGCCTTGATTACCTCTAGGTTAGATCATTGCAACGCATTCTACGTGGGGCTGCCCGATGACGGTCCGGAGACCGCAGCTGGTGCAGAATGTGGCGGCCTGCTTGCTTAGGGGAGTGGACCGATTACACCAGCGCTTTGGGTGCTACACTGGTTGCCTATAGTCTACCGGGTCAGATTCAAGGTACTGGTATTGACCTATAAAGCCTTATACTGCCTGGACCCCACTTATCTACAATACCGCCTCACCCCCAGGGTCTTGAATAGACTCCTAAGGTCGTCCGGGGTGGTGGTTTTGGAGGTACCCCGGATGCGTTGGGTGGCCACCGATGATTGAGCTTTTTCAGTGGTCACCCCTAGGCTGCGGAATGCTCTCCCGATGGGGATCAGAGTGTCCTCTTCCTTAGTCTCTTTCCACTGGGGTTGTAAGATCTGGCTGTTCGTCAGACTTTTGGTGAGGAAGAGGGGTAGGGTAGGTTTGGGGAGAGAGTAGGGGATTGTGTATTTCATTGTTACTTTCCAGACTTTGCTTTTATTGTATGAACTTTTTATTATATATTTTTATGGATTTTATATTTTTTAAAAGGTTTTTTGTCGATGCTGTTGTAAGCCGCCTCGGGTCACTTGTGGTGAGAGGGGCAGGGTATTAAGTGTAAAATAAATAAGAGAAGTTAATTTATAAAGGGTGAACATGTACTGCTAATGCTAATTTGTAGGCCCCTTCATTTTCAGTTTCAACCAATTTTAACCACAAAAGTTTTACAAAAACTATTCAGATTTTACCGATTCTCTTCCCCCCCGCCCCCCAAGACGGAGGTGATGGTGGTGGGGAGGGCGAGGGAGGTGTTGGCCCCCCTGATTGGGGGGGTTCGCCATCCTGTAGCTCAGCAGGTTCGGAGTCTGGCGTGGTGTTGGACTCGGATTGCTGCCTGGATCGACAGGTGGAGATGGTGGCGAAGGCTGCCTTCCAACAGTTGTATCTAGTGCGGAGGCTGTGTCCGTTCATCTCCAGGCTCCGGACCTGGCCTCCCTCATCCTTTGTCACCTCGAGGCTGCACTGCTGCAATGCGCTCTACGTGGGGCTGCCCTTGTTCCTGATTCGGAGGCTGCAGCTAGTGCAGAATGCGGCGGCCCGTGTTCTGATGGGGACAGGTCGTCTGGAGCATATAACACCGGTGCTCCGGATTCTGCACTGGTTGCCGATAGCGTGCCGAGCCAGGTTCGAGGTATTGGTAATGATCTATAAGGCCCTTCACGGTCTTGGCCCCTCGTACCTCAGGGACCGCCTTGCCCTCGGTGTCCGAGAGCGGTTCCTTCGGTCTGCTGGGGGTGCCTTCCTGGAGGTCCCCCATGTTAAGCGGGGGGCCACAATGGAGAGGGCATTCTTGGTGGCTGGGCCGCGNGTGCTCCGGACTCTGCACTGGCTGCCGATAGCGTGCCGGGCCAAGTTCAAGGTGTTGGTATTGACTTATAAAGCCCTGCACGGTCGCGGCCCTTCGGTCTGCTGGGGGTGCCTTCCTGGAGGTCCCCCATGTTAAGCGGGGGGCCACAATGGAGAGGGCATTCTTGGTGGCTGGGCCGCGTCTTTGGAATTCCCTCCCGGAGGAAGCTCGCCTGGCCCCGAGCCTTTTAACATTCCGATGGGCTTGTAAAACTTGGCTATTTGTCCAGACCTTGGGGGAGAGGGTTTGTAGCTCTTCGCTGCCCTTAATTTTTAAAATTTATTTATTCTCCTACCCTTGTGATGTTTTTAAAAATTATTTTTATGAATGTTTTATCTAGCTGTCTGTCGCCCCGGGATGCTGTAGGCGTATGGGGCGACTCATAAAAGCTTAAAATAAATAAATATAAATAAACTCTTGTATCGGCTTTGCTGGTGGTCCTTTTGAGGGAGTTAGTATGAAACTTCTGTCCAGCTGCAAAATCCTTGCCAAATTCAATCAAACTGTCCAAAAAAAACATTTGGAGGAAGATGATCTTGCCCTGACCAACAAAATTCAAGAGGGGATGACTGGAAATCCTGGTTGGTGAAAGCCTCCAGGGAGACATTGGGGACAGTGCTGGTGAGGGTAATCAACGCGTCCCTTCGGCAGGGGAGATTGCCCCCCGGTCTCAAGGAGGCTGTGGTGCACCCCCTGCTGAAGCCATCTTTGGATGTGGACACACTCGCCAGCTATCGACCCATCTCCAATAACCTTCCCTTTTTAGGGAAGGTTATTGAACGGGCAGTGGCACTGCAGCTCTTGGTGCATCTTGACAGCATCGGTTTCCTTGACCCATTTCAATCTGGGTTCTGCCCCGGTTATGGTACAGAGATGGCGTTGGTGGCCTTGGTGGACAACCTTCGCTGGGAGATGGATGCAGGATGTTCAACACTTCTGATCCTGCTAGATCTCTCGGTCGCTTTTGACATAGTGGATCATGGGCTGCAGTTGAGACGGTTGCGAGCCCTGGGGGTCTGGATGGGACTGTCCTTGGATGGTTCCGGTCATTCCTCTCGGGGAGAAGCCAGCGGGTTGTCCTGGGGGCTGAATCTTCCAGGCCCTGGAATGTGGCGTTCCGCAAGGTTCCATTCTGTCTCCATTATTGTTTAATGTATATAAGATGTAGCTGTGTCCGCTGCTGGGGGGCTGTGTGGATAGGGGGCTGTGTGGATTGGAGGAGGTGCCTGCCACTCTGCTTTCCCCTCCCCCTCTCCAGGTAACAACTGCCAGGGCAGGGCCCTGTGGGCTCCAGCCTTTGGGCGCCACCCAAAGGGTGTCGGCCGTTTGCTGGACTGCGGCGCTTGCGCCTCCCCTCCTCCCCGGGTTTCTTCTACTGCTGCTCCAGAAGAGGAATTTACAGCTCATCCCTGTTGCTGCCACCGCTGGACCCACTGTTTTGTTTTTATTTTGTGGTTTTAAGGAGTTTTTTTGGGGGGTGATGAGGCAGGTGGGGTTTGAGGGTGGGGGGTATGGGGAATTGGTTAGGGAGGATAGGGCCAATCCCCTGGTTGAGGAGGGGAGATGGCCCTTGGGGAAGGTGGATGGGGGCACCCTGGTGAGATGGGGGGCACCTCCCATATGATGGGGAAGGGGGACTCCCTGTGAGAGAGGAAGTCCTGGGGAGGAGGGGTTGGGGGTGGAGTCCCTCTCGCCGGCCTGTTGGGGCAGCCCATAGAGGGTGGATGTCGAACGGGGTTCTCTGAGGATGGGAGGGCTTCCACAGTTATCGGGGTTGTTACGGGTCGGGGGAGATATTGACCAAAGGGGTGGGATATTTCATCAGTGAGGAGGGAGCGGTGCCTTGTGCCAGTCCCCCCTCAGCCCCCCACGTGGAAAGGTTGTGGGTCGAGGCCAAGGAGACCCCAGGCCTTGGCCTTGTGCTGCTAAACGCGAGGTCGGTGGTTAATAAGTCATCTACCATCCGGGAGTTAATCCCGGAGTGGGACTCCGACCTCACCTGTATTAGAGACCTGGCTGGACAATGAATCGAGCCCTATTCTGGCCGATCTTGTTCTGGCTGGGTTCTCTGTGCATCATCAGCCTCGGCTGGAGGGACCAGGGGTGGGGTGGGTGTGGACGTGAAGCTATTATTAAGGATGCACTGTCTTCTAAGAGGTATCCGGTGCAGGCTCCACCAGGTGTTGAGTGCCTCCATCTTGTGTTGGATTTGGTCGGGGACCGATTAGGGGAACTGCTGGTGTACCGTGCACCCAATTGCCCGGCGGCGTCCCTACATGCTCTTGCTGATTTGGTGTCTGATGTGATCCTCCGGACCCCAAAATTAGTGGTCCTGGGGGATTTTAACATCCACACGGACACCAATCTTGGAGGAGCGAGGCATAAGTTCATGGCCTCCATGACAACCATGGGCCTGTCCCAGATCATCTGTGGCCCCACACATGAGAAGGGACATACACTGGATTTGGTTTTTGCACCAGCCTTGAGGTGGGGGGTCAGTTAGTAGAAGTCGGGGATGAAGCTCTTGTCATTGTCTGACCATTATCTCCTTAAGGCGTGCATCCTGGCACATGTCAGCCCCCAACAGGGTGCAGGACTTATTAGATCAGTCCGCCCCCGGAGACTTATGGAACTGGATCAGTTCCGGAATGCTCTGGAGGAGTTTCCCCTGGACCTTGACGCTTACTCTGTCGATCTTGTAGCCTTCTGAAACACCTTGTTGGCCGAGACCATTGACAGAGTGGTTCCCAGGCGTCGGCTGCCCTCCCGAGTCTCCTGCAGGTGTCCTTGGTTTACTGAGGACCTGCGGTGCTTGAAGCCGGAGAGCAGGCAGTTGGAACGACGGTGGTGTCGGACTCACAATGAGTATGATCGATCGCAGCATACATAAGAGCAGTTTAAAGGCCTATGCTGTGGCCTATGCAAAGAAGCAGTTCTTTGCTGCCCTTATTGCATCTGCAAAGTCACGTCCAGCGGAGCTTTTCCAGGTGGTGAAAGGTTTGGTCAGTCCTGTCCTGTCTGGACCTGGAGCAATCCAGTGACCGCTGTGACCACTTCATCGAGTACTTTATAGATAAGATTGCTCGCATCCGCCACAATTTTGGTTCCACAGTTATTGCAGAAGATCAACTTGGGACTATGGATGCTCTGTCCTGTCCTGTTTTGTGGGATTGGTTTCAGATGGCATCACCTGCCGATGTGGAGTCCTTGTTGGGATCTGTTTGTGCCACTACTTGTGAGCAAGATCCATTCCCCTCCTGGCTGGTGAAAGCTAGCTAGGAGACGTTAACAGCCGTTGCTGACGGGTGTTTAGTGCCTCCCTTCAGGAGGGCAGGGTGCCTGAATGTCTGAAGGAGGCTCTGGTTAGGCCCCTGCTGAAGAAACCATCTCTTGACGCTGATGCTCCTGCCAGTTATTGGCTGGTCTCTAACCTTCCCTTTTGGGCTGTGGCATGGCAGCTTCATGAACCTCTGGACCGCATCGGTTTCCTTGATCCCTCTCAGTCCGGGTTTCGGCCTGGGTATGGTTCGGAGACTGCATTGGTGGCCTTGGTTGACGATCTCCGTCTGGCATTTGGACCAGGATCGTCAGACCTTACTGGTCCTGCTAGACCTTTCGGCTGCGTTCGACACCGTCAACCATGAGGTGCTGGTGACTCACCTGCGGGACCGTGCCGGCATTGGCGGCACAGTCTTGGACTGGTTTTGTCCATTCCTGGCCGGGAGAACTCACCGGGTGGTCTTGGGGGAGTGTACGTCTCCCTCCCCCGGGACCTCACTTGTGGAGTCCCGCAGGGTGCCATTCTGTCCCCCTTATTGTTTAAAATCTATATGCAGCCGTTAGGGGAGATCGTGAGAGAGTTTCAGGGCATGCAGTGTCATCAGTATGCTGATGACACTCAGCTCTACCTCTCTTTTTCCATCGACCCAGGCCATGCAGTCTCTTTATTTTCCCAGTGCCTGTCGGCTGTGGGGGCTTGGATGAGGTT
>QEPC01006595.1:1418721-1468598 GCA_003113815.1 Sphenodon punctatus | reverse complement strand
CTGCCTTTCCCAATGCCCTCTAGTCTTTCCCCTTGCTCTTACTGTCAGCCCTCCTCTGCTGACTGCTGCTACCGACCACCTTGTAACCAAGCCAAGTACACGCGCCTGAGACTTCGCATCCGCCTGAATGTTTGTTTGTCTTCTCCCGTGTCTCTCCCACTGTCCCCTCTCCCTGTCTCCCCCTCCTTGTCTTTTAGATTGTAAGCCACAGGTAGGGACCGCAGCTGATTGTATGTTCTGTACAGCACCAGGTTACTACTGGCGCTTTATAAATGCTTAATAATAATAATAATAATAATAAAGGAGCATATGAACTAATGATGTGGGAGGACATTCAAAAAATTTGAACCAGAGGCGAAAGCTCTTTCGTCGTCTTGGTTTCCAGATTCAGAGCTCTTTAAACAGCGCAAGAGAGAAGTGCTATTTCCCTTGGCCTATGCGGTTTTACAGCTGAAAACAAGAGAACTCTACTTCCTTATAAATGTTACTTTCTATCTGCGTGTTGTTGTGGCTTTGCAGTGTGTGGGATAGAATTTGTTTTTGTGTTCCACTTTCGTAGACTTGTGTTACTCCAAAGTTAAAGCCTCCTTACTTTTGCCGTGTGCATGTCTGCAAAGTCATACTGGTCACCTTTTTGGTTCCAGCAATGGCTGATTCTTCGTTGATGCTGTTCCAAGGTGTGGTATTGCTTATTCATGAATTCAAGAGCTATGGCTCAGTTCAGCAAAGCACTTAAGTGAGTGCTTAACTTTAAGCAGTGGAGAGTCTTGCTGGCAGTGGACTACTAACGCTTCAAGTTAAACATGCACTTCTGTGTACTGCTGTGTGAGCTATCTACATCTACCAGTTTATACATGGCTTTATTTTTTAAATTGCTCTTTTGATTCTACTGGGGTTCATGAATGCATGCCACATCTGTAAGTCAGGCTACTTGCATTTAGGTGAATAAGTGTCAACATCTAGGCATCCAGAATTCCAGCCATAGTTGATGGAATCCCTTGTTACCTCATTGGGCCTTTTGGGATTGGCTGTTCTAGTAAAAAACAAAAAAAACACCCAAAACTTAGGCTCCCTTTTTTATCCTCTCTACTGATTATGGGAGTTCATTGTGTTGCAGGCTGTTCACTTATTGCAAGTGACAGTCCCTTCCTCCCAAAGAGCTTATATTTTATGAAGCAAGATAATAGGTGGATAAGACAGGATGAGAATAGCAAGTAATTAAAGATAAATTTCATTCTTGACCTTAAAAGCTCTAGTCTTGGACTATTCAAACACTTTAGGCTTTTTTCTTTTTAAAAACATACCTATCCAGTTGCCTTGAATTTCTAGTTGTTCTAGTCTACATATAAAATTGAGAAGTTCTAAAATTCATAGTGTTTACATGAGTTAACTATAGCCCTTGGAGTCTTTCCTGTCAGCTGACCTCATATGTACTTAGGGATTTGATGAAATGAAAATCAAATTATCCCCTACCTTGTTGAACTGTGGCTTCTTTTGGATTTTTTTTTGTTAAAAAAGAGGCCTCAGAAATTTAACTGATGTAAACATGGAAAGTCAAAGTGAGCAAATGCTATCTCTGGCATACGACGACAAGTGTAGTTCTGTAACTTTGCAAGGGCAGATCCTCTAGAAAAGCAGTCAAGATGAGCGTACCTTCATTTACCAGCAAATGTGGAAAGTCAACTTTGCTCCCGCTTGCAACACCCTGATAGTTTGCATATATTTTCTGTGGCATCTTTGATCCAAAGATCTCCGAGTGTGTTCCAAGCAAATGTTCTATAGCCTCTTAGAGGGTTTGTTTTAAAAATTGAGGTTTTCCAGTGTTCAACCGTAGCTGCTATCATTTTATGCATCTACTTGGAGCTAATGTGGTCTCTTTTAAATGGATTCCCACCTCCATAAAGGTGAATAGTGTGAGCAGAACCCAGAAGAAAAAACTAAGCTATAAAATCAGTTTGCTTTATTTAGTTGCCATGAGCACATTACACCTGGGCTTTAGTCTGCACGAGCTACCGATAGCTTTCCAGGTACAATTCAAGATGCTGGCGTTGACATTTTGGAGCCCTAAGTGGCCTGGATCCCACATATCTGGGATCCCATATATCCTTCCATGCTCCACCAGGAACGCCCTCCTGCAGCTACCACCTGCCATTCTTGTACCTGCGGAGAGGCATTCTCGGTTGCTGCCCTGGTATTGTGACACTTCCGTCAGTGCCCAAGCATATTCCTGAGGCAGTGCAAAAGCTTTCGATTTGACGAAAGCCACCCTAAGCCTTGCAGAAAGGGTGGGGTAGAAATTTAAATAAAAAAATAGTTTTGAGGGGACGTATTAGTGAGACCACCTTGCTGCTTACCTGCAAAGTTTGAGTTGTTCAGAATTTATAGGCAGTATCTTGAGTGGTACTCTAATCAGAATTTGACACTAGTATGCAGTCAGATATTTTAATAAGGTTTCTTAACCTTTTACTGTCTGGGTACTGTTGGTTTTTATGTATCTTTTGAAAAGAGAGAAATAAGGGCCTTATTAGGAATCCCGTCGTAACAGATGTATTACTGAACTCACGTTTCTCATTCTCTAAGTGACTATGTCACTATGAAACTTAAGTATAATCATTGAGTGAAAATACAGGAGTGCTTAGGAGTCAGTGTTAGCAATTCCTTGTATAGGAAGTGGCGTTTTCGTAAGGAAGCGGGAAAAGCATTTGTCTCTACTAAGTTGATAATTACGTGATGCTTCTAATCTAGGTTGAGGACCAAATAGTACAGGATTCGCTAAAGACTTTAAGGGAACATTCCTGAATGCCTCCCTGAGACTTGCTCTTTCCAGCACAGCAAGGAGTATTGTACAGCAGAAAGATTGCGTTGCTATTTTTAGCTTCTGGTGCTGTTGGAGAGCTGGAATGTAATAATTTTAGAGTGACAGAAAATACAGCCGTTCAACCCAGCGCCAGCTTTTTTGAATCATCTTTCATATGTTCTAACTTATATCCCCAAATTAAAGATTTGGATTTTTTTTTTTCTCCTCTCCCTGTGGATGCAATTGCTTCTCTTAGTTACCTTTTATTTCATCAGTCTATCTTGGTTTATACACAAGGCATTAATTCTCACAGTGGGTAAGCAGCATACTGAAATATTTAAACCAGCAGCCTATACTGGGTTGGGATATTCTCTCATTAGATAACCGCACATCTGGTGTCAAGTCTGGTCAGTATTTGGATACGAGACTTTTAACAGGAAACCCAGATGCTTCAGGAAATGGTGTCAGTGACTCAAAGAGCACTCTGCATTTGAATCCTTACTAATAGTACTTAGCATTTATATAGCATTTTATGGCTTTCAAAGCACTGTACAAACATTACAGCAACTGGCAGAGGAAAAATTGGGTTTTTCTGCATATTGCATCTCCTCCACTCTGCTACACCCCTCAAGAGTCAGTTGGCTGGAGAACCAGTAGGGTTATGATGTGAGAGAACCCAGGCGAGTTAATCTAATTTGGGGCTGAATTTTTATGCAGTATAAAAACATGGTGCCAATACAAAAAAAATCAAATATTTAGTTGAAACCGAGAAGTGACCCACTCTGCCCTATAATTAAGAGCTTAGCATGCCCAAACCATAGTTGAAGTATCCCCGAAATTCTTCAGTAGCACAGGGAAGATATGGTTTGAGATTCCTGCTAACGTTTCCCAATTTTGCTAACGTTAATAAAAGATTTTCTGCTCGTGTTTTAATCCGTGAAATCGCTCCACAGGCCTATAACCATCCATAGTGTTATAAAGCCTTTTAATCTTTCATGAGTTGTGTCTTACTGTATGCTATGGAGGGCACTGTTAAAGAATTGGCAATAATTGATCAGGTAATTGGTTTTAGTTGTGAAATTTACCGTGAGATTTTTTTTTAAGAGGAAGGAGATTAGTTTTCTATAGCTTGATTAGCTTCAACTTATCCCACTTAAGGTTTGTTTATTTATTTAGATTTTTTGATCCCACCCTATCCCTTACGCTCAGCGTGGCTTACAGTTCTTCAACTTATTAACTGTAACATTAATTAACTCAGTTCTTAATCCTCACAACAACCTAGTTAAGGTAGGTTAGGCTGAGAGATCTGTGGATGGCCCAAAGTCTCCTTGTGAGTTCATGGCTAAGGGGAGACTTGAAGCACCTGGGGCCTCTCCCTACTTCCTGGTCCAAGTACTGCACTCTTAACCACTACACCACACTGGCTCAGAGTGGTTAGAAGGTTAGAAGGGTTACTTTATTGACTTTAATAAACAATGGTATTGGTGGCATGGGTTAGCTTTCATATGTTGCTCTAAAACTGATTAAATATATATTGGCAAAACCCAGTCATGATAAAGGGAAAGCTCATTTTGGTTGTAATAGGACCCCTGCACAGTTACAGATCCAATAAAACTGGATTCCATGTCCATAGTCTTACATTCATCCAAATATTTTCTGATTATGAATTGGTGGTATATAGTCACAGATCTCTTTGAGGTGGAACTATCAGTGTTACCCAGGTCCTTTTTTCCCACCCCTCAGTTAATAGTTAAGGGGTCTACTTCCGTGTTTGCTAATAAAGAAAGGCAGACTGACCAGAATCTTAATCCTTGCTTGAAGCTCGGCCAAAAGACGCAACTTTGAATATGCTCAACCTACCTCTCCTGCAAGCATGGACCATGCTCGGTTGCCGTTGCGAGAAAATGGATTATTTACCATATAGGTGACTGGCAAATCTCTCGGTACGTTGACTAATAAATGCCCATTTGTGTATCGGGTATTTTAATTGTATCAGTGACTTAATTCCTTCAGAAATTGGCACTGTAATTTTAGTAGAAGTTTAAGAACTCCACAATGCAGGCAGGGTTGCTTTCCTTGGTTCCAGACTCTGGTGGACTGGCTCGCAACTATCCTTTTTGCCACCCACCCTGCTGACAGTTGTGCTGTACTGAAGTTGATTGAACAGAGGAATAGGAAACTAGGATGATATCTGATTTGGTTAACTTCAGCACAGTGCCCTTTTTGTACAATGCATTTAAGCCTGTGTCTTACCTAATTATTTTACGTGTGTTCCTTTGTGTGGCTTAAATGATCTGCTCCCCTATGGGGAAACCAGTTGACCGGGCTGCTGTCACAAGTCCCACCACATCCCTGGGTGGGCCTAGGAGCTGTCTGTGCATGCAGCCCCCCCCCCCCCCAACCTGCCCCCAGCTGTGACATGGACACATGGGCATGGTGAACTGCAGCCACAGCTCTATGGTGCTGGCAGGCCTCACTGCAGGGTGGAGCTGCACAGGCCTGACCACATGGGAGGCGACTTGCTATCCCAAATTGGGTAAGCTCGGGCCGGGTGGGGCAGCAACAACATGTAATGTGTCACCGGCTGACGCACTGCATAGCAGCTGGCTGCCTGCCCTGGGACAGAACTGGGTGAACGTCGGGCGGCTGCTGGCCATACGATCCACTGATTGCCCAGTGTGGAGTACTGTCTCGTGTGGCTTCACTCGTAGTTCCCCGTCTTTGCTACTCTGTGTCATGTCAGCTACCTGTACTTTTAGCACGGACGGATGATGAGGGCTTACTAAACGCACAAGCTGAGAGGCCTGGCGCAGACGTATGTTTGAATCGATGCATTCTGAACCACACAGTGGTTAGATGGCACCAAAAGAATTCATAAGGGAGAGAAGTGAAAATTTGAGATGTAACTTTTAAAAACAGAGAACCCTGAAAACAGCTGGTTAGAAACCTCTGTTGTGAATACAGATGACAAAGTGGATGCGTGCGTTGGATCGCACGAGGCCACAGACCAGCAGCCGCAGTGATATTTTGGGACGTGGGAAGTTACGAGTCGTCGTTGCTTCTGAAAATGGCACTTTGGGGCTTTTGGAAACTTTACTCCTAATCTTGTTCAGATGTATCCCTTTGTTGCATCATTCGTGTGCATACACACCCAAAGTCGTCTTTTTTTTTTTGTGTTGGTTTTGTTTTGTTTTTTAGCATCGGACAACAGCCAGCGGTTTCGAGAAACCTGTTTTGCATTTGCATTGACACCACAACAAGTGCAGCAAATCAGCAGCTCCATGTAAGTGATTTCATTTAAACCTTCCAGCACAGTGTTTCTGAGATGTAAGTGGTTTATAATACCTTCTTGAAAATGCACACTTTATTGGAGCCGGAAATGCTCTAGGTACTTCGCAGATAAGTACGAAAGACACAGGCTCTGTCCCAAAGTTCCCACAAACTTAAGTTTTAGTTGTGAACGGGTGGGGAGGAGGAGGAGGAGAAAAGTGATTTTGTTTACGCATGTGCATGTATTGGTGCTCTCTGTAATTCTTTAAAAAGTGTTCTAAAATAGAAACTTGTCAAGGTTTAAAGCTGATTTAAAGAAGGTGGGTTGAAAGAAGAGCATTTTTTGGGGGGGGGGTATGAAGGGCACGGTGATGGGGGAGAGAAGTGTGTAAATGAGGTGTGACTGCTGCCTAGGTGAGTAACTGGTTAAGGAATTGAGACTGCTTGCATGTGGGGGGGTGGGGACTGCCGGGAGCCGAAATCACGGCAGGGGGATCGCTCAGGGGGGAGGGGGGTGTTGGATGTGATTAGCCCGTATCTGCTGTGATTTCAGTGATGGAAGAGAGGGCTGGATTTTCAGCGCTGTCTCCTCTCTCTGAAATCAGGGCAGGGGGATTGCTGAGGGGGGTGTTGGGTGTGATTAGCCCGTATCTGCTGTGATTTCAGTGATGGAAGAGAGGGCTGAAAATCCAGCCTGGTCTTCTCTCTCTGAAATCACGGCAGTTACAGGCTAGTCGCGTTCAAAACCGTGCGCACAAGCGGAAATTCACGCGATTTCCCCCCCCGGCCATGATTTTGGCTTGTGGCAGCTTGTCAAGGCATTAATGCTCCGCATGTTTTGATTTTTCCGTGTGCCACGTTTAACCAGTTTCTTGCGTTGGTGTTTTTTGCTAGGGACATCTCGGGGACCAAATGTGACTTCACGGTCCAGGTCCAGCTAAGGTACAGTATTTGCGCAGTACACTCTCGGTTTGCAATGCAACTCTGAAATAACTAGGACAAGCGTCTAGTGTGCATGTGCCCCCTCCCTAGCCAGGCAGTGTCATTCTGAGGGTCTCTGAACAGAGTGAGATCGGGGGTGGGGGTGGGGGGCAGGCATGAATCTGCTCCAGCTTTGTCCGTCGTAGGGGAAGAGCCAAGGAAGGAGTGGGGTTTCTGCCAGCGACCCACATCTTGAGCTATTGGAGGGAAACAGACTGACGGCTGCTTCCTTCTGTTCCTGGCTCTCCAGAAGCTCCTAGTGGCTGGGCATCCAGTCTGTCAGCAGACTTGAGTCCTGTCAGCTGTGCGATGCAGCTCCCTCTCCTTGCTAGCCTAGATTGTGTTGATGCTTTCTCTCTCTAACCCCTCCCTCCCCCCCTTCTTCCCACTCCACTCTGTTGATTTTTGGATGCCTGGGGCCTCCCTTGGCTAGGTCTCGCGGAAGAAGTGGAGGAGGAGACTGTTGCTCTTAGCCGTGAGACTTGATGGGTATGCTTTCTGCTGGCGTTCTGTTCACCTGGTGTTGGGGGTGGCCAAGGAGGTTATGCTAAACCTGTGACAACGTTGTTTCATTTGTGATACAGGCAAAATATTGCCCATTTCATGAAAGGGCAATACTGTTGCCTAATTCATGAAATAGGCTCTGTTATTTCACAAGGATCTGCTGGCTTTGTTCATGTTTTTTTTTTTTTTAACATGAATTAAGCAATATCGCAAATTTAGCATAACCCCTTCCGTTCATGTTCACAACGAACTGGAGGCAGGTAGTAGGGAAATGGTTCCATCAGCCTGTCTTGGATTCACTCTGATGGAGATAGTCGTTCAAATGACCTCTTTTATCAGACCAACGCCTGTTGGTAAGAACGTGCAGGCCTTCGGAACACCCGGGGACAGAAGTTGGTCCAGTAAAATATCATTTGAACTACTTTGTCTCCCTCTCTTACATTTGGGATCAGCACGGCAACTTCGTTCTCTCTCTGGATTAGACTGATTTCGGGAAGCATAACTGTAAACTTGCTGTCTTGCATGTAGTTCTTTTTCTTTTAATTTGGTGACACATCTGAATGGTGCAAGATCCCTTGCAGAATTTTACACGGAGCTATAAGCTTCCTTTGGAGCTGACCCTTTTACAGTGGGAATGCACAGCTGCATCGGAGGCCAAGAGGTGGTCTGGCTAATACTAGTTCGAATGCTCAGCCTTCAAAACATTGAAGTTAGACAGTTTCTGATAAAGTTTGAAACAAGGTAGAAGATCTGACCTTGGTTATCGGAATAACCGTAGAAGCCTTGGCTGCAGCAGCTGACCTGCTTATGAAGGAGGGATTGTTAGTGGGGTGTCACTAATTTTCCCTTCCACAAAAAGGTACAGCTATTAACCAGCTGAGATCAGAGAGGAGGGCAGTAGGACAGAGCATAGGTTTCTAGTAGCAGGAAATACTTTGACTAATTTTAGCATGAGGTGGAGAAAGCTTTGGAGAATTGAGAAGGTACAAAGAAGAACCCAGCAGAACACTCTGCAGCAAGATTTTTTTTCCTTGCGGGATTTCTATCAGCAATGTGACAGTGCAGAAAAATCCACAAGTCCCATACTTGCACGTACAGTACGTCTCAAATCATTTCCTGAATGCCTTCTCACTCGCTCATGCACAACTTTAAAGAAAACATGTTTTTGGTGAGGTGCGGTTCTTTAATCCTTTCCTAAACTTTGAATGAGAAAAGTGGTTAACACTGTTTTTTATGCCTTTAGGTTTTTCTTATCTGAAACCAGTTGTCCTCAAGAAGATCATTTCCCACCCAATTTATGCGTGAAAGTTAATGGGAAACCATGTAGCCTTCCAGTAAGTTAAATATAGAATTATTTAATTTGAGCATATGAGCTTAAAATGTGTTTGCCAAAAGGCACAAGTCCTTACCCTGTGACTCTTGCTTTAAAATGCTTTGGAGGGTTATGAGCAGAGACTTGAGTTCACTGCACTGAAAAATCTTAAATTCTGCAACCAGTGAAGTCAAATTCTGCAAATTCACCACAAGCATTAACATTTGCACAATTGATTTGATTTGCATAATTATGCAAGAATTTATACATGCAAATTTGTTTACCAGCCTGCTTTTTCAACAGGTTTGACACAGAATCACAGCTTTGTTAATCAAACACCACTCAAATTCACTAGAATTTCAGCACCCCAGAGTTCACTGCACCAAAGGCCTCCCCCCCCCCCCAATTAATCTCCCAGGGACCTATTCACCCTCAGGTCGTGGTCACATCTCCCTGAGAGACTGCAGCTGTGGAAGCAGTTTTAGTTTGGGGTCAGGTGACAGGTTTATGCCTGTGCCATGATTTAAAGATCCTGCAGACGACTCCCGCTGCAATTTCAGCCTGGCACCGCGAGGAGTGGCTGATTCTGCAAAAATCACTGTGAATTGCAGCAACGCAGTCAACACGGGTCCCTGGTTATGAGTATTGTCTCTTTGCTAAAAGGGTGGCTAGGATACGAGCACTTTATGTGGGAAAACGAATCTACCTCCAGGCTTGAGTCCCTACAAGATGAGTAGGTGCAGGGAGTTTATGGGGGAGGGTTGTAATGTTTTTTACTTTTATGTTGTTAGTACTGTGGCGAAACGCACAAGTACTACTTGCTATTATGGGTAACAGCAAATGAACTGTAGCTAGCTGGGACTTATTTGATGAATGTATTTATCTGATGTGATTAATTTTGCTTACGACGCACTGTTAAGGCTTGTTGCCATACAGTGAATGAAACTGAAACTGAGTATTGTCTAGTGAATGAAGGTGTTAGATGAAGTAGTTAGATGAAGTATTCTTAAGAGATCAACCAATAGAATCTACACACGCAACAGTACCGAACCACAATGTAACTACAACGCTGCAGCAATCCACAAGGTTAGACTAGAAGACTTACAAACAGTGGAACAAGTTGACTAGGGAGGTTGTAGAGCCTCTGTTGCTGGAGGCTTTCAGAAAGAGGCTGAGTAAGTAGTCCTTCGGAGATGTAGCTGTAATCAGCCTGCATCCAAGCAGGGGGTTGAACTAGGATCCTGGATGTCCCGTCCAACTCTATTATTCTATCTCGATCTGTACCGTCGGCAGTAGGGAAAGTGACTTCAAAGTTTGAAACCTGCAAGGGGAAAGGAAGGGCTTGTTGCCATAGCCTCAAATACGCTTCGATATCCATGAAAGCAGAGAGGTGCGTCAGCAAAGCACTTCTGATGACTGAGTTGAGAATTTACAAGTCTTCTCTTACAGTGAGAATTTGGATCCTAAATGCACGTGACTGGCTGGATGTTACTTTATACAAGAGTTACGACAACAGCCTAAAAAGGCAGAGAAATCATAGCATTTTTCTTCCAAGATTGACCGTGGCAAGCCTTTTTAACTGGTGTGAATTGGAAAGCAAAACATCTCACATTTTACAGATTTGGCATGGGGAGGAAAAGCTGGCTTTCATAAAAACTTCAAATTAAAATGGTGTTAGCAATTCCAAAGTTTAGATCTTGGCCTATGGTTGCTTTTCTTAGACTCAGTTCAGTACAAAAGCATATTGATATCCGCTAAAGATCCTTTTAAGTTTTTATTTGGGGGGTGGGGGGAGATGGGGAACTTTGCATAATAAATAAAATCTAAATAAAACACTTTTTCATTTCAGGGCTATCTTCCTCCAACCAAAAATGGTGTTGAACCAAAGCGACCCAGCCGACCAATCAATATTACCTCACTTGTCAGATTGTCTACAACAGTACCAAACACGATTGTTGTCTCGTGGACTGCTGAGATTGGAAGAGTGAGTAACGTCTTGAGCACATCTACATACTTGGAAAAAGTTTTGATCTCTACTTGAAGCAGAAGTTAAAATAGGACACACAAGAATAATTGGTGGGAAAATGCTTATGGAGTTGTAGTAATTTAATAAGAATTTTATGCCTTGTCATTTTTGTTGACTCTTCTGCCATCATTTAATGCTCATGTAGCGCAATAGATTACCTTTATATCAAAGAAATTTACATCTTGCTTACCGTGGCATGATGGCGTACATGGAGGAGTGTTTCTTGACTCTGGGTGTGGATGGGAAGTGCAGAGGTAAATCTTAAATCATGAATGGAACTGAAACGGATATCTAGTTTGATACCCGTGGGTGATACCTGCATTTTTTAGAATCATGTTGGGTATTTGGGCTATTGGATGACTAGATACACATCCCCCCCCCCCCCCCAAAATCAGTAATTTATGATTCCTATTTCTCCTCCCCCACCCTCTAGTTACTGGCCAAAAAATTGGGATGGAAAACCAAAATCCTGGCACCGGAAGCCAATATTCTGGGATATCGGGTACCTAAATCCGGTACTGATCTGTACCAACTATTTCAAGTCAACTTGGGTACCAGAAATTGTATAGGTACAGCTGTTCTTGTGGCTACTAGCTTCAGCCCTAGGCATGAAAATTTAAAATGGCGGTTCATGAGGGGTAGGGCTGAAAGATGCACCTATTGGTTTCACAGTGAAATCACCACATAACTTTACAGAAAGCTAGGGATTAGTATTGCCTTGATTAGAATTATTTTGTTGCTCCTTTTGTGGTGAAGATTATAATTTAGGCTGCAATCCTGAAATTATTTACGAGTTGATAGGTATTTTCAGAATTATGGTCTTGGGCTCATATCTTCAAAATGTTCCACTGTTTTATTTATTCAAATGTATAACCAGCCCTTCCCATAGGGCTCTGGGTGACTTACAAAATGAGAGGTGGCTTCTACGGGGAGGCTTTTAAAACAATGTTTCCAAAAAGTGCATGCAGCCTCCACTTCAAAGCACTCCCCCAATAAAGATCAGACTGTAATGGCCATGAAAAGGATTTTGTTGTGACCCAATCCTTTATCAGTAAATGATGCATCGAGAATTTGTATATGTAGGTTCCTGGTGATGGCTAGATAAACTAAGTAACATCACCAGGCACTTGAAAAATCCTTAGAAATTACTGTTTGCCATCAGTAGTTGTTCTATTTTTGTAGAAGGTGGTGAGCTAGTAGTCTGATATTTGTTGAGCCCTTGAAAATTGGGTGTCTACTGGCAGAGCGTGCCTCTACCTAAGCCTTAATTGTGACGGTGTTTTATACGGTCTGCTTCTAAAGACTTCTCTAGAAGATGCCTGGCCCCTAGGCAAGTTCGTTGCTCTGTAGATGCAAGCTGTTGGTCAATAATTTCACAATGTTAATTAGCATTTCTCTAACTTCTGTCGTAATTGAAGCATTAAGCAAGTTGGAATCTCTAATGGAACAAGCATTTCTAGTAGTAAGATGCAAATATTTTAAATAACTTGGTGTTTCTGATGTCTTTGAGTCGTGAGGCTTTATAGTAAATCATTACTACAGCTTTTTCCTTGGATTTCGCAAATGTCCTAAATAAAGAATGAATTACACACTTCCTTATGTGCATCAAATTAGACATGTTGGCCATGATGTACCAACCACTTTCTCTCTGGAGTGGCTGAATGAAACTGCTCAGTAAGGATTGATTCATAGATGGCGTCCCTCCTTTTATAGCTCCAGGAATTGGTGTTTATCCTCCCAACAAGGTTTTTAGCTTGTGTTTGTAGACAGTTTTAAACAACCTGATTATAAGTAGTTGTGAATGTTAGCACCAGTTGAGAGAGAGTGCATCTTATGCCAAATGGCTTTATAATGTGCTCTTAGCATATAAAATGAATACACATTCTTTTTTCAAAAAAGAGACTTTGTGCTGTTACTGCATGGTCAAACGGTTTTAAAAGGATAATGTTCTTGCCTATAATGTTTTACCTATGAGGACTTACTTTTTAAAATAAATAAATATATAAAATGTTGTCCCATCTTTGTAATGTGCTGTATAATCCAATCTTGACAATGAAAGCCGCATGCACTTGTTCCTGTCCTCAATCTACTTTCAGATACCCTTGTGATAAGTTGGTGTTTCAGTATTTGAGTTGCAAACTCTGGAAAATCTGCTTATTTTTTTGCATTCTTAACAGTTGTTTGCAGCTGCTGCAGTTAAATATGCTCATGAAGTATTTCTGTTTGGTCTTCAATTGTGTAGGAGTTTAATCTTCTGAACAACTCTGTTGCAACCAAGTGGTACTCCTAAGGTTGGCTCCTCCTCCTCGTAGCTTCTTGACTTACCTGGCCATGCCATGTTACATCCTAAATCTAGACTAGCCCGTTGTAGGGACTGTAAATATTGAATTCATCCTTTAAAATGTGACCTGCTTTAGATTGATGGGGGTTGGGGTGTGTGGAAAAAATCAATCTTGTAGGAAAGCCCTTTGGCAAGTTCAATGCTAAAATCTACTTGCAAGTTCAAAACATTGAAGGGTCTATGCTGGAATCTTATTTTTATCACTTTGGTTCTTTATATATATTTTGCCTTTGGATGAGTGCAAGAAGGGAGAGAAGTAAATTAACCCTTACCTTCTGTCTTTAAAAAAATTGCACTTGCCGAGTCTTGGGGTCAATATGACCCCAATGGGAAAAACCCATTATAGGTGGGGTCTATTTATCCCCCAACTATAGTCTGTGGCCCCAAACCTTCAAACAAAGCCCTGGGAGCGCGCGCACACACAGAAACACATGAAAGAGTCTGTTTTATGGGGATTGTTTTTAATTCCCCAAATTTGCCCCAAAGACACATTCTCTCATGCAAATTACTGGCTGTGCCTTATTGTCAAACTTTACTAAGCACAGTTAAGTACACGTAGCACCTTTATAGCCTGCTATTTGCATTTCTTTTGTTGCCTAGGATGCTTCAGGGCTTGTTTGCATTTCTTTATTTGCCTAAGATTCTTGTCTCCACAAACTTACCCCAGAAGGGAAACTTAAAATTAGCCTGGAGAAATGAAACCTAACATTACCTGAACAGCTGAGAAATGACACAGCAAAGGTTTGTGTAAAACCAAATAGGAAAACTCCATTGACACCTTGTGTGCGTTTGCACCCTGGTACTTTTTTGGTCATTGGAGACAAACGATAAGAGAGATCTGGCTGAAATATGAGTATGTTATGGCCAGAGGTACCGATGACAATGTTGTGCAAGCTCAAAGTTGTAGACCCAAGACTTAGCATGTTTTCATGGTTTTTTTCAGCCACGATACAAAGGCACAAAATAATGGCAGTGAAGGGGTTAATTTTCATTGCTGCTGCCAGTATGAAGTGGCCTTGAGTTCCATGTCCCCTTGCTATCTGAATGGTCCTTGAAAACTGTTTATTTTGGCTTATTTTAAGCTGGGGTCAATTTGACCCCAATTGAACTGCATTGGCTTGGGGACAGTTTGACCCCAATAGGCAAACTCAATGGAAACCTGGGGTCCGTTTGAAAAATGCCACTTTTTTGTTTATAGGAGACAAAAGGTAAGAGGTATTAGGCTGAAATTTCAGTATGTTATGCCCAGTGGTGCCGGTGACAATGTCCTAAAAGCTCAAACTTGAAGAGCCACTAATTAACTTTTTTTTAAAATGTTTTTGTGCTCGCTGGGGTCAGTTTGACCCCATTACAGAAGGTAAGGGTTAAGATTTGTATATGAAATCTGAAAATGTTGCCAATTTTTAGTGCTTGTACAAGCTTAAGCATTTGGGGTTTCATTATACACAATACATCTGGCCATTCTTAATCTGATTATTTCTGTACAGTGGCTCTGACTCTCATTGTTTTATTTTCCAGCATTATTCCCTGGCAGTCTATCTTGTAAAGCAACTGTCCTCTACAGTTTTACTACAGCGGTTACTAGGAAAAGGAATACGGAATCCCGATCATTCTAGAGCGCTAATTATGTCCAAAGTATTCAAATTCTTGGGTATGGATTTTGTAAAAGGAGGTCTTAAGTATTACACTGTCGCCCTTCTTAGAGACTACTTTGTTTTGTACATCCAACCGAATCCTCCAGATTGAATCAGTGGAATTAGAAAGGGAGGAGAAATCTTGTGTTCGTGTCTTTATTCCTAAAAACCAAACCCTTCCTTACTGAATTGGTCTATTCTTCTGTCACTTCAACATCGTTGCATTCTCAGCAGTGGAGCTAGGTTCTTCAACGATCCGTTTCTTCTGCTAAAATTTACAAACTGTAGAGATCCTTTCCTCTTATGAGAGCAGCACAAAATCTATCAACCACATTAATAGCTGCTGGTGAAATTCAATGGAAACTTGAGTAATCAAAGGCCATTGACTGCATTGACAGCTAACAGCCACCACCAATGAGGAGAAGTGGGGGAAGAATTATTGCCATTCAGTTAATATAATTTTAATTTGTTACAAGTAAAACGTCCGAATGTGTTTGAGTTTTTAATGTGAATTAAAGGACTGGTTGGAGGCTACAGAAATACACAATTTAATATTCTACACTGAATGCAAAGAAGAGGCTTGCAGTTCCATCTGCAGAGGACAGTCCCAGAAGGGGTTGTGACCCCCGTTTAGGAACTTGGTTTAACTCCCTGTGCGTTTGGTAAATGTGCAGACGAATAACTGGATACTGTTTCCCCATGAGATGCTTTAAAAATGGTTCAAAGAATTCCTATTATAGTGTGGGGTGGGTTTTTAAGGACCCCTCTTTTCCAAAATGCAATGTATTAAATATACTTTCCTGGGTTGTCTTGGCTTTTAAAAAAAAAAAAAAAAGTTCCCCCTGTTGCTCCAGTCTGCTTTTGATTACCTAGCAAGAGGAGAATACACAGGAAGTACGCTCTAAACACACACACTTTTTTTTCTTCACCTTTACAGACTTGCAGGAATGTGAGACAATGTAGTCACTGTTGTCTATTTCTAATAGACCTAGCCGACTAGAGGGCTAGAACGGATTATTTTAGGCATGTTCTATTTCTGTATCACACGGTGTGTGTAATGCTTTTTTGTTTCTCTTTTTCCCCTTCAATTGGCAGTCAAGGAGAAACTGACTGCAGACCCAGACAGCGAAATAGCTACAACCAGTTTAAGAGTTTCTCTTCTATGTCCAGTAAGTGTAACTTCTCAAAATTGTTTAATCAGGTGAATTCTTGCAGGGCAGCTGTAGCAACCCAAGATCTATGTTAACGTGTACGAGGCACAATTAGCTTGTGGAACCTGTTGCCAGAGGAGGTGGTCGAGCCCCGGAGCATAGCTGGGCTAAAAATAAATAAAATAAATTAGCTAAGTATGTTGGGGGGATGTAACCTTTGTCAGGAGCTGCAGAGAATGGATTGCTCCATCCTGACCTGTTGAATACTTCTCTGAAGCGACGGAGTGGCCACTCTTGGAGGCAGGATGCTGGACTCAATGGACCATTGGTCTAATCCAGTATGGAACTTATGTGCTTAAATGAAAGGAGTTGGGAACTGGGGTGTGTAAAGGGCCTCATCCAGAGCGCTTAAGCATGTGATTAAGCACATGGGTGGCTGCATTAATTTCAATGGGGCTGTGTTTACACTATGAATTTAGTGCTTAACCACAAACTAGAAGAGGGAGTATCGCTAGCTACGGAACTATAGTGCTTTGGGTGCGATTCAACTTGCCCTCAACAATAGAGTGCATGTCTATAAACACATGCCTCCACCTACAACCAGCGGCTGAACTCCACGCATAAACATAGGTTGGATGTCGGCATACAAGCAGCAAATACAATTTCCTTTTATGACTTTTTGTTCTTGATAATACATTTATTAGTGTAAGTGTCCCATAGAATATTGATTATTACAGGATCTGAAATGGAGACGGCAGGCAGTGATATGACTAATCTACTTAGAGACCAGCTAGGCCCCCAAAATATTTCTTATCACTAGTTCCATGCAATTTGTGCTGAGAAACTGATGTGCTTGATTGGAATTGGGTGAAATGAAGATTAAACCGTAGCTTCGCTGTTAAATTGTGATCTGCGGGAGCAGTGGTCACAATGTGAATGGCTGTCCACAAGCATTTTTAGCTTTCAATACCATAAAGTCTCTGGTCAATGCAGTGTCTTAGGCAATTTTTCAAGCACAGCTGAAATTTCTCAAGAATAAGAGGATGCATCTGCTTCCTGATAAGCTAGATCCACTCGGGTCTGAGACTGAAAGCTTTGTTTTGGTTAGAAATGCATATCTCAAACAAAGCCGAGTTTGCAGATTATCTCCACAAAATGGGGGGGGGGGGGTTCATAGCTAAGTTACCCCATGTCATTTTGTGACCATGCAAAGCCAGTCTTGGAAATGGTTTCCATCTTGCCAAGAATGAAGTTTACATTCCTGACCCTGGTGGAAATATGCACTGGATTTGGTAGATTATTGTAGGTTTGGTTTTTAAGGGTTAATAGTGCTTATATTGTCTCTTCCCTGGCTTTCCTCGAGCCCCATGTAAGGCAAGTATGTACCTGTAACTTGGTGGATGTAGCCCACTGGGGCAGGGAGCTGCCTAGAACTGGTGACTATAAAGTGCCAGGTACATTGAAATACTTAATAATAAACTTGGTCACCTGACTAGTTCTGCCATTTCAGAAGAGAGATGCAAGTCCCAACCATTGCCTTTCACCGACAAGTCATTGTGGTGTTTGGTTTTCTGCTCCTCTGTCTTCTGAAAGAGAGTGTCTGTGTTGGCCTGCTCATCCTGGTTTATGTAGGCAAGAATCTTTGCTTCCGTTTTCCACCTCAAACTGATCTAGAAAGAAATGTTGTTTTTCTTTAAGACCTATAAATAGGATACCGAAGTCAGGTTTTTTTTAACGCTACACAGCGCTGCGGGCAATTTGGAGTTGTACTGTCAGTTGAGAGGAGGCTGCCTTTATAAAGATGCACAACAGTTGCTCAGTTACACCAACTCCCCCCTGAAAGAAGGACTTCTCCAAGAAATCCCCAAGGGCAACTGATTTACAGTTAATTGGGAGAAGTAAGCTTTTAAAAGTAACGTTTTAGGGTGAAATGAAAACTTCAGTTTGATTGGGTAGTGGGTCTTGTGCGTTTCAGTTTCTGCTTCCTCTTTTTCTGCATTTTTAGATTTAGCCATTTGCAATATAATGTAGCAAGCTGGAAGGTTCAACGTTAGTTTTGAATGGAGGGTAGGGTTTTTTTTGGCCCAACTAGGAGGAGGATTGTATTGGAGAAACAAATGGGGGGGGCGGGGGGTATGCGCGTGTGTTCAGTGTGCTTGTTTCTTGGCCTGCTAGTCTAAAGCTTTCATTTTCCATTATTGCATAATAATAGTTTGCCTCTGAAGTTGTTTCAATATAAGTAGGTGAATGTCATCGTTAATGTCGTTTAGATACATTCAGGATAGTAAATAAAATTCTGTGAAATTTGTTTGCAGCTTTTCATTTCAGGGAATTCCCCCTCCCCGACTTCGCCTTGAGACTATGCATGGAAAGTTTGATGATCCCCTCAGCTGTTTGTTATCTCTGCTCAAGTAATTTTTGCTTGGACCAAGTGGGATCTTATCCCTGAGAGACAGTTGCAGATAATCTAATTTTATTTTGGGAGGAAAAAAATTAGTCTGGAAGCTGTTTCTGTATGTGTTCTGAGGCGGTACTTAAACAAAGCCTTGTGCAACAGCATGTAGGGATTTGGGCGCAACGTTGCTCTCTGCCCACCTGTCTTGTCCTGAGATCAGCCAGGGAGAGGGGCTGCAGATGCGTCTGTTGTTGAGAGAGCTTGGAAGATGCAGCATCTTGCAAAACTTCTTAATTTTTGTGACAAGGCAAAATATTTGCAATGGAAGAAACCTGCAAATCGTGCAATTTACTATGGCTTACACTTTTCTGAAAATTCTAAAAGAGGTTCTCTTATTGCAAAACTGCAGCCATTGAAATTTAAATCCATAATAGCTGCTGCACTAAGCCTGAAAGAGAATATTTGTAACCAAAAATTGTAGTAGTAAAGGTCACCTTGGACAAGGTTTTTGTAAAAATGAATTTGTGTTCTATTAAAAGGACCTGCATGTATTTAAAAAAACAAACACCTTACCACCTCCTCCTGCTTTCTCTCTCCTCCTCCCCCCCCCCCCCCCCCCAATTAGTGTTAGCACAGCTTGTACAGGCTAGAGGATTTGACCCAATAAGTTTCATTGCCAAAGTTAAGGAATGAGACGGTTAACTTTGCTGAATTGCATGCGTAGTCAGTGTAGATTGCTATTTGGACAAGTTAAAAGCTTAGTCTTTCATGGCAGCAGCAGCATTGCTTGGCTTACGTGGTCATATTCTGGTATGGTGTGCGTTTGAGAACATGCTAAATGGCATCCAGTACCGCAAAGCTTGTTAAAATACTCGACAGATTGAAATCATCTCCCCGTTCTTTATTTTGCAACCGCAGCACGTGCTCTGCCATTAGCGCAATTTTATTTTCATTTCGTCTTCTTCCTTTTAAGCATCCAGGTTCTGGAAAATGAGAAGTATTTCTGCCTCCAGTGTGCTTAATCATAACCCTGATTGTAGCTGGGGAATTGTTTTGTGGCCACCAGACGAATGAGCTGCTGACCCTACCATCTGGGAGAGATGAATTTCAACCAGACAGGAGATGGGGAGAGAGAACTGTCACTGTTGGGGGTTGACTCTGTGTGATGGAAATAATGTGCTCCGTCGTGAGTGTTCGGGGGAGTGGGGGGAGGGCTGCGAACACACGGCAGGCACAGCACCTCCTGCGGACTCCTCTCTAACCCAGACTCCCAGGGGAGCTATGCGACTCCCCTCCCATCTGGTGGCTGCTTGCTGTGACAGTGCTTGCAATTCATTGAGGGGAGGAGAATAAATTGGATTGAGATTAGGGGGTGTAGGGAGGACAACAGGAAGGTGTCTCTCTCTCTCTCGGTAGTTGGTGCACGCGGTCTGACAGGCCGCTTTGCAAAGGAAGAGTTCAGTAAAAGCTCACCCGTGGTCAGTCTCCGTCACTTGCCTGGCGTCCTGCGGGCCTGCCCTGCGTTGCCTGTTACTGATTGCTTCCGGAGCCCATCCGGAAACTCTTCTGCTCCCTGGCGTGATTTCCTGCATTTTGGTCAAGTGTTGTTGGTTTTTTTCCTGTCTAAAACCTATTTTGAGTATTTCCAAAGATAGTATTAAATAGTCTAGTACTAAAGAGAGACTAGTATAGCACTACAGAGAATCATTAATACTGTGCTAGCAAAGGGAAAGCCCGATGAAATGCAGCGTGGGTTCACAAAGGATAGATCATGCCAGACCAATCTGATACGCTTGGGGGAAAAAAATAACTGGCTTTTTGGATAGAGGGAATGCAGTGGATTTAGTGGATTTGGATTTTAGTAAGGTATTCGATACTGTGCTACATGAAAAATTATTGCTTAAGCTTGAAAATATGGGAATTGATAAAACGGTCGTTAGGTGGGTTTGTATCTGGTTAATTGGAAGAAAACAAAGGGTTGTATTGAGCGGTGGACGTCCTGGGTTGGGGGAATCCTAGAATCTAAGTTGAAGGGTACCTCCAAGGTCATCTAGTCAACCCCTGCTCAATGCAGGAAATCCACAGCGACAGCATCCTCAACAGATCGCTGTCCAGCCTCTGTTTGAAAACCTCCGGGGAAGAAGAGCCCACCGCTGCCCTAGGCGATTTGTTCCACTGTCGAACAGCTCTTACTGTTAGGAAGTTCCTCGTAACTTGCTTTCTTGTAATTTGAGCCCATTATTTCTAGTCTTGCCTTCAGGGGCAAGAAAGTACAAGTCTTTGCCAGTCTCTCTGTGACTCTCCTTCAGGTAGTGGAGGACTATCATGTCTCTCCTTAGTCTTCTCTTAAGGATAAACCTACCCAACGCCTTCAGCCTCCATAGGACTTGGTTTCCAGACCTCATACCACCTTTGTCGCCCTCCTCTGAACCCGTTCCAATTTGTCTATGTTCTTTAGTGTGGTGTCCAGAAGTGGACACAGTGCTCCAAATGAAATCTGACTGGCGCGGAACAGAGTGGAACTATTCTTTCTCATGGCTTGGCAACGATGCTTCTGTTGATGTAGTCTAAACTTGCACTAGCCTTTTGCAATTTTGTAAAATTGCTAAAACTGCACTTTTTGCACTAGTCTCTTTTGAGGCTGGTAGTGAAGTTCCTCAGGGATCTATTTTTGGGACCTTGTCTTGTTTAATATATTTATATCTGACCTTGGCGAGGGAAGTAAGAGTGTGCTAATGAAGTTTGCTGATAATATCAAGTTGGGAGGAATTGCCAATGCAGAGGAGGATTGGAAAATTATACAGGATGAACTGGATGGCCTCATGGATTGGAGTGTTAGGAATGGGATGAAATTTAATAGTACACGGTTGTGCATATGGGGTTTAATAAGAACTTTGGTTACCAACTAGGAACTTCTCAGTTGAAAACAGAGGAAGAAAGAGACTTGGGCTTACATGCTTTGCTTACAGGAGATTAGGTTCTGAGTGAGGGGGAAAGGATGCCGTATTGCTCATGATAAGCTAGGGAAGGCCTGACGGAAGGGGTGGGTTTTCAGGAGGGATTTGAAAGTTGTGGAGGGAGCGGAATGAATGTCTCCAGGGAGGGAGTGGAGCACAAAGAGAGAAGGGGCCAAGATATTTAGAGTAGCAAGGGGTTCGCGAGCAGGCGAGGGTGGAGGATTGGGTGGGGGATTAGAGGGATGGAGGACTTACCCTATGAAATGATGCTGAAGGAGCTTGGCTTATTTAGCCTGTCTCAAAAAGAAGGCTGAAAGGAGAGAGGATTACATTGTATAAATACATTAGGGGAATTAACACAATAGAAGGGGAAGATTTGTTCAAACTAAAAAGGAGACACGAGTACAATCACTAATGGGTACAAGCTGGTTATCAATAAGTTTAGGCTGGAAATTAGAAGGCTTGTAATAATTAGAGCAGTGAACTACTGGAATTAAGCTTCCAGGGGCAGCTGTGGGAGCAAAAAATCTGAATAGCTTCAAAATGGAGTTGGATAAATTTATGGCCTAGATCTTGTAAGGAGGCCTTATATTATTTGATGCTATCGTGGCCAAAGTGGTTCCCGCCCCCCCCCCCCCCCCCCAGTAGTTGTCCGTGGCTGGAGATGGGACTGTCAGGGCATTGAGGCCTGCACATGTGCTCAGGGTCTGACTTATCGCCATATTTGGGGTCGGGAAGGGATTTTCCCTCTGGGAAGACTGGCAGTCGACGCTGAGGGTTTTTTTTGCCTTCTCCTGTAGCGTGGGTGTGGCCTGCCTATTTGGAACATCTGGATCCTTTTTCTAAAATGATTTCGTGTTCAGGCATCGGTGCGCGCTGGTTGGTCCCAGTCTCTACTTGTAGCTTTTGGTGGGATTTCTCTCTCTGGATGGCTGGGGTGTGGCTGTTAGGATAAGCAGCCACCCCTGAAGGGGTTAATTAACAGCTAGACCATGAAGCGGTCACAGGTATGGAGTCGGACACAGGGAAATGTCAGAGCATAAGGACGTTTATTTACCAGTGTAGAGTAGAATGGCCGATTCACTCCAACTCTGGGAGAGACAGAACAGCTGGCCTGGACCAGAGTGTTTGCAGTGCCAGCAACATCTCTAGGTGTATTTATGGGGTAGCAGACAAAGAATCCATACCTGCCCATTGAGGTGTAAGCTCATTGGAATGTTCATACATACGTGTAAGTTCTTGCGTTCTACAAAGCGTCAAATTCATAATACACTGGCTTCATAAACATACATTGCTCATCCAGTGCCGCCTCCCATAACAAGGTATCAAAAAGAGCCAATGAGTGTGGCTGGTTTAGGGGTCCTTCTCACACACAATTCTAGTATAATTCTTCTTCCCAGGAATATACAAGGCTGCATGTAGGTGTCTTTCTACAGTCATCAAATAAGGTTCCTGTTTCCAGTAAATGACTCCTGTTAGGTTTCACTTCTCTCTAAATGAGAAGTCTCTGGCCGGAGTTCAGGCCTGAGCCAGAGTCTGGTTCACTGGGGTGACACATACCAGAAGGCTTATTCCTGCAGCGGCGGGTCCTGCCTGGGTGCAGGGGCCTGGACTAGATTACCATTCCAGCCTAGTGACGGACTCAACTAAAATTGTATATAGATTATCTGTCTTAACACATTCCCTTACACTGTTCCCTTGGAAAATACCTTGGTTTGGGCATGCTAGAGCGACGCTGGCGTCGGACTCGGTCTGTCTCCGATCGTCTTCTCCACAGGGCCCATTTGCGGTCCTATGTGGAGGCTGTGAGGACGGCGAGGAAGGAATTCCTCGCCGTCCTCATAGCGTCTGCGAAGTCGCGTCCAGCGGAGCTCTTTCGGGTGGTGCGGGGGCTGGTGAGTCCGGCCTCCCTCCGCCTGGATGGGGACTTGTCCCGGGCCCGCTGTGAGGAGTTTGTCAACTACTTCGCAGACAAGATCGCTCGGATTCAGGCCGATTTCGACGCTGGGTTGACAGCAGTAGGGGAAGAGAGCGGGGGGGCGGAGGGTCCGTCTGTTCCATCTTTATGGGGCGAGTTTCAGGAAGTGACGTCAGCCGATGTGGTGGATGTCCTGGGGTCTGTGAGGGCCACGTGTTGTCAACTAGATCCATGCCCGTCCTGGTTGGTAAAAGCTTCCGGGGAGACATTGGGGACGGTGCTGGCGAGGGTGGTGAATGCGTCCCTTCGGCAGGGGAGGTTGTCGCCTTGCTTAAAAGAGGCTGTGGTGCGCCCCCTGCTGAAAAAACCATCGTTGGACGTAGACGCGCTCGCCAGCTACCGACCTGTCTCTAACCTTCCCTTTTTAGGGAAGGTTATTGAGCGGGCAGTGGCGCTCCAGCTCCAGGGTCATCTAGATAATATCGGGCTCCTTGACCCGTTTCAATCTGGGTTCCGCCCCGGCTATGGCACCGAGACGGCGTTGGTGGCCTTGGTGGACGACCTCCGCCGGGAGATGGATGCGGGATGTTCGACATTTCTCATCCTGCTCGATCTCTCGGCCGCTTTTGACACCGTGGACCATGGGCTGCTGTTGAGACGACTGCGTGACCGGGGGGGTCTGGACGGGACTGTTCTTGAATGGTTCCGTTCATTCCTCTCGGGGAGGAGCCAACGGGTGGTGTTGGGGGAAGAAACATCGAGCCCCCGCGCCTTACCGTGTGGCGTTCCGCAGGGATCGATCTTGTCTCCATTATTATTTAACATCTATATGCAGCCCTTGGGGGAGGTCGTGAGAGGGTTCGGGGTGCGATGTCACCAGTATGCTGATGATACTCAGCTGTACCTCTCGTTTTCTACCGACCCAGACCCTGCTGTCTCGGTGCTATCCCAATGTTTGGAGGCCGTGGCGGATTGGATGCGGCGGAGCAGACTGAAGCTCAACCCAGATAAGACGGAGGTGATGGTGGTGGGGAGGGCGAAGGGGGTGGTGGCCCCCCTGATTGGGGGGGTTTGCCCCCCTGTAGCTCAGCAGGTCCGGAGTCTGGGGGTCATATTGGACGCAGACCTGCGGCTGGAGCGGCAGGTGGAGGCAGTCGCTAAGGCTGCCTTCCGCCAGCTTTATCTGGTACGTAGGCTGCGTCCGTATGTCTCTGGCCCGGACCTGGCCTCCCTCATCCATGCCTTCGTCACCTCGCGGCTCGACTACTGTAACGCGCTCTACGTGGGGCTTCCCTTGTTCTTGGCCCGGAGGCTGCAGCTGGTGCAGAATGCGGCGGCCCGTCTTCTTACGGGGACGGGTCGCCGGGAGCACATTACACCGGTGCTCCGAGCGCTGCACTGGCTGCCGATAGTGTGCCGGGCCAAGTTCAAGGTCCTAGTAATGATCTATAAAGCCCTATACGGCCTTGGCCCCTCTTACCTTAGGGACCGCCTCGCCCTTCGCGCCCCGGAACGACTCCTGCGGTCTGCCGGGGGTGCCCTCCTGGAGGTCCCCCGTGTTAAGCGGGGGGCCACGATGGAGCGGGCATTCTCGGTGGTAGGGCCGCGGCTGTGGAACTCCCTTCCGGAGGAAGCTCGCCTGGCCCCAAGCCTTTTGACATTTCGGCGGAACTGTAAGACCTGGCTGTTTGCCCAGGCCTTTGGGAGGGAGGGGGGGGGGGTTTTTAATCCCCCACCTGTATATTTATTTTTATACCACCCTGTTTTATTGATATGTTTTATAATTGTATTTTAAATGTTTTAAATGGTTTTTATTGTTGTAAACCGCCCCGAGCTGCTGTGCAGGATGGGGCGGTATAAAAATCTACTAAATAAATAAAATAAAAAATAAATAATAAATATTATGAAGATGGAGGATGTTAGATTGCATAATGTAACTGCAGGCATTCCTTCCTAGCAAGAGGAGCGGGTTAGATCTGGCTGAGGGTGACCGCTTTGCTGAAGTGGCAGCCATTGAAGCCCTCCCCAGAGCAATAGTGGTACTTTCCATTCACCATGTGCACAGGTTTTGGGTGGTGACATCTGAAATAGTCTCTTCAGATACTGCCTGTCTGTAATGTGTAAAGAAATTTTTTTTTAGAGGAATATAAATTGAAGCCAGAGGGGCAGATAGAATAGGAAAGATCTGCCTTGATCCTGCAAACCTTTTTGTGAGAGTGAAGATAAGTGTGTGTGCGTGAGCATTTCCAATACCGGGGCCTTCAAAACTTACTACATCCAACCTGGTTGAGCTATGATTAATGGAGGAGGGAAGGAACGCCAGTCTTGATTTGATACATGTCTACACTAAGGCAGAAGAATTGGTTTTGTATTTGCTGCTGTTTGAGATGCTTGTAGAAAGCCTCGGGTACAACAGCAGTGACTGGCTTGAGATGCAGAGGTCACCCTTGGCGTAGGCCCCAAATACTCTCTTAAGCCGTACCCTGCACTGACCCCACGTGTCCTGGTCAGGCCTCGGCAAACTCTGTTGATTGTGACAGCTGCTGAACTAGTCGTTGGCCTTCCTCTTCCAGCTCTTTGCTATTGGTTGGAAGTCTCCTTCAGGAGGCTTTAAACATGCATGCTGCATATCCATGCAAATGCATTAGGCTATTAACATTGCTAAGTGAACTGTGGATTGACTCTCTATTGGGCCAGTGTACAAACGCAGCTTTAAAAATCCTTGTCCTTTTGCAGTCCCACTAGAATTGTATGGCTACTGTAAGTAATACGTAAGGTTGGCATACCAAAGGTGTAGGCGTTAAGAGAACTAAACGATGCCTCAGAATGTTCACCAGTGTTTGTTCCATGCAGTTTTGCTCAGTGTTTTCCCATCTCTCTTTGAAGCTTGGGAAGATGCGGCTAACCATCCCCTGCCGGGCCCTGACTTGTTCGCACCTCCAGTGCTTTGATGCCACTCTGTACATTCAAATGAATGAGAAGAAACCTACTTGGGTTTGCCCTGTTTGCGACAAGAAAGCTCCGTACGAACATCTCATCATTGATGGGTAGGTAGTTTCCGTAAAATATGGGAAGGCGGATGGTCTAGTTACAGGGGTGTGTAACCTCGGTTTTGTTTTTGTGAGGCAGTGCACTGAGACCTTTCTTTTACAGTTTGTTTATGGAAATCTTGAAGTACTGCTCCGACTGTGATGAAATTCAGTTTAAGGAAGATGGGTCCTGGGCTCCTATGAGATCAAAAAAGGAGGTGCAAGAAGTCAATGCTTCATTTAATGGAGTAGATGGTAAGTCTTAAACTTCTGTAGGTACCGACCCAAGTGTCCTAGCACATTGCTAGACCCTATTGACTAGACTCCTGTAACTGTCAGCAGTGTTAATATTGTGGATATTTTGTGCTTGGCAACTGCCTTTGATTGCACTGAAACCTGTAGTAATTCAAGATACAATTCTGTTCTAGTTTTTAGTTTGTCACTGAGTAGAGATGATCTAACACTGAGGCAGAGTCCCTTTTCTGATTGGTTAACGCTTTTGAACTTCTTACCCCCAGCCCCCGTTCTGGATTTGAACCTAATGTGTTTATAAGAACAGGTCATTCACTTGCATAAGTGTAATATTTGTTTTATTGCAATGCTCGCTGTGGAGTAAGCCTCGATTTTTAAATATTTGATTTTGATTTAACCCTTTCTCATAGGTGGCTTAAATTCTTCTGTGGATCATCAAGTGACTTCCCACCAGCATTCCAATAGAAATAAGAGAGTAGAAGTGATTGATCTCACCATAGACAGCTCATCGGATGAGGAGGAGGAGGAACCCTCTGCCAAGAGGAGCTGCCCTTCCATCTCCCCAGCATCACCGCTGACCAATAAGGGGTGAGAAGAATCTTGGAACGTTTTGTAGTTGAGAGGGAAAGTCCCGTTCATCCTGAACGGTTGTGGAAACCAGTCTAGAAAACACTGTCTTGAGTGCTCTGAGTCTGCTTGCTTTTTGGTAGAATAAGAATTTTGGGGACCTAGCCCAAGGTACACACATTCACCAAATGCACACTGTGCATCTTTTCCCTGGTACCTTGTATCACATCACGCTAACACCCCTCAATGTGCTCCTGGAAGGCAATGGAAATACGAAACTTACTAGTGGCCATCTTCCGAACGTACATCTCCATTGAGGACGATCGCATTTTCTTTCAGTCCTGTTCCATTTTAAAATAAAGGATTAAGGACTCTGGGTTGGGGTACTAGCCCACTTGTTTGCTTGCTTGTGGGAAGATCGCTGTTCCGGGTACCACGTGGTATTTAGTCCGTGTTACTGTTTGTTCTTGGTAGCTCCTAGCTTGCAGAAAGGATGGGATTGAGATGCAGGGCAGTATGGTGACTGCAGCTGTTCCTCTGCCTGCTAGAAACCGAACTTCTATGGGTGTCACAGAATGGCATCATGGCAAAGAGAACTGATTTAACTGATCTGTCATGAAAAGGGGAACTTTGCATTTCAAATGGCCTTGAGCTAATGTTATTTAAGAAACCTGTTATGAGGAGGCAGTGAAATGAATCCGTTGTGCAGACTGCTCCCGCAATTCTCTCCTACAGCCGAGAATGGAAGCCAGTGAAAAGCACGTTTGGGTGCGGTTGTTGCCGGTGACATGGGACACCACGACAGCAGCCACTCAATTCAAATTTGAGGGATGGTTCTGTGGGACTGATCATTAGAAACAGCATATTCCTGCGCTGGCTGCTGCAAATTCGCCGCTTCCTTAATTTAGAAATCAACGGGTGCCTCCACACGAGCTATGGGGGGCTCACTCCCTGCATGCCCTGTGGTGGGCATTGGCTGCCACCACCCTTCAGGGCTAGCGTGGGGAGCAGAACAGATGATCCCCACCCCCCACAGGGCGGGCAGGCCAGCCAAGGCAGTGGCTATGTGAGCGGGCAGCCGGCCCCGCCCCTCCCTCGATCCACCCACTCTCTTGCAAAAGTTCTTCGCTTTAAAAATCCAGTGCCCCAAATCACGGTTTGATTATGGCCGGAATGGGGAAGCTCAGGGCCAGATGTCACCTGTGCCCAACTAGTTCCTGGCTCCAGTTCCTATTCCCAAGCACTGAAAGACTGATCTGAGCGTAAGGGAGTAGAACACAGACACGGGATGGATGTGACCGTGCTAAAGATTCTGGACCCCCTTCTTCCTGAGTGCACCTTGTAAGAATCCCTTCTTCCTCTCCCCAATTCCTGTGCAGCACTTGTAGCTTTCAAAGTGACCCAGGGGAGGGAAAAGACTCCCTGCTCATCAGACTTCAAGCTTTGACTCGAACAAGCCTTAAGTATTTTTCTTACCCTGTACGTTTCATTTCCCTGGCAGCATTTTAAGTCTACCCCATCAAGCTTCCCCTGTTTCAAGAACCCCAAGCCTCCCCGCTGTCGACACAAGCTACATCAACACATCACTTATCCAAGACTATCGGCACCCCTACCACATGACGCCCATGTCTTACGACCTACAAGGTAGGACTCCGGGAGCTTTCTCAAATCAATACAGACTATTGGGAAAGGATTTAAACCAATGCAATTTTAGAGCAATTCAGAATTGCTATTTCTGGAGATCGTAGAAGGCAATTCTGGACACCACTCGACTGGATCGGTTAGCTAAATTTAGCATCAACTAGACTTGACTTTCCAGGAGTTTCTTGGTTCTGGGCCCTGCCTACCTGCAGGACCGGCTGGTGTGGCCCCTGTGGTAGACTGGGGGCGCCCAACTCAAGGTCCCCCGGGTTTCCTGGGTGGCAACGACAGGTATTGCGTTCTCGGTGGCTGCAGCTAGGCTGTGGAATTCCTTCCCGATGGAGGCCCGCCTGGCTCCAGATCTCTCTTTCCGCTCCGCCAGGCCTTTGGTGGGGGAGATGGGTAAGGGTAGGGGGGGAGGTTTTTCTTATTTCCATGCTTTTATTAAGATTTTATATATGTAATTTTATGTTTTATATAAATGTTTATATTGTATTTTTTATATCTATGGGCTGTGAGCTGCTGTCCGAGCAGGAGGGTGCGGGATATAAGACTACCTAAATAAAATAAGTTCATGACTCTGAGTTGCATTCTTGTTTAAACTGTTTTATCTCAACATATGACGGCTGGGAGATTTCTTTTAAGAAACTTAAATGTGTTCTTTTGCTTTTGTTTTTGCAGGGTTAGATTTTTTCCCCTTCTTATCGGGAGACAATCAGGTAAGCGATGGGAAAGAAAAGCAAGTGATGCAATGTCAGTTTATTTTGAATAAATGAAATTCTTCTGGGTGGACTGGGAGCCAATGCTTTGTTTTGAAAAAAAAGATTTTACAGAACTTTAACGATGCACATTTTTGTAGAGAGCAGAGCCTTGCGTGGGCTCCAAACTCAGGCCTGGTCTAGATGCAGTTGGGCTTTCCTGGACCTGATTGTAATGGGGCATCATTGCACCCCCAGGAGTGCCTAACTCGACTAGAGAGTGTGGTGTGAATTCAGGTGGTGGTCTCAAATGTAAGAGATGGAGACAGTGCATCTTCTATTGGAGATGAGTGTGCATCCTTTAGAACCCCACGTGGCCCTTTCTTTTTGCATGCCTTCAAAAGCTTGCATACTCCGGAAGGGAGAGGCAGTCTTCGTGTCCCATTGCCGCCTCGGAGGTCAGCTGGGAGTGCCCTCTTGTGGGTACCATCTGCCCATCCTGTTCGTACAAGGCCACGCAGAGGCAGCATCGATGGCACTCCCTCCTCTTTGGAGAATCATCGAAGCCCAAGCCCTCTTGCCTTCTGGAAATGATGCGAGGCCTTTCTGTTTGGCCAGGCAGGGATAGAGCTTGGGAAGTTATGGGTGCTGGGAAACTTGTCTTGACTTTTGTGTGTCCTACTATATTGGGGAACTTTTATTTGTTCTGTGCACTTTTTAATCTTTTCACGCATTGTAATTTGCCTTGAGCCTTATTGGAAAGGGCAGGATAAAAAAATGTGAGTGAATGAATAAAATACCCTCTCCAACAGAAGTTGGTCCAATAAAATAACTGCTTCATCTCCCTCACAAATTTTTCCTGAAAAATCAGAAGCATTTCTTATGGAACTACCCTTGTCATCCTGTGCCGGTGCAGCTCTGTGCAGTCTCCTTGTATGTGAACATGAGGGTCAGAAAGTTAAGCAGGGGAGCCTGTTACTGTTAGTGACTCTAATCCAAATTGGAGGCAGCCTATTGCTTATATATTTTCCCCACGGTAGTTGAGAAGCGCCCAGAGTACCGTTCAGCGGGGGAGGGGAGCACCATATAAAACCAAAATGTATTATTGTTTGTTATTACTACTATATAGCCCTGCCTTAGAGTGAGGCCGCTTCTGCGTTGACGGAAGAGGGTTGGGGTGCTTGAATGGATTACTGCTACCAGATGGTTCTGACAGCGGGTACAGAACTAGGGTTCAAACGCGATCTCAGTTCTCATGAGAATCATGGTTCTCGATTTTGTTTTTAGCGATAATAGAGGGACACCCCCCCCCCCAATCGGTTCTCAGCCACCGTGTGCCGTATACCGACTTACTGTGGTTGGCCCAGTAATGCACATGTGCAAAATGGCGGTGACACTGCTGGTGCCATTTTGGAAGTGGGCTGTGCAGGACAGCTGGAGTGGCCATTTTGCACATGCACATTGCCGGGGCAAACCTCGTTCATGGTAAGCGGTATACGGTAAATCGGTATGCGGTACATGGTGTATCACAGTAAATTTTGATGAGATTCTCGTCAGGATCTCGAACAGTTAGAGATTGTCCTGAGATCTCGGTAACTACTTTAGATTCTGGTGAGATTTTTGAGAGAGATTGTTCTCATCCCATCCCTGTACAGGCCCCGTAGGGTGATTGACCATAGTTCTTTGAGACCGCTCTGCCCAACGCGTTATTGCATTACTGTGTGAAACTGGTTGTGCAGAGCGGCAAGTGGGGGTTGGCTTCTAGAACTGGAAATGCTTTTTAAAAAGGGTGGCGGCGGGACGTAAGCCCTCAGGTTTATACCTTTCTGAAGCACCCTTAAGTTTCCAAGTCTCGCTCTTAACGGTTCTGTTTTCCTTCTCATCAGCATTACAACACTTCCCTCCTCGCTGCTGCTGCTGCAGCTGTTTCTGCATCGGATGATCAAGAACTCTTACACTCTCGCTTCTTCCCGTACACTTCGTCCCAGATGTTTCTGGATCAGCTAAACGCAGGAGGGAGCAGTACTCTTCCAGCCATGAACGGCAGCAACAGCGGCAGCAATAGCAGTCTGGTTTCCTCCAACAGCCTGCGAGAGAACCACGTCCACCCGGTTGCCAACAGGAGTAGCACGGACGCGGCGTCTATTTTTGGGATCATCCCAGACATTATTTCATTGGACTGAGATTGATCACAGCTTAAACGAACTTGTTGGAGGAGATCTTTGTGCTTGGTTTTACCTTATGCTGTTTAGAAATGTAGACAAGGATTTTTTCCCCCTTTTTTAGGAGGAAAAAAAAAAAAAGATATGTACAGAGAACAAAACTATATTTTCAGTTTTAATTTTGTATATAAACTTAAGATGGTCTGACTGGTAGAACGAATAAAAATAAAAAAGGAACCCCCTCCCTCCCCAAACTTCAGTTCACTTTTCTGGATGCTGAAGATTTTACACCTGTACCATTGTCCTGTGTGTTACCATTTTTAATTTTATTTTTTTTCGTTTTGACACGAATGGCATTATTTCCTTCACAGTGATCTTAGTAGAGATTGAATTGCTGAAGTTTTAACCTGTAGGAGGCTGCTTTCTTTTGGGGAATGAATGGACTCCACTTGGTGGAATTGATTTCCTCCTACCCTCTTATAGCTCTGACTTTTATTATATGAATCCTACCTGGCCTGCTCCCCGAGCATTCCCTTTGTAGCTTATGGGAGTGTTGTGTGTGTGTGTGTTTCTCTTTTAAAATGTTACTTTGGTTCTGTGTAAGTTCCATTCTTCCTCATAAGACATGCTTCAGATTGTGTAGCGGCAGTTGTTGGGGGCCAGAATCAAGCCCAAGGCTGAAGGACTGCATTTGGAGGCATGGGCTGGCGTTCAAGAGGCACAGTGGCTTTAAGGAATCCAGCTGCACAAAAAGGCATTGCAAGATCTTTATTCTGGGTTTTTATTTTTAATCTCCAAATCTGATCCTTTAAAACCATTAAGTCAAAGTACCTCTACCTGTGCCTAACTTTTACATCATTTGAATTGCTCACTTCAAGTTCAGCATGTGCTGAAGTACTAAGCAGCTTTCTGAACTGGGGTCGAAGTTGCTCAGTCCCCAAATGCTTGTCTCCTTATTGGCTACAATAGATCAAAATAAACCTGTCCAACTCGGAAACATGGCTTTAAAAAGAATGGCTAGCATGACTGACAACATTAAGTTCAGATACTTAATATTAGAAATTGAATTCTTATTTTGAAAAGCCCCCTTTGCTTAACTGTATCCGAATGTAGGATCCTGCTAGGATGAGTGGTGAAAAATTGGACTGTTACGGATTTTTTTTTTTGGCTTCCTAGTTTTGATTTGATTTTGAGTTCTCCATTTTTAGGTATGATATTGAACCATGAGCCGTACATACTACCCGTTTTATTTTTTGACATGCATGACATAGGAAAGCCTCTCTTTTTAGAGCTGTTGGATCATTTTGGACTGATCCAACAAAACATGTAAATAGTGTGGGGGAGGGGACAGTCTTTTCAGAAGAAACTTCCAAATGTGTTTTGGGGTGTGAGGGGCGATTCTTGTGTGTCCCAAAGTCCTCATCGGAGTGCACAGCCATGTCCTCTGGTGTGAAAAAATATTTTTTTAAGCTAGTTGTAAGTGCAGGTAATGAGTTTATCAGGAAAGATGGGAAGGAATTTGAAATTGGGAAGGTTCCTATCCCGCCCCCCAAGGTAGTCCAGCTTGTTGCTTTGAGCATTGCCAAAGGGCCAGCATACAAAGTTATCATTCATAAAAACCTTGCATTGGTAACAAAAATGACGTACTTTTACTCCAAGGAGAATTGGGTATTGCTATAGGATCCAATGTATGGTAAATTGACGGTCACACAATGTGGCATCAAAACTGGTTTTAGTGGGATTTTTTTTAAAAAAAGCATCCCTTTGCCACTAAATAGTTGACTTGAATTTTGAAAACACGTTTGTGTGTTTGTGTGTGTGTCTATTTATAGCTCTGTGTGTGAGAGTTTAAGTGAGTTAAATTAGTTTTTTCCCATGCGTGTGTATTCCATTCATCCCTGGCTGATAGAAATTCTATATATTTCACCATTCACCCATCCTATAATTTATTCTATGTCTAGAAAATATAAATAAAAGAATAGAAAGCAGGAAAACATTTTCAGTTCAGTCTTGATCTTGAGGTGTTGAACCCTTTTTTTATTAGGAATTATAACTGGCTTAGAAATTTTTATCCCACCAAATGTTTGGTAATGGAACAGGTGGGTGTTTTTAAACGAGACAGGGGGGGGGGGGGGGAGAGTCTGTAATTGGTGTGTGGGTGCCATGAATCGGGGAGCCCTTCAAACGAGCAGCCCCATGCACAGCCATTCTGTCCCCGCGCAAGGCACTCTGGGAAAAGCTAGAATGCCCTACGCGTGGACTAATGTGCGCGGTCCACGGGAGCACGCACCTGTATTCAGACGAGACCTCCCCCCACCTGGACAGCGGGTGTCCATGTGTAAAAAAGCCCAGAAATTTCAGGGCAAGTACTTCAGTAACAATTGTGTAAGTCTGGAGTAATAGTTCCTCTAATCTGTCTTCTCGGTGTAACAGAGAAATCATGGCCTTGACTTTCAAAAACTTAGTAGTAAGGCTTTAAATAATGCTGTTCTAGATTGATCATGGTTATTTTCTGTCAGAATTGTGGCAGAATTTAAGTATAGGTTTGACATGTTAAATATATTGTAAAATGTCAGGAGTTTGTTGTTTTTCCCACCCTTGACCTTCCCACCAAAGGGTTGCCTGAATCGATGAGACTGCCAACCACTGAAATAAGTGCAAGAAGACGTCTCTGTTTAGCTTCTTGCATTCGAACTCCATTGTCTTGCCTTGGAGGAACAGGGAGCGTTTTCTCTCTGTCCCTTCCTTGTGGCCATCACTCTGTATGCTCGGTGGGTATTTTATTCTAGGCTGTTCGTCTAAGATGAATGACTTGCTGGAAGCTTGACCACAGCTAACGTTACTTGGTAGAAGTGTCGATTTGAATTCTGCTGAGCTTCCTTGCAAGCTAAAAATAAAATTAAAAAGATTACCGGTTTCATTTTTAGTGTGTAGTACCATCCCTATTTTGGCTGCTTCCCCCCATTATTAGTGTCTGTAAACATTAGGCTATTGGTTACCATTTTTTGTCCTACGATACTTCCAATAGACAGGTGCGTGTATGCGTGTGTCTGTTTCTGTATAGTACTGTGTGTGCGTGTGTATAATATGTACACACACACAAATCATTTGTATAGCAGGGCTAAAGTGACTTTGAATCACTTTTATGGGCATTATTGGATGCGTACTTTAAAAAAAATAAAAATTCAAACCATGCTAAAATTGACCCTATCGAACATTAAAAAGTCTCATAGTATTTCTGTTAATATTGGCATTAAGAGCAATTCCAGATCTGTTCATTACTCTATAGAGCAGAGAGGTCTTAAGCCTCTGAAAGATGTGATTGCTTGTAGATTTTCATCGAACTGGCTGGCATTTGCCTCTAAAGTTGAGTTAATCCTTTACTGCATTAAACATTTCAGGGTTGTAAAGCACATGTTATTGGGAAAAGATTTTGTTTTATCAATGTAAGTGTTTTTGTTTCTCCTCCTGAACAGAGTGTAGATTTCTAACAAGGGAGAATTTCCGTTGGTCCCCATGAATGCTGCTGTTAATTGTTTTAATTAACAAAAGGGAAAAAAAATGTATATAGCAGAATATTAAAAGTTACCATTAATTCCATAAACTTAAATCTGTGATTCATTGCCTTAAAAACTTTCTCTTAGTTTCCATGCGGCATGCCAAACCAGTAAAATGGCTTTTAAAAATGTATAGTAGACCAATGTCAGTTTGTATAAAAGTACCAAGTAAAATATTTATTACATGCATTGGGAAAAAATTGTTTACCTATTGAATGTTACCTGTTTATGTAGAAAACTTTAGATGTAATAAAAAAAAAAAATTCAGTTACATTGTCTCTTTTGAACTTAAACGAGTTTGGATACGGATGAATGAATCCTGGATACTAATTTGAGTAAACCTGCTCCATTTAGAAGTTTGCATGCTTCAGAGAAGTGGAGGTGCTGCTTGTATCTGCCTATTTAGCTAGAAGGGTAAGTGTGCTGGGTCCCATGGCCTCCCTCCCCCCTCATGCTATATATGTTTTGAATAAATAAATATATGTGAGGGTATATTAATATGTTGCATCATCACCTGCTTTTCACTTTTTGAAAGCTTGTGTGGGTGGTAACAGAGCGACTGCTATGGCATGGGGATAACTTGTGGGTCAGTGCTATAACGCGTTGATTTGAGAAACCACCACTTACACACGATGTAATCTTCACTTCTGGCCAAGAGAGTTTGGCTCCATTAGCTATGTCAAGAACAGTTAAATGCTGAGGGGGGTGTGTGTGTGGTGGTGGTGGGGGGGGGGGGGGGGNAGGACAGAGATGGGGTAGGACAGTATCTATTCTTGAGTATTTCCAACTAGTCTGAGATTGGGCTCAAGTTTCCGGCAGCTCCTCGGTAACACAATACTCGGTATACGGTACATAGTATTCCGTATGCTGGCGCTACCGTGGTATTGTCTGTTTGGTCCAGATGTGGTAAACAATCTCAGTGCAAGACAGCACATCTGCCCCTTCCTCTATCTTTTCTCTCTCTCCCCCCGCCCCACCCCCCCATGTAGTATAAAAGCAGAGCCTCCGTTTTCCTTCTCTTTGTGGGTTGTAGGGGGTAACCATCAGGTAAACATTACTCAATTGAGACATTACTGACTACTGTGTCCATTTCTCGGGTTCTTGGTACTCTGTAAAACAGTCAAATACTGCGCTGGTCAGCTGAAACAGAATTAAAACGATACTGAGTTTCAGCCCTACTCCAAGCGAGCCGTAGAAGTTGGGATAGATCAGTTTATGCCTGATGATATTTTGTGCCCCCTTCTTAAATCCTGTGAATGTACTTGATAATGTCGCCTTTATAAAATCACATTTATTTGTTCCCTATAAATTCTTCTAAGGGCGGAGTTGAAGGCAAGGATGCAAGTTTCTCAGGGTGACCCTGTGAAAACCAACTGTTTGGAAACTCTCAAGAGCCCTACCTAGAGAGCCAGTCTTGAGTTCCCCTTGGCGAGCATCTAATCCAGAAAAGGGTGATTGGGAGAGTATGGTCAGGTCTGTGGTGGGCGTTGATACCAAGGTGAGCCGTCCAGGAGGCAAGAGGAGATGGGGCGGTTTGTGAAGGGGAAAAGCTAGGGAGAGGCAAGTTCTTTGTGAGTTCAGTGATCTGAGCTTGAAGCTCGGAACTGGTGACGGCCCCTGCCCTGGAAGCATTTCTGGGACTTCCCAGCCAATCCTGTGGCAGTGTTCTGCAGCTAGTCAGAGGAGGAATTCTAGGGTCCCTGGGAAGGGCAGAACTTGGGTGTAGGCCGCATCCCTGCTCTTTTACCAGGCGTCATGACTTGCAAGTATCTTGCTGTCACTGGGAGCCCTGAAGACCCCGTTTTCTAGCCCTGCCAATGGCAGGTCCTAACATTCTGTAACTCTGAGCTCCAAGTCTTGGCTGCCACAGGGGTGAGGCACAGGATGGCCACATGGCTAAAACACAGAAGCATGCAACAAAATCGGGACTTTCCATGGACTTTTCCCATGACTGAGCCACTTGAACATTTTCTACCTCCTTTTGCCATCTACTGACTAGGAATGACTCCTGCCCTTGAGAGTGCTGCAGTCCAAAGTGAGCTGTTTGAAAAGCAGAACTGAGACCTGTGCGGTGAGACACCTTCCCCCTCCCCATAGCTTTCGTCAACAGTTAATATTGTGTAGCAAGTTGTGTGCATTTATGCATGCTTGGCAGGATTAAAGCTGGTGTTCCGAACCTTTCCGAGTTGGCACAAATGAGTCCTGTTGACCCTACAGGTACAGAGGGGTCCATCCTTTGCGTGGTCACAGTTAGCAACCATGGATGTTGTACCCTACTGGAAACATTGGCTGTTGTCAGTGGCTTCAGCCCTACCTATTGGAAAGGCTGCCGCTGCCTCGACATTCTGTTGCGATCCTTAAGGTCAGCCTCCTGCTAATTCCATCATGGTGCCAGGTTCGTACAGCTGAAATCTGCAGGAAAAGCATTCTTTCTAGCTGTTGCACGGCTCTGGATCTCTCTCTTCCCAGGGAAGTTCCCCAAGTCCCTAAGCTGAGCATCTTCCAGAGGCGCTGTGCAAGACCCTTTGTATTTGGGCAAGTGTTTGGATGAGGATAGGCTTTGGAGTTGAGGGTTTTTTAAATATATATGTTTATTGCATCTTATTTATTTTATACCCTTGATCTTTCTTTGTGTTTCCATATTGTAACTTGCCTTTGGATCTGGCAGGCTAGAAATGTAATAAGCTATTGTATAGCTATCTCCTTTGAGCTACTGGGTTTTAAAAAGGATTGGAGAAGTTCTTGGAGGATAGGTCCATTAAAGTTGTATTTATTTATCATAATAAATAAAGCCAAGTAGGTCAGGGGACACAACCTTGGACTGCTGGGAGAGAACCCCTCTATTGTGACCTGTTGGGTACTTCTCTAAAGCGCCTGGAGCGGCCACTATCGGAGACAGGATGCTGGGCTCGATGGACCATTGGTCTGACCCAGTATGGCACTCATGATTTTTATGTACTTCTGTACAGTGGGGACAGTCCGCTCTAAGCAGGTTTGCATAATTGCTTTGGCCTGTCTGCCCATATGCCAGCACTCCTTGTGGTAGGATACTCAGAGTGCCTCATTCCGTATGATGAGATGCTACTGTAGAAGCATACTTATGTACTGACAGGCCATGCTGTGGCCTTCTTGAAATGCCCCGATACAAACCTTAGAGCCAGTGTAGCCCTTATGGAAAAGCTTTTGCCTTTTTGAGCTTGGGAGACCAGGGTTCAAATTGCAGTTTAGTCATGAATTCACAGGGTGGTCATGGCAAGTCACTGTCCCTCAGCCTCAGTTCTGCATCTGTAAAATGGAAATATATACATCCCTGTCTCGCTCTGTGTTGCCATCCCACTTGTCTCCCCTTCCATGTCTGTCCTAGATTGTAAGCCTGTTGTGGCAGAGACCGAATTACAACTTTAGTGTCAGGCGCATTGTTTGTTCTGTTTAAGTCGTAGTAACAACATGATAGGTGTGAACAGACAATCAGGGTTTGTACCTGGGTCTAAACTCAACTCGATTCACTCTTCACATTGCATTCAGTTTATTTGGGATAACCCCTCCAGCTTCTGGCATGGAATGCTCCAATCCAACCTTTGGACAGAGGCGCACTTTACTTTGGAATGGGAGCACTGGTTTACATTTGCACACCTAAAGTACAATAAGGCAAACCTTTGGTTTTTTAGGCATGCTGTAATAACTCCAGCGAATCCAAAAGTGGCAGGGGGAAGATGGAGGCTACAACGGTGCTTGGAGAGAAGAGTATCGGAACTCAGTAGTCTGCAATGGGAAGTGTGATGGCATGGACCAGATCTTCGTATTTCACTATCCCGTTGTGTCCAACGTTAGCTTCTTTCAGCAGGTCGTCGACTGTAAATAATGGCATTACCAAGTTATGACTTCATTTTGGATACTATAGGTCTCTTCACATTTTATTATGTTGAAACTCTAAAAAGTGGGTTGGACTTTGCATACTGGTAGTAGAGACTTAGGGCGATTTCTCACGTTACATGAGGGGGGGGGAAACTTGAGTGATTGCACTCGTAGCTCTGTTATCATGGGAATTAGCGCACGTGAGAATGCGCTGTTCCGCTTTGATGTCACGAGAACACTTGCCCATAACTGGGTCGCCAAACGTAGCTCTTACAGGGACAGGTGTTCTTGCAGCATCAAAGCAGAATAGCACATTCTCATGTGCACGAATTCCCATAACAGCGCTGGGACTGCAATCACACACGTTTCCCCTCTTCCCATGTAAGTTAACATAAGAAAGTACCCTTAATTTTAGATCAGGCACCAACCTTTATGACCAATTGGGAAGGATACAGCGTTTTGCAACTGGATGAATTGTTGCTTTGTTTTATATCTTTCGAATGCTAGTTGTGGTCGATGGTGGTTGCCTGCCAGGGATAGGTTGCCAATACTGATGATCTTGATGCAATAACAATGGATTGATTCTTTTCATCATGACAGTCTGCTCGGACAAACTTCTGATTATGTGACCTTCAGTGTGTCACTCCTAAAGCAGTTAAAATGGAAATGTAGGATATTATAAATCCCCGCCCCCAGGGATACCACTTGGATGGTGAATTTCCTCCAAAATTTGGCCATGTCCTACAATAATGCTATGGGCTCAGTCCTCCGCTCTTAATGTCAATGGGAGCGTAACCAATTGACTGTAATGGACAGAAGACTGTGCTCTGTTTAGTTGCCCTTTTAAAAAAAAAAAATGCATTGGATGCTTTCGTTGCTTACCATCTGTGCCCTGCTTTTGTTAGTTGGAGATGCAGCTTTCTTGCCAGGTGCAGAAATTATTAATTAGCCTGTGGTAGGCAATGCCATGGGCAAGGGGTAGGGAATAGAGCTGAACTAGGTACCTAATTTGGTACCTGCTGGGAATACCCACGTTTTTGAGTACCGTTTGGGGTATTTGGACTACTCGACCACCAATTGAGTACCCGAATACCCAAAAATGGTTATTTCCAGTACTGATTTACTGATTTCATTATTTCCCGCCCCCCCCTTGTTAATGATCCCAAAATTGGGATGAAAAACCAAAAAACGACTGGAAGCCAATATACTGTGACATCGAGTACCCGAATCTGGTCCAAATCAGGTACCGATTTGTACTCACAATTTAAGTTGATTCAGCTACTGGGAATTGGATGGATATAACTGTTTTTGTGGGTATTTGTTTCAGCTCCAGTGGGAAATATTTTCCCTTCAAGGGGGCGTCTTTGAAAATTAATACAAGCTCTGAGGGTCACATAGACGTTGGGAGGTAGAGGTGCTTAAGGGATGATCCAGATAATCTATGATCTATGCCATGGACTTGTCCCTTATCCTTGTGCTACATGTCCTCGTCTCTGCTCCCTTCTGAGCCCTCATCTCTGCTCCCTTCTGAGCTCAGTCTGTCAGGGGTAGGAGCAGGAAAAGGGTGAAATCAAAACTAGTCGTGAGCTGCATTTGGCCCCTGGGCTTGAGGTTCCCCAGCCGCTTTAGGTAATAGTTGCTGGCTGTGGGATCAAGTGATCTAAACTTTCTCTCGAGAAGGCCCGGACAGCCTCCTTTTGAACAAGCCCAAAGAGAGCGCCCGTTTTTCTGACAGCACGGAGAGTTAGCTCTTTGAAAATATGTGAACAAATATTTGATTCAACTCATGAGCTTTGAGGCCAGCTCCACGCAACGTTGCAAGCAGAGCCTCCTGTTAGTAACTACGGCGTATAATGGCTGATAACGGAGCCTATTACAGCATCAAATATTTATTGTACCTTTGCAAGCTGAAGCCTTGGATGGATTTGTTGTTCAAAAGGAAGGCTGCTTGCTGCATTAGGGCAGACAGATCTATAATCTATGTTCTTCATTATCCTCTCGCCAAGTCCCAGTAAGTATAGGTATCGTGGCGCCATCTAACGCCCAACTTAGTTCATAGCAAGCACTTTTCCTTTCATTTTCCCACGGTCTGACATTGCTCCCTCAGGGCATACATCCATATAGCCCCACCCCAACCATCCCCTTCAGTCAATTTCTGTCTTGCTATTGCAGGGCTCAGGAGCAGCACAAGCAGTGAAACTGGAGTGAAGGTGTTTCGATGCTGCACCCTCTCGTGCTGTAAAGATACCAGACTCTGATGCCCACTGCCCATGCCTATTCTGTCTAGGTCTGAGCCTAATGCCGCAGCCTGTGCAATTTGTTGGTGGGGGGATCCAGGCTCAAAAGAACTAGGCTCGCCATCTCGTACCTGGCGGTCCGGGCTACCTCTGTCATGGAGCAGGTGCCAAGACTGTCCCAACTTGGGAGGCTTGCTGTGAGAGGCCCCAGCAACCTCTGCTCTGTGCCCTGACAGGGGCGGTACCAGCGGCCCAGAGCCGCCCCAGTACCGAAGGGATCGAAGCTGGCACAGACGCCACAGGGCCTGAGCATGCCGCGGACTTTGCCTAGCTGGGACTCTCTCTCCCCATGCCAAGAAAGGTCACCAGTGCGTACCCTCCCCCCCCGGTCTATAAGTCCACACAGCAATATTAGACTATTTCCCACGGAACCTGGAGCAGAAGCCAGGGATACCCCCCCCAGTGCCGGATGCTATTGGCACCATGCTGTCCTTGTCCTGCAGGCTGTTGTATGTGGTATTGTATAGGGATCAGGTGGTTCTGAGACCATCTGGCTTTCCTCCCCAAGGTAGGCTGCCTTCAAACCTGCCCCCGCCCCCATGGTGCATATTCTGACTGCGGGAGGGAATGCGCACACCAGCATATGCACGGGGTTTGGCTGGTTTGAAAGGCCCCCCACAGCGTGGCTTTGCTGGCAAACACCCACAGAGATACAGGGCAGGATTTCTCTGCGGGTGTTTGCTGGCAAAGCTGCGCGGGGGTGTGTGTGCGCTTTCCGACCGGCGGCACCCCACACCTACCCTGGCGTGCGCATTCCCCCCTGCAGCCAGACTATGTTTTTTGTGGGGGGAGGAAGGTTTGAAAGTGGCTGTTGTCTCTGTTTCACCTGGGGCCGGTGACGTCCTTGCCTGCCTTAGTTCCCCTCGGGCACTCTTTGGTGGAGACGAGAAGCTCCCCAAATTAGAGGTCAGGAGGACTCTATTATCTACATATAACAAAGCAATCACAGAAGGCGAAGGCTTCGTTGGTCTATTTTGGGCCTGGCTCCTCTAAGCAATCCATCTCTTGGTGGGTCCGGCTGCGTCTCACAAAGAGCTACGAGTTGGCTGGACTTGCAAACCCCAAGGGGGGTTTGGGGCCCATTTTCCCCAGGCCGTGGCTGTGCCAGGAACAGCCCTGGGGTGGGTTTCACTAGAAGATTGCAGGGCAGCCACGTGGAGTGTCCCCCCCCCCCCCCCCCCGGCCCCCCCCTTCAACTTTCATTCAACATTAGCACCGAGACTGCGCTCGTGGCTTTGGTCGATGATCTCTGCAGTGAATTGGATCAGGGTTTTTTGACCCTGCTGATTCTTTTTAGATCTGTCAGCTGCCTTGGATACCGTTGGCCACGAGATGTTGGTGACTCGCTTGCGGGACTGTTCTTGAATGGTTCCGTTCGTTCCTGGCGAGTGGTGCTCAGCAATCATTTTTCATTCCTCCCTCCCTCCCCCACGAGACCTCTCGTATGGAGTCTTGCAAGGCTCCATTCTGTCCCCGCTCCAGCTCAATGTGTCTCTGCAGCCGCTGGGCGAGGAAGTGAGACCGTTTGGAGTTCAGTGACATCAATATGCTGATGACACTCAACCCTACACCTCTTTTTCACCCGACCCAGACCTGGTAGTTTCGATGCTTACTCGGTATCTGGCGGCTGGGGGGGAATGGATGAGGGCAAGTCGACTGAGACTGAATCCCGACAAGATGGAGGTGATGCTAGTGGGGAGGGCCAGGGGCGTAGCTAGAGTGGAATGGGGGTCCCTGGCCAAGAAGTCAAGATGGGGCCCTGTCCCCTTTGTCTTCTGCCGGTGGGCCTGGTGCTGGGGGCGCTGCCTGGTTCGCATGCATGTGAATTAACTTTAAAGGCACTTTTGCCCTTCCTCAAAATGGAGGTGTTCTGTGCTCACCGCACCTTCAATGATGGTTTACAACTGGGTGTTCCCCCACAATTCCAGCTACAAGCATCCACAAGCAGAAAGCAAGTCATAAAGCATGTGCAGAGCACTCAATTCCAAATGCCCAAGCCACGATCAAACACACAAGACACCCCAGAATGCAGCCTATTAAGCACATGATGCCATGCAAAGAGACATGCTTTTAGATATAGAACCTATTCGTTTGTGCCCCAATAATAGATTCATGCTGCTCCCACCACATGAACATTGTGCCCCCCCCCAGTCCCATAATTAGTTCATACTGCCTCCCCGCCTGCTCCAACCCGTGCCCCCCCAACTGTACAGAGTGGCAGTGGGCCCCACCTGCCCAGCAAGCCCCCCCTCTGCTTCCCCCCTCCCCATGATGTGGAGCGACTGCGGCTGGGACTGCAGCGTTGCTAGCGGCTTGAATTTGTGCGTCCACTGGAGCCAGAAGCAGCTGATACTAGGTGGCCACTGAGGCGAACACTCAACCTGCAGCGCTGCAGATGGGGGGGCCGAGGGGGGACTGCAAGGCAAAGCCGGGGGGGGGGGACTAGAGAGCAGCAGGAGTGGGCAGCCCGCCCCAAGGAAAAAACAAAGCAAAACTCGTATAACTGGGTGTGGCAGCCCCTGGCGCCTAGTGGCCCTCGGCATAAAGCCGGGGTGGCTCAATGGATGCTACGCCACCGGGGAGAGCGATGGGTGTGGCATCCCCTGTCGTTGATGGGGTTGGGCCCCCCTGGTTCCCCAGGCTCGGAGTCTGGGTGTGCTCGAGTCGCAGTTCCGCCTGGATGTCCAGGTGGGGGCTGCGGCGAGGATCTCATTTCGCCAACTACATCTGGTGCGGCGGCTTCGGCCGTACGTTTCAGACTCCGACCAGGCCACCATCGTCCATGTGTTCATCACCTCAAGACTGAACTATTGTAACGCGCTCTACGTGGGGCTGCCCATGGTGATGGTTTGGAGGCTGCAGCTGGTGCAGAATGTGGCGACCTGCCTCCTAATGGGGACGGGCCGCCGGGAGCACATGACATCGGTGCGCCGCTCTCTGGACTGGCTGCTTATAGTCGTCTGGGCCTGATTCAGGGTGTTGGTTCTTACCTATAAAGCCCTAAACAGCCTGGGTCCTACCTGCCTGCAGGACCGCCGCCTCGAGCTCTGGATCGGTCCCTGGGGTCTGCTGGGAGCACCTTTCCCAAAGTCCCCAGGGTATTCTGGGGGACGACGATGGAGAGGGCGTTCTTAGCGGCCGCACCGAGGCTTTGGAACTCCCTCCCGGCAGAGGCCCAGGGGGCCTCGGACCTCTTCTCCGTTCCACATCCATGCAAGACCTGGCTGTTCCACCAGGCTTTTGATGCAGGAGACAGATGAGGTGGGTTTTTTTTTAGGGTTAGGGTGGGTGGTGTTTGGTTTTTTTAATTATATTTTATTTGGTTTCTTGACATTCCCCCCTCCCTTTTAGAATGTTTTAATTGTATTTATATGCCTATTTGTATTTTGTGATTGTATATTTATTTTATGAATGGTTAGCTGCCCCCAGCTGCCTTGGCAGGAGGGGCGGGGTATTAAATATCCAAATAAATAAATAAATAAACAAAAATAAGGAAATTATGCTGCAGATTTGGCTGCGTAAAGAGGCTAAGTTTGGCTCGTACAGTATTTCTTTTGCTTTCGTAATAAATGGATTACTAGACTGGGAAGTGCAAGCCGCCTCCTGGGATTTGCTCTCTAGTCTGTCTAGAGTGGGACTTGGTGAGAGGATAATGAAGAAGGTAAGTTTCTTACCTGTAATGAGTCACCTTCGACACCAAGCTCCCTTCCCACTTGCAATGGCAGAGAGATGAGCTGGAGGGGTTGGTTGGGTGTCAAACCAATGGGGAAGTTTTAAAGTACTTGCTATGGTCAGAGTTGGGCACTAGATGGTGCCACAGTACCTACCGTGGGACTTGTTGAGAGGATACTTGAAGACAGATGACAGGTAAGAAATGTACCTTTTAAAATCTCCATTAAACACTGTATATCGAGACTCGGTTTACTATTGCCTACTCCCTTACAAATCCAGCTTGCAACCCTATCTAGGGTGCCTTTTAATTATGTTTTCTCTCCATAATTTATTCAATTCTAATAGTTCGGGCAGTGTTTTTGTATGGGAGTTGTTAAATGAATTTAAAGTATTATGAAATTCTCTTTTTGGCTGGGGGACGGCCAAAGAGAAGCAGCTGCTTAACTGGGATGTTTCTCAAAGCTAATTTTGCTGTCAATAATGAATGAAGAAACTGGTGCTAAGGCTGCTGCAATTGGACACACATTCCACCAATGTTTGCATGAGTTTTTGCTGATGCAAGAACGTTTCCTTCCTAAATCAACCTACTTGGGCCTGGGACAAATTTTTTACCAAGTCTGTCGCTCTTGCTGCTTTTTGCTTCGCTTAATAATAGAATAAGTTCAAAACTGGGCAGTCCTTTCATGGATAATGGCAAAAACTCTATGGGAAAAGCCTGAGATTTAACCACTACAAAGTATCTGAGATAATTAAGTATTTATATAGTGCCAACAATGTACCTGGCGCTTTACAATCGTGTTAGACAGGTCCCTGTCCCAGTGGGCTTACAATGTAAGAGAGACGAGGGGAGAGGCGGGGATGGAGGGAGACATTAAGTTGCAGGTATACGTGCGTAGCTTAGTAACTGGGCTAAGGGGGACCCCTAGTAAATCAGGGAGCAGACAGAGCGGATGAGTCAGGGAAAGTCTGACGGAAGAGGTAGGTTTTCAGGAGGGATTTGAAGGTTGGCAGGGAGGGAGTAGAATAAATGTATCTGGGGAGGGTGTTCCAGGCCTGGGGGGCAGCGAGAGAGAAGTGGGGTGAACACATTTCAAGGAGCAAGCAAGTGTGGTAGCAGAGGAGGAGCAGAGATACCAGATGAGAGTGTAGGAGGAAACAAGTGCAGGGAGGGGTGTGCAAGGTCTTGCAGGTAAAGATGAAGAGCTTGTGCTGAATGTGGGAGCCAGAGCAGGGGCTGAGCATTATCAAAGCGGTGGCCAAGGTGGATGACCTTGGCAGTGGAGTTTTGAAGAGAAATGAGAGAGCCGAGGGGAAGGACAATAGGGAAGAGGTTGCAGTAGCCAAGGCGCAAGAGCCATTGTTGAGAAGAAAGGCAGGCACTTAAGTGTGTACAAACGTTGATGCCTGACGTTATGGTGCTTGTGTCGGAATGGGCTGCTGCTCTCTCTCCATCTTATTCAAACAAAAATCGGTGTATGGATGGGACGGATCAAACTTGAAGCTGTAAACCTTTGTGGGGGATAGGAGAAAAACTAGGAGGAAACTGCCTTTGTCTTGATGAAGATGATAGAGAGATTTTCTGCCCTCTGCTAGAGAGATTTGATAGATTTTTCCCCTCGGTTCCAGGCTGTTGTTGGCAGCCCAAACACTTGTGTGTAAGGTGGACGTGTGCGGTTTATTGACAGAAATACTTAATGGCTCCCGGAAGGAGCTGAGAAACCAGTAACCATTTGGACGGGCTAGTGCCCCAGTAAGTTGTATGCTGAATGCAGCTCTTTGCATTCTTAACTTCTTTACCCCCTCCGGACCTGCATACTGCTGCCTTGGAGTCTTGAGCTATGGCATCCCTATTGTACACACCAACGCTTGAAAACAAACCATTGGGTCATCTAATCCGTTCCTCGCACAGCTAATCTGACACCTTCTCCAGTCTGGAGGAGAGTGTCCCAAGCAGTTAGCTGCCCCTTGGGAGGCCTCCTGGCTGTCTGACGGTTACGTCAACGGCTTCGCTTGTGCCTAGGGAGCAGGCGTGGGGGAAACTGTGGCTCTCCCGAGCCACGGACAGGTCTATGGCCCCATTGTGGTAAATGGAGGCAGCTCTCGGGACTGGCAAACCCGTAGAGTTTGGACTTGTGCTCGTGAGACTCTGGGAGGGCGTTGAGATGACACTAGCGACCGATTCACATGGGTAAGATTGGCTCGCTTGTTCCTCCCACTTGCTTGTGTCCAACTCTTCTATCTTGTTGTTTAGGCCAGGGCTGGGGAAACGATTTGCTCCTGGGGGCCACTTTGAAAATAAGTACAAGCTCAGCGGGCTGCGCAGACATTGGGGGGCGTGGGGGCAGTCAAGACAAGGAGGGTCCGGATCATGGATTTGTGCCATGGATCCATACCCCATCCTTCAGTACTCGCCCTCGTCTCTGCTCCTTGACCCTGAGCTCCGTTTTTAAGTGGATGGAGATAGGAACTGGAAAGGGGCCACACAAAAACTTGTCAAGGGCTGTATTTGGCACTGGGCCTGAGGTTCCTCCTCCCTTTGAACTGTTAAGCTTGTTAGGGCAAGTGCTGCTATTTTATCCTGTCTTTACAGTGCCCTGTACAACAATCTCTCACAGCAGTTCACAAACGTTTGAAACATGCCCCACCCTCTTCTGCCTGTCTGTGGTAATTGAACCCCCCTCCCTCCCCCAACCACCACACGTGCACACATTTGGCTCCCTCCCCCCCACACCTTCCCATCCTCAGATAGCTATCTCCCTCCCACCTGCTTGTTGTTTAACTTGCCTTCCCCCCCACACCCCACTTGCCACACAATTATTTAAGAAAATTCCCGGGTGTGAGTATGAGTGTAGAGAAGAGATGTAAGACCTTTCTGTTTGGCCAGGTGTTTGGCAGGCAGGGATAGGGTGGAGGGGGGTTAGGGAAACAATTGCAGGGGTTAAGGGGATTTTTGTAGATGGCTTTCATTGGTTGTAAGCTACCCTTAAGCCTTAATGGGAAGGGTGGCATATAAATAAAATTTCGTTAGTTGTGGTCCTTCTCACTCCCCACTCCTCAGAATACTTTCTGCACTCCTGGGAGGGGGGGGGGCACTCACAGGGCCGGCCTTAGTGCGGGCCCGTGCTCAGGGCCCCCAGATCGCGGCCACTGTCTGTCTCAGCCAGGGAGTGAGGGAGAGGCAGAGGCCCCACCTCTCCCTCACTCCCTGGCCCGTAGCAACTTGTGGTGGTGGCGGTGCAGGGCCCAGACCAGCGGTGGCGGAGTCGTGGTCGGCGTGGCAGCGGCGGCAGTAAGTGCCCCCCAAAAATGGCTGGGCTTGGGCGGAGGGGAGTACCCCCAGACAGAGTGTGGGAGCGTCCCTAGCCCCCTGGCGGCTTTGCTGCCGCCAAGAGAATGGGGCCCCACATTTTGCCCCTGCCCTGGGCCCTCACCATCTACCTAGTCTGAGAACCACTGGCCTAGTGAGAGACCATGGTTGCCGTCTTGGTCCAAAAGGTGAGAGAGATTTTAAAGCTTTTAGTACCACAGCCTCTCTCCCTAACTGCCCCTCTCAAGCGTTTTTCTAGAGGTCGTTGTCTTTGTGGCCCTGCTTGGAGGAGAGGAGAACTACAGACCCTGCCCTGGTGGAAACGGGGGCCACTGCCGGGCCCCTGAAAATAGCGGGTCCCAGGGCGGTCACCCCGGGTTGCCCTGTGGTCAGGCCGTCCCTGCCTGAGAGAGATGCCCCTGGGTGGCCTGAAAGCTCACATTCCCTTGGCAACAGTAAATTGGTCAGATGATATTCTTGGGAACTGCCCAATCCTAGAATCCACCCACCCTAAAGTGAATCTGCCTTGGGAAGCTTTACCTTCCTCCTCCGAGAGCTTCTCCCCTAGTTTGGTGAGCTTGGCTCTCAGCTCGGCGACGGTGATGAAACCCGTCTTCTGTTTGTCTGCCATGGTCATGGCTAAAAGGATTTCATTCTTAGGGTCTTCTTGCTGCATCTGCCTGTACATGATGGTGAGAAAAGTGGAAAAATCCAGCTCTGCATTGCTGTCTGGAAATAGAAGGGGAAAAGCGGATTGGCTTCATTAGATACGGGTCATTCTCATGACTGGCAAACATGTACCCAATCAGAGCTTAGCCACCCCCACAACCCTGGGAATTCCTTGCGCGGAATAGACTGCATTGTCTTCGGTGTATTAGAACGGATCCAGCCAATTTCTACCTCGGTCAAGGTTCTGGTCTTGCGGGGCTGCATTGCAAAGCGGTGATACTTTTTTTTTCTTCTTCATCCTTGCATGCATTCCGTGCTAAAAGATTGGGGGTTACCAGACATAATGCTAGCTAGTAACTTGTTAGAGCTAAACACACGCAGAGCGTTGCAGCTGGTTGTGCAAAACACGGATCCTGCTACACATTTACTGCACGTTCATTCCAGAAATCATGCAGGGGAAGGGGGGTTGGACAGTCAATAGCTCGTGGGAGGGGCAACCGTCCCCCTTTCTGAGAGCTTGATCCCCACCCCTAAAAGACATTCTGTGGAGGAGGGGCAGAGGTGGAACATAACCCCCATCTAAGGGGCACGGCCACTAGCCTGGAAACCATGGCTCCTGGTCTGCACTTGGTTATAAGGATAGAAGGAGCTGCCTGAGTCAGACCAATGGTTCATCTTAGCCCAGTATTGTCACAACCTGACATGGCAACAGGGTTCCAAATCCAGCCCTCCAGGGTCCCCGGCAGAGGCCTCACCTAGACTCCCTACCCGAGATGCTCCAGGATCCCTGGCAGAGGCCTCGCCCAGGCGTGCTACCCGAGACCCTCCAGGATCCCCGGCAGAGGCCTCACCCAGACGTGCTACCCGAGACCCTCCAGGGTCCCC
>QEPC01006595.1:1393584-1407848 GCA_003113815.1 Sphenodon punctatus | reverse complement strand
GGCGTTTCCACCAGGCGTTCGGGGTGGATGGGTGGGGGCTGATTGGTTTATGGGTGGAGTTTCTATTACACAGACCTGCTTTGTGAGTTGGATTTTTTACTGCTGATTTTATTGTATTTAATACTGTTGTTATACGCTGCCCCAAGTCACCATCTGGTGACGAGAGGGGCAGGGTAAAAGTGTATTTATAAATAAATAATGCTGGCTATCGTCTATTTTCACCCTCTCTTTCCAACATCCCCATGAAGCAAGCTATCCTCATTGCACCGTGCTGCTATCCTCATTGCACCGTGCTGCTATCCTCATTGCACCGTGCTGCTATCCTCATTGCACCGTGGGGGAAAGAGGCCCAGAATAACTTGCCTCAAGATCAGTGTGTAAGTGGGTGCAGAGACCAAGTGGGAATAACCCCTTTGGGGAGGCAGTGTTGCCAATAACGGGTTCAATGTGGGGTACTGGGGTGTGTGTGTGTGGGGGGGGTGTCAAGGGCCTTGGCTAAAGCCACACAAGAAGAGTTTTGGAATTAGATTTCTGGATTTCCCTTTCCTGTGTCTTCGGAGAGCCGTACTCGGCTTTTGCTATGCAGCCTTGCTTTAATGGGCAGACTTGCATTAAATCTGTCACATTTGCATTCCCTCTGGGTATTACTATTTTTCAAAGCCTGATTCAGTGTTTGAGTGGGGTGGGTGGGTGGGATTTAAACCTCTCTTCTGATGAGTTTCACTGTTCTCTTAGATTTAAAGCAAGGGGCTACGTGGCCTGAGTTACTGCATTGGGACTAAGACTCTTTACTGGACCTAAGACTCTCATCCCGCCAGCCCTTATGTGCCAACGATCTTTCTAACCAGCTGCCTGCCTCTAGCCCCCTCCTCTTATTTAAAAAGAAGAACGAGCCTGTTCACCTAAAGAATAACAAAAATGTTAAATTGTGAAGGAAACTCCCCTAAACTGAAGCACGCTAATGAGGAACCGCCGTTAGCGGTAAACTTGTTAAACCCATCCTGCTAATTAAAAAGCAACAGTACATACATACCGTTAATTTGATCCTGAGACAGAAACTTTGCCTGCAGCAGGGGGAAAGAGAAAGGGAGTGGGGAGATGGGAAGAGAGGAAAAGTTACTGTAAAAAAAATCATCATCATCTACGGGGTGGCAAAGTGCGTCCAAGGCGCTCTGAATTGCCCATCACTCACCATCGTTCCCAGTCTTTCCCCCTTGGTTTTACGCCTGCCTCTTAGCCCCTGGCTGTGTCTTTTGCTAACTACTGTACTTCCTGTTTGATGAAAGGCTAAAGTCCACCAATCCTGGGTTTGGAGAGGCAGCAAACTGTAATAAATACCCAACGCTGCCATGGATACCAGGCCTGAGCCCCAGAGTGGGTTGGATTTCCACAGCCAGCAACAGCTTTAATCAGACACTCAGGTGCGCACGTCGGCTCAGATCAAAATGGGCCTCCCTGCCATGCACTTACAAAGGCTTGAAATCCCTGACGGGGCGTTTGTTGACACCAGGAGGGTTTTAGAAAGAGTGGAAAAACGGGGGCGGCCTCTCTCTAATGCTGGGCTGCCCTGGGCTTGGATCAGACCGAATAACAGAATGTCTCCGAGAGAGCACAAAGGGCCTGGCTTAATCCCAGAGAGACTGCCAGGCGCCTCACGCTGGGTTTGGAAGACAGACACGGAGGGACACATGCGCTAAGATCTAATGAGGGGGTTTGGAAGGGACGCGGCGCAGGGCAGATTTAGCTCCCAGAGAGTCAGTCTGGGTGGAGTTTTGCTGCTGGCTGAGGAGAGAGGTGTAGCTAGGACAGGGGTGGGAGGTGCAACAGCAACAGGCAGGGTTACCAGCCAGGCAGATTTGTAAGGAACACTTATGTAAAATGCATGTTTCAGGGCCTGCACTGGCACCTGGAAACATGTATTTTTCATAAGTGTTCCAGTCTTGGGGCGCTCATGCTACCGGGAATGGGGAGCAGGGCCCTGTTCCATCTTCTGCCCCAGGACCTGTTCCAAGCTAACTCCACCCCAGTGGGGCAAGATGTGTCTGTGTCTGCGTGTGTGTCTGCGTCTGCGCGTGCACGTGTGGGGTCTAGCTAGAAGCAAATTGGAAAATGTTTGGCTTTGTGTAAAAAAAAAATAAAAAAATCTGGTTCCATTCAGGCCAGTCCCCTTCATGAAGGGGACTTGCCAAGGGGATGTGGAAATGGGTGATCCTGCTTTTAGGCAGGATCAAAAAGGATTTCTCCTTCCCCTTGTCTTATTATTTTGAATTAACGCTCCAAATACAGGCAGGGCCAGATCCCACAAGGGTGCAGACTCGGCCCATCATAAAGGGCTCCTTTGAGTGAGTTGTTTTGATTTTTATCCCACCCTTCCCCGAGGGCTCAAGGTGGCTAATACCGGCTGCAATCCCAAATCCCTCCGCATGGGAATCTGCGCAGGATCCGTGTGGCACAATGTCTTCCCTATGAACTTGCGTGTGGATTGCACGCATGGGCATGTGTGCGGGTTGTGTGTAGTTTCTGCAGGCCTTGGGATCAGCCCCACTGTAAACACGCTACATACATATAAAGTACAGAAGTAAAAACCCAGAAAAGCACATAAAGTACCCATAAACCCGCTTGGCTCCTAACCTTGCCTGTTAAATGTCTGGCCAAATAAGTAGGTCTTACGCTGCCTCTGGAAGACGGTCGGACTAAGGCTTACGGGAACCTCCAGGGGAAGGGAGTTCCAAAGTCATGGAGCAGCCACCGAGAACGCTCCTCTGTGCCCAGGTTGTCTAGATTTGGGCTAACGACAGAACTTGCGAGAGAGCTCCCAAGACCGGCCTTCGAGGCCACGAAGGTACAGAAGGGGGGAGGGGGTCCTCTTCCCTCCCCCATGTGTGTGGGGAGGAGCCCAGTACCCAGAGTCCATGAATTGAGTTAGAAATGACGAGTGGGTGAAGTCCTGGCTTACGACACCGGCCAATGGGGCTTCCAACAAAGGTAACCTCGGTCTGTTGAGGGCCTGTGGGAACACAGGAGGAAATCCATGCCCTTTGGGGCCCATATATAAGCTCGGAATCTGTAACAGAGACCTGCCATTCAGGGAGCCCCAGTCTTTGAAGGGGCTGTCCTGTTTGGCTGGACATCACAAATGTATGATGGTAAGTTTCGTTTCTTAACGTGCAAATCGGTGTGTGCTAGGTTAGAAAAAGGCCCACCTGATTCTTTTGGCCCAACTTCTCTGCATTGGGCACTGCGTGCAGGTCTTGTTGACCCCAGAGGACTGGAACAAGAAGACTGAGGGGAGGGGAGAAGGGATTTCATTGACGGATTTTTAGTAGGGCCACAACCCATGTTAGAAATTTTAGTCGATTAATCGATTAAACCCTTTTTTTTTTATTAACCGATTCATTAACGGATTAAAATTTGCATAAATTAGCATGGATTCAAATATATATGCATACATTTGCATCGATTTTTGTGTAGATTTGCCTAATTTGCGTGCGTTGGGTGAACTTGTCTTCCACTGGAACGTGTCCCCCTTGAGCTACGGACTCAGAACTGCGCACTGTGAGAAGGTCCCGGCAGCTCACCGATTAATCAGGGGCCAAATTTTAATCGGTTTTAGATGGATGAATCGATTAATCAGTTTGATTAATAGTTGCGGCCCTAATTTTTAGGATTAGTCGCTCACTTTTGTCAACACTGGGGTCTGACTTTCTGGGATGGGATGGAGGATGTTTTCCATCCCAGAGACCAGTCTGAAAATGAGGACAAGCTCCAAGGGCTGCACAGAAGTTGGCAGGGTGCTTAAGGTCTGCACTCGGGAAGAGGAGGGTCTAGATAATGGATTTTTGTGTGCACGCCGTCCTCTCCATTCCCTTCACCGGAACTCAGTATTTCAGGGCTTGGAGGTAGGTAGGAACTGGAAAGGGGTCACATAAATTTAACCTTGCTGTGGCCCATGCTTGTTCCCTGGGCCCAAGGTTCCCTGCCCCGTCTCTAGGGCAGGCTACTGGAATGGATGGTGGCTGCCTCAGGACAAGCGCAAGATTGCAAAGTGAGTTACCTCAGCTTCCCGGTGAATCTCTGGAATGCAGGGCAAGGGAGAGAGGTGAGAAGCTGCAAGTGCGCAGACCGCCAGAGGAACGCCGTTCCTCAGAACCGAGTCAGCGTTCCACCTCAGCCTTCTGCTTAGGTGAGCTCCTCGTTTGTTCAGAGAGCCGTTCGTACAACACGGTACAAGTGGGGTAGCGGCACAAAACCCTGTTCTGAGTGCTGTGTGGAACCCTGCCCCTTGCAGTGTGCCCCTACACATCCTTTGCTTTCAAGGACTGGATGCAATCCCGTAGTGACTGGGTTGTGGGAATGAGTTTTCCCAGAGCAAACCACCGTCTCTGATGCGCCGTTTCCTGCTGGTCGCATTCTACTCCCAAGCAGGGTATTGGGGACCAATTTGGTGTCAAAGTGTTTGCCACTCAGACGGCCGACAGGGGGCGCTGCTAGGAGTGTTCTCCAAGGCCATTGCCAGGGTGTGTGTGTGTGTGTGTGTCAAGATGAAGTCAGCAGCTAATAGGTGCATCCAGGTACTGGGCAAACTGGGCAAAGGGTGTGGTCAAAGTCTGGTCAAGTTTCAAGAGGTCCAATGCCAACGTCAAAGCCAGGGGGTCAGCAGATCTGAAGTCAAGGGCCAAAGCAAGGTCAGTGTCACAGGGTCAGTTCAAGGGCACAGCAGTCAGCAAGTCTTCTCTTTGCTCAGATGCTTTCTACTTTTTTGGCATACTCCTTTAGGCTGTAGGTCAGCCAATGGGAACTGGGGTGGGTTGCTTGATTCATGGGGGATCAAGCCTCCCATACTGTAGAGGAGCAGGCACTGGCAGTAGCTCTTCTGTTATGCTGAGGTCTAGGTGGCTGCGCGGAAGTCCCAGGGGCCAGTGTTTGAGCCTTGGGTGGGACCTCACACAGCGTCAGCATCCTCTGGGTTTGACCAGAGGTCTCCAGAGTAGCCCATCACAACAGCCTGACATCGACAGCACTTTGTGGCCTACTAAGAAGATGCTTATTCTTGTGTCAATTGCAGCTCAGTCAGGTGAGGTGATGGGGAGCCTAACCTTGCCCAATGGGTTTAGCTGCAAACTAGTGTCTTAGCTTGGTTATGACTGGCAGGTAATTGACAGGCTGCAAAGCCTTTTCTGGGCTTAAAATTCTCCCAACAAAGCAAAGATCGTTCAATAACTCTATCCAGCAGGAGGCAGTTTAGCAAACATTTAGGCTGAATTTTTTTGTTGTTCCCATTTACTCCTCATTGACCCTTAGTTTGGATACAGAGAATTATAGTGATTCCGTCAAAAGGGTTGCATAGGTTAAAACCCACTAAAATATCCTTGGATCCTGCATGTATCTTGGTGTGTTGCTACTGGAGTACTTCAGGAGAATGAGAGAGACCAGGTACAAAGAATGGGTGAATGAGCAAAGCATGGAAATCAACAACAAAGAACCACAACTCTGTGAAACAGACAGAGCACCCGTCCAAGGGCACTATTTGCTCAATCAGACTTCTAAAACGATGCCACTAAAAAGATGGCAAACGTTTGTTCCCGCTGTTGTAGAACAAGAGGCTCAAACTACAGCAATGCAAATTGTGGTTAGACGTTCCGAAACACTTGGGAACAGTTGGAGCAATGGTGGAATAAGTTTCTCAGGGGAGGTTGTGGGATCTCCCTCCTTGGGTGTTTTCAAAACCTGGCTGGAGAAGTATCTGTCTGTAATGCTGTAGGCAGAGGAAATCGATTGATTGATTGCATTTTTTTACCCCTCACCCTCCTGCTAATAGATTGGGGCGGCTAACAAATTAATAAAATTAAACAATATAAAATATAATACATTTTTAAAAACAGCAATAAAACCCCAAATGGGGTGCCACAGAATACAAAAAAACCCAACAACCCTTCCCTAACCCTCACCCTACCCATCTCCCTCGCCAAAAGCCTGGCAGAACAGCCAGGTCTTACACAAATGTCAGAAAGAGAAGAGGTCCGGGACCACATGGGCCTCTGCAGGGAGGGAGTCCCACAGCCTCTGTGCGGCCACCGAGAACATCCTCTCCATAGTCAGTTGCCCCCCGAGATACCCAGGGGACTTCGAGAAAGGTGCTCCCAGTAGACTGCATGAGGCCCATCCAGAGCCTGGGGAGGAAAGCGGTCCCACAAATAGCTAGGGACCAGGATGTAGAGGGCTTTATAGGTAAGCATCAACACCTTGAATTGGACCCGGAAGACTATAGGCAGCCAGTGCAGAGACTGTGCTCGCGGTGCCCCGTCCCTAAAAGGAGGTGGGCCACCAGATTCTGCACCAGCTGCAGCCTCCGAATCGTCCCCATGGGCAGCCCCACATGGAGCGTGTTACAACAGTCCAGTCTTGAGGTGATGAAAGCATAGATTGATAATGGTCAGATCGGAGTCTGACATCCAGGCAGAGCTGGGAATCGAGGAACAGCCCTAGACTATGAAACTGAGGGGCCAGCGGAGGGTGACCCTCCTCAATGAAGGGGAACGCCAACCCCACCGCCCATCCCACCAGCTGGATATCTGCTGGTCCGGCCTGGTCTCCCTTCTTGAAAAAGTTGGGTGGTCAGGAAGGAGAATCTGATTTAAAAATTGGCATCTGCTTCAAGCAGACCAAGAATTGGGGTGAGGAGCTTCATGGGAAGGTTTTTGTGTTCTTCATGGGAAGGTTTTTGGGAAAGGAAATCAAATCCTACCCTGATGCTGCATAATGTCAGTGAGCGGGGGAAGGGAATGGGAACTGTTTGAGTGAGGATGCCACTGGCAGGGTTACTGGAATAAAACCTAGTCACTCCAGACTAGACCTGAAATGAGTACCAGCAAAAACAGGTATCCCCATTGAATTTCTGGTGCCCAAATCAAACTGGATATTTCGGTACCTAAACTCGTTTTTGATTGGGTACCCGAACTACTCAAAGCCCGGCAAACCGGTCTACTGAAATACCAACAGGCAGAATACTGAAATACTGATAACTGGTATACTGGAATCTTGGTTTTTCTCCCAGATTTTGGAAATTTTGGTGGGTATTTGGGTGTTTTTTTGGGGGTAATTTCAAGTCCCTGAAAAATGCTAAACAAAATTTTGAGTTTTGGAGTATTGGACCAGTATTCGGGTACTAAGTCTGATGCCCAAAACAGAACCCCCAAATGTGGGTATTACTCAGGGCGGGTACCAAATCAGATGCCCGTTTTAGCACTACTCCAGGCCTGTCCAGGAGGCGAGTAAAACGGAGCAAGTGAAATTTCCCATGGGCTGGGCTGCGAAGGCTCTCCTAGATGGTGCCTTTGGGAGTAATCCGATTCTAGCTCCTTGGCACAGGGTGCTTTCGATGCCCCTCAGGAGGAAGAATATTGATAATAAAAGACGTAGGGGGGGAAGAGAAGAAGGATGTATGGGCATGAGTGTCTAGGGCTTTGAAAACAGCAGCAAGATATGGGCAGATCCTGGCAAACAGATTTTGTTGTCATGGGATACAGTCACCTGCCAATGGGGTATAGATGAGAGACTGCCACCAGGTCCAAGCCTCCTTCCCCTGATACTACGAATCATTTCTATAGTGCTACTAGGCGTACGCAGTGCTTTACAGTCACAGATTGGTCCCGGTGCCCAGCGGGCGTACAATGAAGATGGGCACGGGTGAGGGGAACACACAGGGACAGACCGATACACACACTTTTACAGATGGGGGACTCAGGCCACCCAGGGAGTTCATGACGAAGGCAGGATTTGAACCCTGGCTTCCCAGGTCCAAGCCCGGCACCTTGTCTACTACACCCCACTGGGTTCCTGCAAGGCAAGGACTGGGTCCCCTTCTCTTGCTCCGAGAGACCCTCAGGCCCAAGGCGGCTTAAGGGAAAATGCCAACGTTGGACACAATCCTCCACTCATTGGGGATTAATGGGTGTTGTTGTATTTTATACTTTTGTGGTTGCAAGCGCCCCGAATCTTTGAAGGAAGGACAGGGCAAAAATGTAAAAACCAATAAAATGAATGGAAATCTATGACAAAAGTCCCATTGAGTTTAAAGGTGGAAGACTGACTTGCCAGATCCCTGTTCTGGTCAAAGGGTAGAATGGAAAGGCGGCTTGTGAATGGGGAAAGGAGGCAGGAAAGGCCTGATCAACACCTGGAAGAGGGGTTTGAGAACTGGTTTGGGGGCAGGGAGTGTTGAGTAGATTATTGGCAAGGGAAGTCAACTGAAGTTTCTGCCCACCAGGGTACGACTACGCCCTCCTCGACTGGAGCCCTGGGCTATGAAGGAGGCTATTGCCCTGGGCTCTGACACAGAATCCTTGCCTAACCCAAGCTCCCTTTCCTTGGTCAGCCCAAGAGAAGCTGAGAAAATCGAGACACTGCAGCGAGGGAAGAGGGACCAGGTGGGGGAGTTGCTGTCTCCTCTTCCAGGCCAACTCTCTGGCATAACCCAAAACCTGCTCCGTTCAATGCAGCCAGGGATTACGGTTGGGACTTGGGAGTTAGCCCCTGGGCATCTTTGCTGAGCACACCATCTTGCAGGTCCCATTCGCCCACCACGTTTCCACAAGGCCATGCAGAGAGACATTCTTGGCGACTGCCCCACACTCTCTCCCCTTGGAGATCTGTCTAAGATTAAGCCTGCTCCTCTTCCAGCAGTGATGAACGAACTTTTTGCTTGGCCAGGTGTTTGGCAGGCAGGGATAGGGTGGGGGTGTTTGGGGTTAGGGTGGGGCAAGATTGTTTTTTAAAAAAGGTTCTTTTATACGTTGTGAGCTGCCCTGGGCCTTAATGGGAAGGACAGGGTATACATTTATATCAATAAATGCATGCAGTTGAGAAATGCCTCATGGATTGAGCTGAATCTCTCTAGCCCTTGTAGTCCAGGGTAACTTCGACCAACTTTTTGTCATTTGCTCCCAGAAGATGCAGCCAGAGGTTCCTGAATAAGCAGTTTCAGCTGCCCCAGATCTGAGATCATTGTAGCTGTCCCACAACTATAAAACTTCCTTCTTCGGGAGGTTCATCGAAGCCCAAACCTGCTCATCTTCTAGAGAAAATGCAAATCTTTTCTTTATTATTTAGCTGTTTATTTGGCAGGCAGGGGTAGGGTTTGGGGAGGCTTAAGCGAAGGGATTTTAACTGGTTTCATTTGTATGTGTGTATTGTGTAGGATGCTGTTAACTACGACTGAAGTAGGTACTCTGCATCTTTGGGTACTGTTTCGTGTACCTGCATCGGTCCCCAAATACTGACCGAGTACTCAGAAATACAAAACCTTTATCACTGCTCTTTTGAATACCCCAAAACCCCCAAATCGTACACCCCACCCCCCTCCCAAATCCAGGCTGAATAGCAGTATTTCAGTATACTTGTTGGTATTTTGAAATACCGGCTATCAGTATTTATTTCAAGTCCCCAGTCGAAAGTCAGTTCAGGTACTGGAAAGTGACCAAAATATTTGCTTTGCTTCGGGTGCTGGAAGTTCAGTGGGTAGCCCTGCTTTTGTGGAGGCTGGATTTCAGCTGTAGTTGCAAACGTGCTCTGAGCCCTTGGGGGTGGGATAATAAATCAAAAGGGCGACAGCCCCATTCCAGCCCAGAGATTTGAAACCGCACTAGCACCCGGCCCCCTCCTAGCTCTGCACAACCTGTTTACTTGGTCTTTGTGCTGAGTGGGAGGAGAGGATTAATTTCATACACAGCGATCCATGCCAGGAGCTTGGAGCCAGCTCCCATGCAAAGGGTCAGGAGGTGAGAATGCTCTAAACTCATTAGAGGCTGAGGAATGCAAAGGGCTCCCCTCCCCTGATGTGCTCCCAGGAGATGCAGCCAAACGTTCATCTTCCACAGAAGCACTGGAGAATTGAAGCACTGTCTTTTGGCCAAAATTCTAAGCATCATTAGTTGGGACGCTGTCGTCTCTGATAAGATGACCTTGCTGTACAAAAAGCAGGGGGGGTGAGGGGATGTGCTTTGGGGCTGCTCTGGAACAGAGTTGCGCTAAACTCGGTGACAATTCAACCACTCCAATTTGAACCGCTATCGGTTTTGTGTAAGTTATTTTGGTTACTTTGCTTTAGAATTATTAGCAGAAGTGTAACGATCCCTCAAACGTTTTCTGAAGACGGTGAGCCAGAGCCCAAGCTCTGTGGCTCATGTGTGCAGTTGTGTGGATCTCCATTGCGGACACATTGTGCCCTGTGGAAACCGCGCTCAGGATCCGCGGGGTTTGGGATCGGACTCACTGGAGGAACAGCTAGGTGCAAATCCTTCAATTTAAAGGCTGAGTCGAAACGGCCCTTCCGTTTTTGCGAAAGTTTTCCGCGTTTGTGGAACGTCGATTGAAATTTCAATCCTGATCCAAGTTCTGCTGGAATAATTCTGTTGCCCTTTTGCACAAGCACGGTGGGGCTGCTGCCCGTTTGTGCACACGTTGTGGCAAAATTATCTGACTGGCCCAACAAAATGGGAATCGGAAAGTATTTTGATCTGCATTGTGCCAGATTGAATACAATGGCTGGATTCCTTCAAATGGAAATTCCAGTCCAGATTTTCGTCTCAGCCCTATTCCAACTTACCAAGTCCAGGCAAAGGAGAGCAATTGCAGGGGTGTGTGTGTGTGTGGCTGAAGGATCTCTCCTTCCAGGAGCAGAAGGAGGTGGAGAGTGGTCAAGGCCCAGGATCTTGTCTGCCCTGTGTGTCCAAAGCCTCGGATTCCTTGTTGCAGGGAAGGAGCAGTCTGCTAGGCAGCCCAACTTTCCTGTATATTTAGTGAGGGGTGGGGATGTTGACCTTCCCCATGCCCTTAAATTTGTGGGACTGCACCCCCCCCTTCCATGATAATTCTGCCCATGACTATTCGAGCAATAGTGCCCAAACCCCAGAAAAACCAAAATATCGGACTAAGCACAGAGATGATTTTTTTACTAAGTCTTCAAAAAGAGGCAGAACAACCACCTCTTGGGGATGTTGTCGCTGTGGACGTTCCGTATCCAAGCAGAGGGCTGGGCTACATGGACTTTTGAGGTCCTTTCCAATTCTACAAATACCTGTTTCGGAGCAAATAATGATTTGGAAAGTGATCCAAAACCGTGAATCACGTCCACGAATATAAAAACACCCCTTGGTCTCGGGTTTAATATGAAATCAGTCGTCGTTCCTAGGGATTACCCTAGAAGGTCAGAGGTCACGGTGCTGGGCGGAACACCAGCTCGGGAGATTGGGATCTGGCTAACAACATAACCGGCGAATCAGCGAGCTTTCTGAATGCAGCTGAGTTTGCTGTTCATTTCAAGACTCTGCGGTCAAGGTCATCCACCTCACCTGCTGCTTTGATCATGTTCAGTCCCTCCTCTCTTCTTTCCCTGGCTCCTTCTATCTGAACGCATTCAGTACAAGCTCCTGGTCCTTGCTTGCAAGGCCTTGCCCCCTCCTCTCTCTCTGCCCTTGTTTCCTGCCACACTCCCATGCAGGAGCTCCATTCCTTTCTCCTGCCCTCCCACCCTCACCTGCTAACACCTCTCTTGTTCTTCGAAACATATCCAGCCCGTCTCCCTTGCTGCCTCCCATGCCTGGAACTCTCTTCCTGGATACATTCATTCTGCTCCCTCCCAACTTTCACATCCCTCCTGAAAACCTACCTCTTCCGTCAGGCTTTCCCTGGTTCGTCACCACCTTAGTCTCCTCTTTGGTTTCCTTAGGGTCCCTCTGCTCCCCTGGAACTAAGCTAAACACGTGCACCACAGCACCAGCAACTTCATGAATGTATCTGTGTCTCTCCCACTGTTCCCCAACCTCCTCTCTTAGATTTGTAAGCGCACTGGGACAGGGACCTGACTGTAATCTGATTATGAAGCCGCAATCACGGGGCTTGTGCTACGTATACACTTAATATCTCCCCGCTACAATCCAAACCCTATTGCCGTCCCCCTCCACCTGCAATACAACACTCCATACCACAGGGTCAGTCCTTTTATTTTGAAAACTGCTACATCAGAAAAACTATAGGGAGGTGTGTGTGTATATATTTATTTGTGTCAAATCACCCCAAAGTAGAGCTGAAAGAGGGTACCCGCAAAAACCGGTATGCCTGTCAATTTTCTGGTACCCGAACTGATTCGGGTAGCCGATGCCCCAGAATGTTGACTTCCAGTACCGATTTTTTTCAACTTCCCATCCCCTTTTTGTGGTTTTCCATTTTGGAAAGTTGATGTCACATTCTGATATACCGATTGCTAATTGGAAAATCAGCACTGGAAATGACCTATTTTTCAGGGATCCAGGTGCCCGATCAATAATCGAGTAGCCTGCTGAGTGCCCTACGTGGTACTCAAAAATGTAGGTGCTACCTTGGAGCAAAGGAGCTCCGTTTCAGCTGCACGGCAAAGGTGTCAAAACTCAGAGGCTGTCTCTCGCTGCGAGTGAACGTGCAAGGTGTAGAAAGCCCAGGGCTCTGGAATGTAGATGACACCGGGGTATTTCTTCCTGAGGATCTTGTCATTCCACAGCCACACAACCCACACGGCGATTAAGACCAAGGTGATAATGAACGAGTAGAAGAGGAAGAGTCCATTGCTGTCCAAGACCAGTTTTTTCCGTTTCTGGTGCATCACTAAAGCCATCATGGCGAAGAAGGTGAAAATGTAGAGGATGAAAATCTGTCCTTCCGTCACAAGATACCTGCAGTGCAAAGAAACCCGATCAGCCCTGCTGGGAGCAAATGGGAAGCACTTAACACCCAAGGGGGGGGGGGGGGAATGCCCCGGGCACAGGCTAACCGGCACGTGGGTGGGAGGGGTGTTCAGCCTAACGAATAGGAAGGGAAATGCAGGGAGAGGCAGCGGACATAACTTCAAGACAAGATTGTCTCTTGTTGGGGCCGTGCATCTCTTCTGTAGGATTGTAATTAGGAAAAGCCCATCCGTGTCAACCCCCCCATCCCTTCTGCATGGGCCAAAGCTTGCTGCAGAGATACAAGGGTCTGGCCAGCTCGTTACGTAACTCCCTGGCTGGTGTGAAGCACAAAAATCCTGCTGCTTCGTCTGACTTATTTGCAGCCCTGGATGTGCAGGTTTACATAGCAACCATTAAAAAGGTTTTCCAAAATGCTATCCCCAGCTTGTTTGAACGCTTGCATATCTCCACTAATGGTAGTTGGTCCAATAAAAGATATCACTGTCCTACTTTGTCTCTGTCCCCAGCTGCCTAATATAAGAACAACATGGAATCTATAATATAACGTGTGGAGCGTTTTCTGTTCTGCAAACCAATGGGTCTCCGCTCAAGGGGTGTGTGGAGGAGCACAGCTGGTGCGCACGTAGCGCTGCGCTGAATGAACTAGGGAAAACGGCCACAATAACGGGATAGCGGGTGGGGGAGGACGGAGAGAAGGGCTAGCCCTGTGGAAGATGGGGTCTGAGGTGGGGCAGGGAGGGGGCAGGGGCCAGAGTGGGGCCCTGAAGCCCCAGCAGCGGCGCGTAACACTGGTGCGCTCTCTCACAGACGCACCCCACTCCTTTCCTGCCTCAGGCCCAGGGCGCCCGAGAGGAAGGAAGGGGGCAATTTCAGATTGAAATGAAACGGACAGTGCGTTCACTCCCTGTAGGTAATATCGGCAATATGGGGTAGCCTGTCAGGTTATTTGAGTTGGGCACCCAGTTACCCAAAAGACCAGGTGTTACCCGTTGCCAAGTTACCAATTTTCCATTTTGCTAACCGATTTTGGTAATAGAAAACTGCTAGGGATGTGCGAACAGAACCAGGATCAGATATTCAGCTGTGTGGTGGTTCGGGACGAACTTTGAGTTCGGATTCGGTGTTTGGTTCGGTCTTTAGTTCAGTGCAATCGGGAACTGAAAATGACATTTGGTTTTTGAAATAAAGGGAAAAAACTGAAAAACATATTTTCCACTATAACATTGTTGTTTCTTTTTTGATTTTGATGGAATTTAGGGAGATTGTACCCCCGATGGAAGGCACTATGTGTACCAACGTTTGAAACGATTAGATAAAGGGAACCGATTTCAGAAGCAATTGAATGTTGTGATTTTAAGAAAAATTCCATGCACATTCATGGCTACAACTTCTTTATCTTGCATCCAATGTTCATGAAACTTGTCCATATTACGTCCCTCCATATGCTTAATACTTCTGCCAATTTTCAGAAAGAGTGGATAAAGGGTCCCAAGGGTATAAGACATTAACCTGAAAATACATTTCCAGCTGTAACATTTTGATATT
>QEPC01006595.1:1353368-1387941 GCA_003113815.1 Sphenodon punctatus | reverse complement strand
TTGGCCAGCCTGGATGTGTTTAAACTATGTCTCCTGACTGCTGGGATGCTATCTCAGAAGTCCCAGTTATGTTGCTTATGCCCGCCACAGGGCCGCCCCCTATGCCCACCTCGAAGCCACTACCAATTGGTCCTGTAAAGCTAGAAGCTTGCAGTAATGTGTTTGGCCACTGAATGTGTCTGTCAGTCTTTGGGGTTGCTCCACATCCTTCCTCCTACAGTCACTCTCCCCCTGCCATGCAGGGTGCCTGCCTCTGACTGGCACTGAATATGCTGATATGCATCTGAATAATGATCTTCAGAGGGACAACATCAATTGCTTATATAATTGGGGCCCATTATCAAAATCTCCTGTACATTTGCTGAACTGGCAGGAAAGGCATTTGATACATTCTTGCCAAATATCCTGTAAACAGAATGGAATATAAAAATGTTACAGCTGGAAATGTATTTTCAGGTTAATGTCTTATACCCTTGGGACCCTTAATTATGGAGGGACGTAATATGCACAAGTTTCATGAACACTGGATGCAAGATAAAGAAGTTGTAGCCATGAATGTGTATGGAGCTTTTCTTAAAATCACAACATTCAATCGCTTCTGAAATTGGTTTCCTTTATCTAATCATTCCGCAATTTGGTACATATAGTGCCCTCCATCGGGGGTACAATCTCACCAAATTTAATAAAAAATGAATAAGAAACAAAAATATTATAGCCAGAAATATGTTTTTCAGTTTTTTCCCTTTATTTAAAAAACCAAATGTCATTTTCAGTTCCCGATTGCACCGAACTAAAGACTGAACCGAGCCCGGCCGAACCGAACACAGAATCTGAACTCATCGTTCGACCCAAACCACCGAACGGCCGAACCTGGTTCTGTTCGCACATCCCTATCCTTTATCCAATCGTTTTGAAATTTGGTACACATACTGCTTTCCGTTGGAGGTATAGGCACCCCAATATTCAGCCACATAGCATAAATAACAAAAACGTTACAGCTGATAATGTGTTTTCCATTTAAACCAATGGAAATTCAATGCCGAACGCATCCAAACTGAATTTTCGAATTCGAGTTCGGTTCGCACGTTTGGTTCGGTCGACCGAACTATTTGAGTTCGGTCTGAACTCCGAACTTCCGAACCGCGTTCGCCCATCCCTAAAAACTGCTAAATCGGTATGAAAGTCATATAAAATCAGTCTGCCGGGTAGTCGCTGGGTACTAATTGGTATCCCAAGTTACCGGCTTGAGACGGGTACCATAATTCCAGTAGGGATACGCGGTTTTGGCAGGTACTCATTGTAGCTTGACTTCCAAGAGGGACTGCGCTAACCCCCGCAACTGCTGAGTGTGCGGGGCACCATCCTGGGACTTGCTCCCCCCACCCAGGACATTTTGTGAGGCCCTTCTTCCCCCAGGGTGGATGTCCTGTTTACCCCTGCCTCAGGCCAGGCCTGGGGGAGAAAAGGAGAGTCAGAGAGGCGTGAATCGACAGGAGGGGAAGCAAGGGGAGTGTATGCGTGTGGTAGGGGACAAGCCTTGGCTACCATAGACAAGAGGAAGAGGGGAGGGTAGGCATGCAATTAAAAAGATCTAGAGCTACTGCTGTAGCCCACCCTCGGCGCAAAGGTTAGAAACTTAAATACGTAAGTGAAAATATTTTGAAAATAAGCCTTGAGTGTGTCAAGGGCGGGGGGGGGGGGCATGGAGAGCTTTGATTGTTAGGGCCACGTTTCTCAGTCTCAAGTCCTCTTCTCTCTCCTCTGAAGCAGAGTCTGAGCAGAGAGCAAGGCAGAGGGGTGGGTGTGTGTGTGTGTAATAGTATCATTTCTGACTTTGGAAATCTTGGCTGGAGACTGAGAAACCTGGTGCCTGCTTAGGGCAGGCCTTGGAATTGGTAGGGCCCAGGGTGAAGATAAAATCGGTGGTGCCACCTCTCTGCCATGGCTCCACCCGCTCCAGGGGTTACCTTCCATGGGGTCCCCAGAGATGGTTGTGTTTGGGGGGGGGAGTGGGGTACCCTACACTGCACCCTGGTGAAAATGGGGATTGTAGCCATGAACCATAGGCCTGAAATTCAGGACCCATAATCGCCGAAGACAGGTCAATTGAATTACTGACAGTTTTATGCCACTATTTCTGTGCTGAGAAATGTTTATTCATAATGTTCCATCTTATCTACGCATTGGCTGTATGCCCAGAAAGTAGTTAGCCAAAATAAAAATATTTTGTTTTTTGCTGTTCTACGTGATAGATGTGTGAAGCTCTGTTGAATTCTGCTAGACACATTGAACGGTGTACTTTTAACTGTACTAAGGCTCAACTGAAATTAAGTGACCCCCAAGCAGTGGATGTCTTTGTTTGTTTGGTGGGAAGCTGCACCCCTTAAGCAGATGGGCACACCAATGCTTTTGGCCATCCAGTCTGTAGATTCATGGAGTGAATTCATGGAGTCACTGGGACACCAGTGCCTAAGGAAAGGAAGTGCCCAGATGGAAATTGTTATGGGGCCCAGTTGTTAGAATGAGGTTTCGCATTTAGCAGTTTTTACCCAATGACTCAGGCCACATTCTTTAGAAGAAAACATGAATCTTGCCCCAGACAAGGTACATTAAACAATATCTTGTTTTGACTTGACATGCTTGGAAGGAATTATTATGGTTCATTGTGACCTCAGAGGGAATTAAACAATTAGTATTAATTAAAACAAGACTTCCCTCTAGCGGACGTTACACACATGATTGAACATTATATTGGGATTTTATTGGAACAGTGGATTCTGTTGAAATGGAATGTTATACTGGGATAGAATAGTTGGTTTTAATATATTTAAATTAGGGAAAATTAGGTTTATTTCAACATAAAGATTAGCTTCAAAGTGTGCCCTAATAAAGCATTCAAATGAATCAGTGATTGTTCGTTTGAACTGTGCTTTAATAAAGAATTCAGAGTCGTATAACTCACTGCACTGGAATTTTGCCAGTTTTACTAAAGTGTACTCTATTTACCAAATAGAGGCAGCTATCTCTTATTATTCAACCACTTCCTGAGAGCCATGGCGTTTGTTAGGTAAAATTCCTATACGAGAAATAGCTCCCACTGAAACTTCAGGATAGTGTTTTAGTGGGACAAAGGACAGGGCTGGTGAGAGGTTGCGGTGATGTTTGGCTCCTGTAAGCAAAAATGGGCGAAGTCAAAACAGCTAAACTAGAAGTACGGCCGAAAAGCTTTTTGCAGAAATGTGAAAGTCAAACCATCTTTCTTTTGCATCATCCCTTGGCAAAGAGGCGAAATCCCTGCCGATTGGTGATACCCATGACCTGCTTGTAGCCGACAGGGGGAACACCAATATGGCTGGCAGCCATGTTGCAAGACTCTCAAAAACCTTGTAAAATGGCTGGAATAAGGAAGACCCTTGCTTGCTATCAGACCTGGTGAAGGATTTAATTTTGCTGGGGACTTTTTGTTTTGTTTTTTTAGCTAGGTGAGACTTAGCACCCATTTTTATTTTCCATTTCCCCTTTTCTAAATCTTCTACTGGGAGAGGAGTCTTGGGGTATCAGGTATCAGGACGGCTGTGGGATTCCTAGAAGTAGAGAGAACAGTCGGGGCCCCAGGGTGGTTTGTCTTGTGGCAAGGCCGGCACTATCTGTGCTCACTCCCCCTTACAGCCTTCTTGAGACTACCAAGGTTCAGAACTCCGCGCGTGCACACACACACACACACACACACACACACACACACACACACACACACACACACACACACACACACACACACACACAGAGTCTAGCTGTCCGTGAGAATCTGCATGCCCAAAGATTCCCCCAATGCCCATCTCCAACCTGCTTGACATGATGAACTCACCCTGCCACGGTGTAAGCTACAGTATCTTAACCACCGCCTTTTGGACACACTGGCCACTGCCGTATGTTCGTAGTTGTCACTGCTTCCTGGAGCCATTTTTTCACCCGCATAGTTTTTCCAATGCACAAGCCCACCAATTTACTTTGCACTCCTTCCCTCTCTGTAGCCGAGTCACTCACTTACCAGTAGTACAGGCTGCTCGGTCCCATCAAGAGCAAGGCAGCGACGGGCATTCTGCTCTCCTCCTTAATGGAGGTGAAGCAGCCAGAAAAATATATAAACAGGATGAAAAAGAAAGGGATGTACCTGCAAGAGAGACACCAAATTTGAATTCGGTCAGACTCCAAGTTACGTTCTTCTCTCTGCCAACACCTCCCTCCTCGGCAACATGCTGAGGGATTCTGGGGGATGTTGGGCCTCCCTCACCAATCCCCTCGCTGTCCCTTCAGGCCTGGGAAGTAACAGGGGACAGAGTCCCTCCCCAACACTGTCGTGTCCTCTGGATGCTCCCCACAGGACATCATGGGACTCCAGGAAATAGAGAGGAGGGGGTGCTGACACCTGCCTCTTGCGTGTCCACTGGTCAATGTGGGCATCTGCTCTGGGGCAACTTTGGTCGGGGCTAATCGCTCCCGTCAGTGCAATCTGCCCATAGCACAGAGCTTTGCCACAGGGAACATCTGGCCCTAAACTGCTTTGCTTGATTTCTGCGTAACATCAAACACCACCTGCGTTTCATGACCAAGTTCCTCCTGTGTTCAGTCCAGTTATTAATTGAACTTATTTCAATTAACAGAAGGAAGCCAAAGTGTAACTACCTGGATTTCATTAAATCCAAGTAACTACTCCACTTTGTAGTGTTCAGACAAATGGTATAAACTAGGGATGGGACTCTGGGCAAAATTTTGTTTTCGGTCAATTTTGGTTTCGGTTCTCATGTATTTTGGTTCTTTTTCAGTTTTGGAACTATCGGATCTCTTGCATTGATTTTTGTACCGCATTTTTAACATGGTGGTATTTCAATGGAGGACAAACCGCAATGTTAAAAATCTGGTACAAAAATCAATGCAAAAGATTTGATCATACCGGAACTGAAATTTTGGATTAATCTGAAATGGCCATTTTTGGGTACTATCAGAAACCGAAATTCCCATCCCTAGTACAAACCGAGGTCGTACTGTGTCCATTTCCCCCCTAGTTGAAGCCTGGTTGCCATTCTTGCACTGTTAAGTGTTCACATGAACAGATACTTCAAAATACAAATTGAAGGGGAATATGTTTTCCTGATTTTTCTCTTCTTTACTCTTGAATAATATGAGTTTAGCGCTCGGTTCATGTAAATGTTTCAGGAGTAAAACAGAAGGCCCAGCTACATTGGATTAACCATTTGTCAGAATGTGGCTTTAATGTATAGCCTGCCCTGTCCCGATCCTAGAGTTCAGCGCGTGCACACAACCCTCCTCAAGCAGTTATAAACACCCCAAAGATATCAAATAAACAAAATCCAGTATAATCCTATCTCCCACACCAAATGCCCGGCCAAACAGAAAGGCCTTATGCTGCCTCTGGAAAAGGAGCAGACTTGGGCTTTGATGGCTTCCAGGGGAAGGGGAGTCCTTTCTCTCTGGGGCAGCCAGGGAGAATGAATCTCTGCAGACTTTAGCTGGATGAAGTCGGTGAAAAGCTGGAACTAGAGGGCAGTTGATCTTAAAGATTGTGATGGAGCATAGGGAAGACCTGGCTATGTAAAACTGAAGGGTTGGGATCACTCTCGTTCTTGCCAAGAGGAGGCTGTCTTGCCTCTGCTCCCACTGCAGCCCCTGCGGGGATCACGGTTTCATGCCTGTTTGCTCAGATTCGCCCATTTCTCTCTGTCTCCTCTGCCAAAACCCTTGTTCATGCCATTGTCATCTCTCGCCATGACTACTGCAACCTCCTCCTTACTGGCCTCCCCCGCTCTCACCTGTCCTCCCTTATCTCCATCCAAAACTCCGTTGCTAGGGTCATCCACTCGGCCCGTTGCTTCGACCACGTGCAGCCTCTCCTCTCCTCACGTCACTGGCTCCCCCTTCCCGCGCGCAACCTTCACAAACTCCTGGTATTTACTTACAAAACCCTTCACAACCTGGCTCCCCCTTACCTCTCGGCCCTAGTCTCCCTACACACTCCTCCGCGCACTCTCTGCTCCTCCTCTGTCTCCTCCCTTGCTCTCCCTCATTTCCCCATTTCCCCTAACTCCCTCCGCTCCTTCAAATCCCTCCTCAAAACCCACCTCTTCCTCGCCACCTTTCCCGACGCCTGTTAGAACGTTCCTCTCAATATTTACTGTCTGCCCTCCCCGTAGACTCCTGTCTAACTGCAACCAAGCCAAGCACGTGCACCTGAGACCTTGCATCCGCTTGAATGTTGTTTATCCCTTGTCGCTCCCTATATCCCCTCTCCTTGTCTCCCCCCTCCGTGTCTATTAGATTGTAAGCCGTAGGTAGGGACCGCGTCTATCTTACTGTTCTGTAAATAGCCAGGTGCACAGCTGGCGCCATACAAGTGCTTATAATAAAATAATAATAATAATAATAATAACGTGCAAAGCACTTTGGGATGGAAAGCCCCGCAAGGTTAAGACACTGCTCAGCAATGCAGTCGTGGGGCCAGACGGGCACTGGGGCTGCAGGATGCCTTATTTGTTGTTGCGCCCGTGACGTCAGCTAGAAAGGGCTGCACCTTTAGCGAGTTTCAAGGCAACTGCCAAGGCTGTCTTAGAGGCACCAGAACATGTTTGTTCCAGGGGTTAGTCGCGGCTTGGCTCTGCAACCCAGCACATTGTCTAATCGTAGCCGGCGGTCGTCCACAATCAAGTGAAGCGAGAGGCAATTTATTTGGGAACAAAGGCTTCTGCTGAGATGCCAGGGGACTCTGTAGGGGAAGGGTTGCAGGAGAAACTCTTCAGTGGTCTCGCTACTTAACTGATGGCTTTAGGATTTGGCTTGAAGGGGGTTTGTCCCCTGCAATAAGCGAGAGTTTGTTTATTTAACATCCATGCCACGTACAGATGTGAAACCTGATTGCACTGAGCAGCGTCCACGGAGAAATGTCCCTGTCTGAGATTTAGGCTGCTTGCAGACAAGTGCGGGGGAACAGCCGGGAGCAGAGACTGCATTAGGAGCGATCTCGGGAATCCCTGCTCGTGTGCGGGGGAGAGGGGATAGCCCGATTCTAGCGTGATTTTCATCATGCGTTGCAGAGCTCAACAATCCAGCCCCGCAATGCGGGATAAAATCACGTTAGAAACGGGCTATACAACCCCCCGGCCCCCCGTACATGAGCAGAGCTTCCCAGGATTGCTCCTAACGCAATCTCCGCTCCCAGAATTTCCCCTGCCCTTGTCTGCAAGCAGCCACACTCGGATGGGTCTGGAATCGAGTGGGGGTGCAGAGCACCCCCAGGGAAAGGAAACACAAGGCAGGAGAAGAATTCTGCCCAAGGAGGACCAGCTCTGGAACCTCCCCCCCCCCCCAGTCTGTGCCTTGCTCTTTCAACACACTACGGCTGGATTCTCGCGAGTCTCGTCCAGGAGAGAACGATTTTGCTTAATCGTTTTTCACCCATTGCTTCCTTGATGTCGGTTTTGCCTGCTGTATTGCTGCAGCTGTTGCTAGCAATCCCATAATGCTCCACGGCTGGCTTCTCGCCTGGTGCGGCGGGGGAAGCCGTTACAAAGACAGCCAATTCGTCCCTTCTGACGTCATGGAAACGAGCACGCGGGAATAGGCAGGATAGTCAAACCTTGGTTTCGGAGTTAAACGGTTCTGATTAAACTCCTGTTACAGCCCTAATCTTTTCAGGCGTTTTAAAATTAATGCCCAGAGTGGAGGGGATTTTTCTAGGGCCGAGTGTCTTGCGTGAGTGCCGTTCAGGCGGTGAGAGGTTGGCCCGTTTCCGAGGCCGTTCAACCCACTGAAAACTGCTTACCACATTGAATGACCCAAATACTCATCGTAGTAATACAGCAGCTCGAAGGAATCAATCTGCAATGGAAAGAGACAGGGGGAGGGGTCAGTGCCGCATGTTGGCGAGGCACCGGGCTACGTAAAAGCAGGCAGTGTTGGGGGAGAGCGTGGCCCGTTCTTACCAGAGTCTCTGGCTTCAGGTTTTTGATGATCGGGTTCTCCCGGACGGAGAGATGGTGCTGGTAGCCACTAAAGATCAAGCGGTGGTTCACGGAGTCCCCTACCAAGTGGATGCTGGCTCCCATGACGAAGGTGATGATGCTGACGTAGACCACAGATCGCGGGAGAGTCTTGGGGGAGCGCTCAATGAGCTGCAAAGCAAAGCAGAGTTTAACGGCGTCAGAACCAGGAAAGAGAGTAGAGACTGGCTTGCACGAAATGCGCATCTCACACACCCCCCGCCACTAAAACCGATCATTTCTATAACGCTCCTAGGCGTACACAGCATTTTACAGTCACAGATTTTCAGAGACAGGTCCCTGCCCCAGTGAGCTTACAACCTAAGATGGACAAGGGTGAGGGGAACACAGGGAGACACACACATTCCCATTATACAGATGGGGAACTGAGGCTGAGAGATTGTGACTTGCTCAAGGCCACCCAGCGAGTTCATGGCGAGGGTGGGATTTGAACCCGGGCTTCCCAGGTCCAAGTCCAGCACCCTGTATCCACTACATCCCACAGTGATGCCGTACTGGCAAGGAACGGCCACGTGACACGCAAGCCTTTTCATGGCGGCTGTGGAGCTGAAGGTGGGCCTGTTGCTAGGGCGTTGGGGCCCAGGAAGGGGCGGCGGAGGCAAGGCGGGGTTGGGGGTGTCTTCAGGCTAAGAAACTGAAGGGGAAATGCCTGGTGCAGAACTTATTTCTACCATGGGGGGCGGGGGCAAAAAGTAGGTAGGGCCACTGCCCTCCTGCCACCCTTTAGCTACAGACCTGGCTCGGTTGAGGGTAGCATCCTGGAATCGGGTACCAGAAGCGGCCTTGTTTGGGGTTAATATGTATACAAAACACTGAGGAGTTATGCGCCCAAGGTGTATCAAGACGGCATCCCAGACGCCTCTGATGGTGCCCTATAAAGCACACGCAATGCACAGCATCCAACCCCCCAAAGATTTGCACCCAGGGACATGCTCCTGTTAGCTGTGGGAACCCAGAGGTATGACGTGGGGGAAGACTGCTTCTGGGCAATAACGGTGCATTTGAAAGCTACGTATCACGTGCCCACACCTGGGGGAGACTGCCAGCCTGGGGGACCTTGGGGTATATATAAATTGGCCCAGAAACTAATTCTGCCCAATATAAAACCAAGTCAGTGTTGATGACCAATCCCGCCTCCCCAAAAGATGATCAAGGTGCTGCAAGAGGGAGGGAGGATAAGACCACTGTGACACCCAGCTATCTGGGCTCCTTCCTTCTACATTTCGTAAAAACTGAATCTCAAATCCCTTTGTGGCCTCTCCCTTTCACTGAGCTCGCATCCAGCACGTCAGCCAAAGCAATTGATTCTCCTCCAACCAACCAACCAACAAGAGCAGAAAGCAAAATTCATTAGCGAGCGATGCAGCGGATTTCTGCCTCTCCCGCCCGAAGCAGCTTTTGCTCTTCCATCCGAAAAGCCTCGGTGCCCCCAGTGGCTGAAGGAGCCTCCGGCAACGCTCAGCCCTTCGGTGCTCAGCGGCAAAGCCACCTTAGATTAGCAGCGACGCTGGCTCCCTGAGCTATCTTTACAAAGCTTACTTTCCTATGGAGTTTGATGCCCCCTTTTCTCTGTATTTGGAGTGGTTACTTGGCTTCTGCACGCAGCAGAAATTGGGAACCTTTTCCCTCCCAGATCACTTGGAAAATGAGTAAATGTTTTGAGGGCTGCACGGAAGTTGGGGGGTGGGGTGCGCGGGGGGGGGGGGGCTTAAGGGGTGCAGAGGAGAGTCCAGATCACAGACCCGTCCCCTTTCCGTCTCCTCCTCCCTGCTCCCATACTCTGAGCTCAGTCTGTCAGTGCTTGGGAGAAGGCACTGGATCCCAGGAGCCTGATCCAGGAACTGGGAAGGAGCCTGGGCCACATTTCTCCCCCAAGCCAGTTTTTCCCCACCCAGGCTGTAGCGTGTCTTGAGGGATGGCGTTTCCTTCATGAATGTCGTCATCCAATAGAATGGCTTTGTGAACCCCCCCCCCATTGTAGCAGCAAGCAGGCTGCCAGGACTTGCAGGATCGCAAGGTGAAACTCAGTCCTACACAGGGTAACTGTATTATCTGTAGAAACTGGGAACCCTTGGACCTGGGAAGCCAGGGTTCAATTCCTGCCCAGGCCATGAACCTCACTGAGTGGCCTCAGTTCCCGATCCATAAAAAGTGGGAATGTGTCTGTCTAGCCCCATGTTCCCCTCACCCGTGTCCCTCTTAGATTGTAAGCTCACTGGGGCAGGAACCCATCTCCAAAATCTGAGACTGTGGGTGAAAACAGACATGACGCTAATCACCCTTGGGGGTCATTGATGCATGTTTCAGGGCTGCACAGGGCACCATTACAGCCCTGCAACATGCAGCAATAACCACCAAGGGTGGTTAAAGGGTGGTTAGCGTCATGTCTCTTTTCACCCTCTAAAGCGCTGCGTACGGCTACTAGCGCTGCAGAAATGATTAGTAGTAGTTAGGGGTGGGACTACTGGTATCAGATAAATCTGATACTGCCGATAATGGGTGGTATCGGATTAATCCGATAAAACCGGTAACACTGATATCCGCATACTGAATTTTTAACATTGGCCGGATTACCGGATCTTTTTACATCGCGGCATGGCTGCAATGTAAAAAACCCGGTAAACCGGCCAACGTTAAAATACCAGTATGCCGATACTGGTAAATCCGGAATCCGGTATTCCTCCCCGAGTCCCACCCCTCGTAGTAGTAGTAAACTGCTAGGGGCCAATTCTGCAGGGGGCTGAGTTATGGTGCCTTGCAACAGTCTGCTCTGAAGAGGTGATTAAAGACAAGGATACTTTTTACTATATAGGCAAGACAGGCTCCACAATGCTTGCTCAAAACGTGCCTGGAGTTGGCCTTGAACCAGCGCCCTTGGGGCTCGGAGGGGGATGGCCAGTTCTCCTCTACCACTGCCTTGCTCTGGCTGGACCCCGGGGACCATTGTGGTCACAAACCCTCCTGCTGTCTGTCACAGCCCTTGCCACGCCTCCTAACTTCCTGCCAGCCAGCATAAAAGACTAGCCGGTAGCACGCGAAAGTTGGCTGATATAATTTGTTCACCTCCAGTCCTTCCTGCTCTGTATCTACTCTGATCCTGCGACCAATTCTGGCCCTGATCCCCCTCAGATCCTGACAGACACTTCATGTATTTAATGGGTTACTCGCGTCCCTGTACAGAATGTGTTTACCTGCTTCTTTTGATCCCCCTCCCCTTTATTTGCTCTGTTCAGATTGCTACGCAGCAACGCCGGTTACTCTGCCGCTTTCTCCCGGGGTGGTTTTAAAAAGGCCAGTTCAGCAAAACTAATTCTTGCAGGAGGGAAAAGGTTCTCTGTCCCTGGTTCGTGCTTAGACGCCACTGACTAGAGGCTGAAGGGCTTCTGATCCTTCAGTCCCTTTCAAAGAAAGCCAACGTCTCTGGATATTCTTAGCCAGACAAATAGAGAATCCCTCTAAACTCTTGGTCTCTGTGAAATCCTGCAGCGTTCAGTTCCACAGGCTAATCGTGTGTTGGCTGCCTCATCTCGAGACAGCTCTTCACTTTAAATGCTCTTCCAGTGGCTTCCACGTCATTCAGCTCCTGAGATGGGTTGTCTAAAGTAGAACTGTGGCTCCCTGGGGGAATAGAAAGCCAGTTGCTCCCTGCAGTCTGATTATTGTCTTACATGGGGCAGAGAGTGACTTTTAAAGAACTGGAACCACACCAACATTCAATTCCTTTTGGGGAAAATTTCACTGACAACGGAGAACCATCATGCAACCAAATTCTAGCGCCTGACGCTAACTTCAAAAAGGAGGGTCCATGTTGCCATCGAGTAAGAAAGATCTTGAATAGGAAATTCAGCGTGGATGCGTTGCAAGGAAACAGAGTTCACTGACTCAGCAGTCCTGAGTATTTAATGTGCCATGCTCCCAATGGAGATGAGGCAACATACATAATTAGCTGTGGAACTCAATGCCACAGTATTTTACTGAGGATGAGAAGTTAGAGAGATTCCTTATTTTATAAGCTCTCCCCTTTCCAGGCTACCCAATAAAAGGTTTCTACTTTGCTGTTTTTAAAAAAGATTTTTAATACATAAAAAGAACAAAAATATTTGTCTCAGTTTATCTTCAAATCATGGATAGCATGATGGTCTTGGAGCTGGAGCTTTGAGTTCAGAGTCTGAGCATACTTGGTTCACTGTATCTCTGCCTCAGTTCCCTCCTGTCAAAGGATCAACTGATGCCACGCCTGGTTGATGTCCCAGTGCCAGTGTTCACTGGTCCTGATGACCTCCCCACAAAGCTCTGGGGTAAGGTGAAGATATCTTGCCTATTACTAACCTGTGGAACTCAAGGCTTCATGAATCCGCTGAGGCCAAGAGATTAGAGAGATTTTATATTTGTATGGCTAAAAATACCCAGAGGTGAAATGAAGATATTTTAATTATTTGGGGGAACTTTCCATGACATGTTTTCCCCTGCACCTCTGCGAGAAATTGACAAAGAACAGTCAGTGCAAAATTGCAACCCTAACCATCAGTAACGGAGGTAACACAGACCACCATGCAACACTTTTGGCCTTCAAATTCTACCCTCCACAATACCCGTGCAACAAGGTTTGTGCCTCTTGTGTAGGGGAAGCTGATTGGAGCTTGCAAAACAATCCGGTGAATGCACAGTTTACAGCTTTAAATTTAGTTGTTGTGTCTGTCTCTTGCAGGATGGACAAGAGCGAAAAGCAACCAAGGGTGAAAACAGACATGACGCTAACCACCCTTTAACCACCCTTGGTGGTTATTTATCCATGTTGCAGGGCTGCATTGGTGCCCTATGCAGCCCTGAAACATGCATAAATGACCACCAAGGGTGGTTAGCGTCATGTCTGTTTTCACCCAAAGACTTGTCTTTTGCCACTTATAAGTGAATGCACACAGGAAACACATTGGGCTCCATACGACAAGGCCATTTATCACAATAAGAGATGTGGTAGCAGCTGAATGGTTAAGGCACTTGATTACATCCCCAAAGGTTGTGGGTTGAGCCTCGCACTCAATGGTCTCCTCCGGTCTACCCAACTGCGAAATGGGTATCTGAAGTCGAAGGTAGTCGGACATGGGGCTGGCCCCATTGCTACCTTGTGCAGTGTAGGCCGCGGAAACTGGTCTGTCTTACCTGCACCAGCCTGGTGGGCTGTTTGAGAGGTTATTGCAATGCTTATCAGAGCAGCTCGAGACTAGCTTGCGGCAAGCGGCTTGTTAAAATGGACATCAACAATTCCGACGGCAAAGCCTCTTGACTTGGAAAATGTGTGCCCATAGCTTACTGTTCAAAATGGACACTGTTTAAAAAGCTTAACCCCCCCACGCCCCCAAGCTTACCTTTAAAAGAAGAAAGGGCGTGATCACGTTGTAAGCCATGTGGAAGTAATCTCCAGCACTTGGCTTATTCAATGGAAACCATTCCAACGGAAGAATAATCTGAGGGGAGAGAGAACGAGGCATGTCAGATGCCCTTGGACACGTTTTAAGTGTAGCAAGCACAAGATTTAAATAAGCTTATCCAAGGAATCGCAACTTCTCACAACCGCTGCTGTCCACGGTTAACAGGTGGAACGGAGGAGTGCAGCGGGGTCTCAGTTAAGTTTTGACTTGCTTGGAAACTTGTCTAGCTGGGGGTTTCTAACCTTGCAGAGGTAGGACTTGGTCGAGCTTTCTCTCCGTTTAGGAGCAAGACCACATTGACTGGAATCTGCTGGAGTACTTTATTTAATTTATTTATTTATTTCATTATATTTATATGCTGCCCCCCATGCCTACGGCATCTCGGGGCGGCTTCCAACATAATATAAAACAATTTTTAAACATTAGGGCCTGAGCTTGGTTGGTCCCCTTTTCTGCTAAAGCTTTGCCTGCCGGTTTTATATTGTGTTCACCGCTATGTTTTTGTTAAATTGGAATTCCCTGGCGTTCTATTTTATTGTCTGTCTTTGTACTGTGTTTTTGTGTATTGCTTCAACCAAAGGTCATGACAAATAAAAGTCTGACGATGAACTTGCCTAGCTATTAATCCAGATGATTATCCCTGCTTCTGGCCTGAGCTAAGCCTCCATAAAATTGTAATTTAAACATGAGCAAGGCGAAGGGGGATGGGTTTCTCATATCGACGGACGCTTACAACGACGCTGAGAGCAAGTAGGAACCAGCTTGAATGCATTTGTTACTTTCCATCGCCCGTTGCAACAGGAAAGAGCAGAGCTTGGAAGTGAAAACGCTTCACCCTAATGCTGGGATTCCAGCTCTCGGAGCCAGCTCTTGCGGTAATTCTTGCACAACCAAACTTCAGGCAAGAAGAGGGTGTTCAAGCTGGATTTGCTAATGTTGGTAACAAGGAAAGCGGCCCAGGACAGAGGCACTGGCAGAATGAGATTCTGGAGGAGGCGGGAGAACCACTTAGCACCGCCCCTTTCTGACGTGACCACGCCCCTTTGAGCGTCGTTACGTTACTCTGCTCGGAAAGGCTGAGGTCGGACGGGAGACAGGAAAGTGAAGCTGCACCCCCATATAGCCACATCCTGGCGCCCATGGCCCAGGACTACATTTCCAAACGGTTGACTCTGCCAGCCAGATGCTGAGAGAGAAGAGTAGGCCTTATAATGGCAGCTACACAAGTAGCCCACGCTGGCAATAATGCCCGATGGAAAGCCATCGGCCAATCTCCCTTGGAGACGACCAAAGTGGCCATTTTTCATTCTCTCCTACTCACCATTGCTATTGGACGGCCAAAGTCCAGCACCCAATTCTGCAGAGTAAAGTAAAACCACAAATCAAAATGAAACGGAGGGCTCTTGCGTGTGTCGTCAGCTGAAGCGGCCCCATGCCTGTTAGTCAGAGAGAGAGAGAGAGAGAGAGAGTCACAACCTAATCCCTTTTGTCTTTCAGTAAAGTCTTTTTCCTAGAGGGCAAACATTTATAGCGCTTTGCATTTGAAGATTTAAGAGGCCTTGGAACATCTGTAAGGAATCTGAAAGATCGTCTCTTCTCTTTATGTTGCCTCTTGGGTACCATTTATTTATTTATTTAATTTATAAATTTATACCCCGCCCCTCCTGCAAAGCAGCCCGTGAAGTTTTCACAAGGGCATGTGGAGAAGTGGTTTCGGTGGCTGCCCCAGGATTACAGAACTTCCTCTCCTTTGGAGATCTGCTTAAGCCTGTGCTGGCTCGTCTTCCCAAAGAGAAGTCAGATCTTTTTCTTTGGCCAGGCATTTGGCAAGCAGGGATAGGTTAGGTGAAAGGAGGTTGGTGGGAGGAAGAGTTTAGGGGATTTTTTAATGCTGTTTTTAAAATGTTTTTATATTTTGTAAGCTGCCCTGAGCCCATTTGGGAAAGGTGGGGTAAAAATTAGAATACATTTTGAAAGAGACTACATTAGTGCCACCTATTTAATCCTATCTGCTCCTAAAATCACCAACTCCGCTCATAGCAAGCGAGGGAGACAGAAGAACTTTTAGGTGGGCACGCAGCTGCGTGGGAAGTCCTGCCCAGACAGTAGTTACTAAAACACCTGGACTATTGTGTCCCATTCTGGTTGCCCCATTTCAAAAAAGACCTAGCAGAGCTGGAGAAGGTGCCAAGAAGAGCAACAAAAATGATCCAGCGGCTTCCGTACGAGAAAGGCTTGCTAGGTTAGAGCTCTTCGGCTTGGAGAAGAGATGGCAGAGGGGACGTGATAGCAGTTTACAAGAGTGCGAAAGGTGTTGGGACAGGTAAACAGGGAGCTGCTATTGACCCTTTTGAACCAGGGGTCACGCCACAAAGTTTAAAACAAAAGTACTTTTTCACCCAACGTACAATAAAACTGCGGAACTCATTGCTGGAGGATGTCCAGGCCAGCAGTGCAGTCAGCTTCAAAAAGGGAATGGCTGAATTTTCAGAAGCCAGGTCCATTAAGGGCTACTCGTTGGGTTGGTCGGGGGTACAAGACCATTGACTGTCGAAAGCTGGGGGAGGATGGCAGGAAATGGATGACTCCATTCTAACGTACTGCTGTGTACTCCCCTGTCAGAGACAGGATGCTGGGCTGAATGGAACATTGGTTTGACCCAGTAAATGGCACTGACTATGTTCTTATGCTTCACTGTTAAACTTGGGAGACGATAACGAGAGGACGGTCCTCTCTGGCCAAGATGCTGTTCAGCGTCTTCACCAATGACTTGGGTAGGGTTCTATGAACTAAGAACAAGGTTATGTTGCGTGAGGTTTGCACACAGAGCAAGAAACGGTACCTGTCCACGCCCAGGCCATGATCCACCAACCCTTTCCTCTGGAGTCATCCCACTGAAGCCCTTTGGTGGGTAGATTGCGGCCGGAAGGAAAGGACAGGGAAAGGCCAAGAGGGGGAAAATATTCCCAGGGACTTGCCCAAGGCCGTACATCCAGTCAGTGGCAGAGCCAGGGAGGTCTCCAGAGTCCAATAAAAGCTAGCTGTGAGTCAGATTTTCCCCCCCCGAGGAAGATGCTCTCCACCCACTGAGCAAGACCCAGGGGGGAAACCAGCTGGATCAAAACCAAGCGTTAACCAAACCGAACAGTTCCTAAGCTCCGCAGCTGCGTTCCTTCATGGAAATAAGGAGCGAGCGAAAGTGAATGATATCCAGACAGCAAAGAGAGACTGGGAACATATTTCCCCCTTCAACATTTTAAAGATTTTTATGATATTTTAAATGAATGGGGTCGTGTTTTTAACTTGATTTTAAATTGTGTATTTTATGTTGTAAGGTCGGCCCGAGACGCCATGGGCACGAGGGGGCAGCTAATAAATGTTTAATAATAATAATAATACATCCCTGGCTTAAAACGAATATTCTCTCTCCCTCTAAAAATGGCAATTAATTAACACGGATGGGGATTTATACGTTCATATGGGGCAACTTGTTGGGTATTTCTCCGAAGCAACCGAGTGTGGCTGTTGTTGGAGACAGGATGCTGGGTTCGATGGAGTGTTGGTCTGACCCAGTGGGACACTCCTTAGGTTCTTATGACCCCCTCCCCCCTCAGCCACAGGACATCTGGGTCTTAAAGCAGGAATCTGTGCATCTTGAGTCAGCAACCGAGACTCTAACACGTTTCCTTCCTTTCTGTGGCGAAGGCACAGAGCGCATCCTACACGGTTCGCTTACGGACGGGTCGAGGGGTTTGCCATACTTCTCACAAGAAGAATTGAAATGTGACATTGTTCCAGCCTGTGGGGTGGTCAGAAAACGGGGAGGGAGGTTGGGTGGTTCCTTCTTGCTGAACTGGTAGGAGACAGGGCTGACACTTATTTATGTGAATGTGTATATATATATATGCTGCCCTTCCCAGAGCCTCAGGGGGGCTGAGTCTACGAATGAGATCACGAGGGATTGAGAAACTCCTGATTTTAAAAGTGGGCGTCAGAGCTGAAAGCAGTTTGCGCAAGAAGAGGAATGCCTGTCAGGGTTGCAATCCGCGACCCGGTAACCGCGGGTAATGCTTGGTACCCAATTAGTACCCGAGGGGCTATCTGAGTTACCGAGTCACCCTTTTTCAGCCTGATTCTGGAACCATTTTTCTGACTTGGTTTTTCCAAGTCCTAGTACTGACTCGACTCGATTTACTGATCGATAAAATGGTCGATACGTAACGGTAATACCCGTTATTTACAGGTAATCGAGTCCCTGGCTTGGAACTTGATCAGACACCTGATAGACTATAGGCCCTGACTCTCTGCGAGACCCGTTCCTGGAGCCTCAGACCGATGGGTCTCTGCGCTCGTCGTTGGGGGATCCTGCCATCGTGTCTGAAGCGGACAGGTGATCAGGCTTTTACTGGGGCGGGCCCCGCGGCGTGGAACTTGCTCCCTTCAGATGTTTGTCTCGGTTCCTCCCTCCTGACCGTTCAAAAAAAGCACCCGAAGACTCATTTCTTCCCTAGGTGCTTTGGGGATTCACTGCCACTTCCCCTTAATGTACGGAGTCTCTACTGCCTCTTGACCTTCCCTTTTTAAATGGGTTTACATTTATTTCATATTTTTAGAATTGCAAAGTGCTCTGAGTGCTATTTAAAAGGCAGGGGAGCTCTATACATTTTTAAAAATTATTATTTATTATTCAAAAATGGGGGTATTAATGTGCTGCTTGCTTCAGCTCTCGTGAGCATCTATGAATCCCTCCATCCTCTCCGACAATGGCCCATCTCCCTATTCTTTACCATCAAGGCTGCCAAGTGGAACTCAATCTCTTGCCTTCCAGATACCCACTCACCTAGAAGCTGGGTTGGATTCCTGTTTCTTTTGGGAAAGGGATCTCCATAAAACCTTGCGCTGAGAGACTCAGGCCGCACGCCTCCCCCGTTAAAGTCAATGGCGCTTAATTTGTCTTTTTACCATATGAAGAGGTGGCAGGTCCCAGAAACCCCTGGCTGCATGAAGTGGGGAGAATTGAGAGGAGCTGGGGGAGCTTCCCTGCCTGGCGTCTGCCACCTCCCCCAGCCATAATCCACCCTACCAGACAGCTGATGAGTTCGCAGTACTAGCCTCCTCCTTGCCCATCCACAGCCGCCTTAACCCTGTCTGCAGAGAGGCGGAGGCTTTAGAAGGGAGGGGAAAGGAGTCTACTGTCCCCAACCCCCCAGCTGGGGTGTTTTGCTACCAGGCGGCTGATGGGACCAGCATCACCAGCTCCCCTCAAACTTTGATCCAGCTAGGGGTGGATCCGGATAAAGGTGCCAGGCTGAACTCTCCCATGAAAAGAGGGGCCAGAATCAAGTCTTGGGACCAAGGAAGGCCTGTGTGTGTAGGATGCAGCCTAGACAGGCTGCAGCTAGGGCGAGAGGTTTGCTGCCTTGCAGTCGCTGATGGTCTCACGGGACCACGCACTCGGCAGAGGAGCGAGCTTTTCCATCCATTCCCCAGATTGGATGGGAGGAGCCGCGTGCAGTGTCTACGCTTACTCGGTGACTTCGGGTCCAATTCTTTTGTTTGCTGCAATATTTATCTGCCCAAAGTGTTTCCCCTGCCGGAGCGATCTGCACGGGAGATTTATTATTTATGAAGGGCCAGAGGTGTCCATGGCACTGTCATAGTAAGCAAAGGAGAGGAGAGCCCGCCCTTCCCAAGAACACACACTTTCACTCAGCCAAACGAGGAAAAGTCGGACAGGTCAGGGGGCAAACAGAGGCGGAGGGATGCGGCTCTAAGCTTTGAATATTTTTTTAAAAAGTCTGTATAGCTGAATTTTAGCTGCTTTTTATAGCCAATGCTAGAAGAATGCAAGCAATTTGCCTGGACCTATCTTCATTATAGCTAGAGGAAGAGTGAAACATTCTTTACGTCTGTCCAGAGAGCGTGAGGTTATCGTGTTGGTCCCAATGGAGTCAAAGTAGTTCAGATAAATCTATGACTGGATGAACTTCGGCTCGGGAGCATGCAAGTTTTCAGGTCCCAAGGAGCTCCTCCTTAGATGCCTGAGGAAGGGCCCCGTGTGCCTCCAAGCCTTTGAACCACTCACCCACAGAAGTTGGTCCAATAAAAGAGATCACTGGAACTACATTTGTCTCCAGCGTCTTTACAGCTGGGATGGGGAATCTACTTTTCTCTCACTTTGAAAATTAGCGCAAGCTCCAAAGTTGGGGGAAAAGGATACTTAAGGGGCGTGCTTAGGGCAAGAGGGTCCAGATGGTGGCTCTGTGCCCTCTGTCCCCTAAATGAGATGATGGTCCGCATTAACACCCACAAGGTCCTGCCTGTCTATTAGGTGTTCGCCAGATGTCTGCCTCCACGCAGTCCCCACTTACGGCATCATGCAAGGACATCACGGGCCCACCGTGCGGGGGGACCGGTACGCATGAATGCGCGCCCATGCATCCGCCTTCCTTTTATTAGGGTCGCCTGCATCCAGGTCCGTCAGCAGCATAGAGTCCTGCCTGGCGTGGCTGCTAGAGCAATCAGCTGTGAAGCGGCTGCGAGAGGAGAGAGCGCGGGTGTGTGTGTGTGTGTGTAAGAGAAGGTCCTTCCTGCACCCCCGCTCCCTCCTCTCCCCCTCTTGCAGCTGCTTGTGTGCTTGGATGGCTGCGAGAGGAGAGAACAGGGCTGCAGGAAAAACCTTCTCCTCTTGCAGCCGCCTGAGCACGCGAGCACTGCTGCAAGAGAGCGCGATGGAAAGGGGGTCACGGCCAGGGAAGAAGCCTTCTCCGGCTGTGACCCCCCCGTTTTCCATCAGAGCCAGAGTTCGGGAGGGGAGAAAGTGTTTAGTGGCGCCCCCTGTGAAATGCGGGCAGGGGGCTGTCCGTTTATTAGCTCCACATGCTAAAACACGGGAGAGAGGGCTGCATGGACTGAACACGGACTCCAGTGGGCTATTTGTAACACCCAAGCACATGACCTCCTCTCTGCTATTTTATCCGGTGCGCTCGCGTTCAGTGCTTTGGAGAAGGAACCGGAAAAGGGGACAGAGTCGGGGGCCACGGTTACTCCCTGGCAGCCTGAGGCTTTCCGCCCCTGATTCCCAGGAAGGGTAGTCTTTAAGGCAACAGGTCCCAAGCTTTTCCAGATTCCCCCATTGAAGCAGAAAAGAAATTCTTCGGTCTCCAAGCTCTGGTTATTCTCATGCGATAGGATAGGCAACATCTCTCACGGTGCAGAGCCCAGCAGGGATGCCACTGATGCACGTTTTTGAGGAACGCTTCTGAAAAGGCCACGTTGCCTTAGGCGTTAATCCATGGCCCTCAGAAGCGTTCCCTTAAAAATGCGCATGGGGAGCAACCCTAGCCCCGGTGTCACTGGCAAACACCGAACAAGGGGGCGTCCCTGCTTATGGGGCTCTTTGCTCCCTGAGTTTGGAAATCCCTGTTGTCAGGAATCCTGGACGCTCAAGCCGGTTTACGGGGGTGCTAATTAAGAAGGAAGATATGCCCGTTTCTGTTGTTGTTTTAAAGGGGGAAACTCGGCTGAGCGGTAAGGAGCAAACCCGGCGCGGCACTAGCAGCCTTGGCGGCACAGCGTGTGACAAAGGAGCACAATAGATGCGCCCCTGCAGCGCCTTTCCTTCTAATACATTTAGACAGCCCTGGAAAGAAAGATGCCCCCCATGTTTAAAAAACAAAACAATCCTACCAAGTCTAAACAGTGTAAGAAGGGAAGAGAATGGCTTTTTCTTTGGAAGTCCAAGTTGTGACCCCCAGCCCCACTAGGGGTTTCAGGACTCCTGCGGAGTAAGCGGCCTGTGAGGCTAGAGAACACTGGGGAGCAGTTGCTCTCAATCGAGCGGGGCGGGGGGGCAAGCTCCTGAGCATCTGTCATACTGGGCTGAAGCCAGGGGGTCAGCGAGGCTGTGCTCTCTCCCTAGGGATCAACACTGCGCTCTGCTTTTCTATGGGTTAAAGGGGAGAAATGGGGGCTCGGATACAAAGGGGGTGGGGGAGAGTTGGGGGGCAGGAATGAGGATTCCGATACAAAGGAGATGGAAGGGTTGTGGTTAGGGGGAGAATGGAGGATTCTGATACAAAGAGGATGAGGGGGCTGGGGGGCAGGATGGAGGCTACAAAGGGGGCTGGGGGGCAGGATGGAGCCGGAGGCTGCAAGGGGGCCGGGCCGATCCCAGCTTCTTTCCGGGGTGTGAAGCGGGGAGGCTCCGGGCTCTCGGCTGGTTGGGGGCGGCGGGAGCGGGTTTGGCAGCCAGTCCCTGCCGAGAGCGGGGCGGTCGCTCCGGGCAGCCTGGGGGGGGAGAGGGTCCGGGCTGGGGGACCCGGTTGCCCCGACGAGGCTGCCCGGGGGCAGCAGGATCGACCCGCCCGGGGCCAGCCCTGCTCCCGGAGCCCGATCCCCCCGGGGCGCCCGGCTCACCTGCCCGGGTAGAGGGACCCGCGCTGCGGGGAGCCCGCCTGGCGCCTCCGCAGCGAGCCCTGCATGTGCCCGGCCGGCCGGCTGCTCCCGTCCGTAGCGCGGCTCCCGGTGCCCGGCTCCTCCCTGCCCGCGCCCCAGCGGCCGCTCCATGGCCCAGCGCGGGGCCGGCCCCCTCCTCCTCCTCCTCCGGCCCCGCCTGCCCAGCGCTCCGCTCCGCTCCGCCCCGGAGAGAGGAGCCCAGCCCAGCCCGGCTGCGAGCTCCGGCCTCTCCCGAGCCGGGCGGGGCTCGATCAGCTGCTCGGGCTCAGCCTCCCCCCGGAGCCGCGATGCGGGTGCAGCCCACACGGCTCGGGGGCCGATCCCTGCTTCGGGCCCCCGGGCAGAGACCGCGCCCTCGAAACTTTAGGGATTTGCATCATTCCGAGTCCCCGGGTTTGGAGAGGCTTCCCCCCCCCCTACCTAGCCAGCCCCCAGAATCTTGTCCAACCCTCTCCTAGTCCCTGCCCAGTGGGCTCGCCCTCCAAGACGGACACCCCCCACACATTCCCATTTTACCGACGGGAAAACTGAGGCGGAAAGGTGGTGATTTGCCCAAGGCCTCATCCGCTGAGGGTGAGATTTGAACTCGGGTCTCCTAGGTCCAAGGCTGGCACCCAGATAAAATGCAGGACCCTCTGGTGGCCCCGTTCTCCTGGGGGGCACCCTCCTTGGGCCCCCAAGAAGCGGCTGTATTCTGGGGTCCCCGCTGGGAGGGAATGGTGAAAACAGGGACCCCAGCAAGCCCCCCCCCGGAAGTAACTAAAATAGTGGGGCCCCAGGGCAGTCATCCTGGGTCGCCCAGTGGGAAGGCTGGCCTTGAACGTTGGAGCTCGTACACGTTTTCTAAGGGGCCCCTGGGTGGGAAACGATTCCCCACCCACCCCTGATTTAACCAAAATCTTCCTTTCTACAAGTTAAGTGGCAGAAAAGAAGATTTGGGTGAAATATTTGGAAGAGGCAATGGGTGAGAACAGGCGGGCGGCCAAAGGGCTTAATTGGTGGGGGAGGCGTGCCAGGCTTGAGCCCAGGCTTGCCACGGATGCAATTTTTAAAGGAACACTTCTGAAAAATACCTTTTGCAGGGCCTGCTTTAGGCACCAAGACAGGTCCTGCAACATGTATTTTTATTTATTAATTATTATTATAAGCATTTGTATAGCACCAGCTGCGTCCCTGGTGCTTTAGAGAACAATGAGATGGATGCGGTCCCTGCCTACGGCTCACAATCTAATAGACACGGAGGGGGAAGACAAGGAGAGGGGACATAGGGAGAGACAAGGGATAAATAACATTCAAGAGGATGCAAAGTCTCAGGTGCACGTGCTTGGCTTGGTTGCAGTTAGGCAGGAGTCTGCGGGGAGGGCAGACAGTAAATATTGAGAGGAAAGTTCTAGCAGGCGTCAGGAAAGGCAGCGAGGAAGAGGTGGGTTTTGAGGAGGGATTTGAAGGTGCGGAGGGAGGGGGCAAGATGGATGGGGGCAGGGAGGGAGTTCCAGGCATGGGGGGCAGCAAGGGAGAAGGGACGAAGGCGGTTAGGGGAGCAGGGGAGACGAGGGAGGGGACAGAGGAGGAGCGGAGAGTGTGTAAGGAGATTAATGTTCGGCTGTAGAAAGGCAGGGGGAAAGGCTCGAAGAACTACTGTTAATGTTTGGCTGTAGAAAGGCAGGTTGGTCCAGTAGTTGAGTTAATGGCTGGATTCAGTTCCCTGCTCCAAGAAGCTTGGGGCTGGGGGTGATCTCTGGGGGGAGGTGACATGTGGATTCTGGGGCAGATTTAAGCCCTGGCAAATCTTTTAATTTTTTTATATTTTTGTTTACAAATGAAATTCTGCTGTCAATAGACGAGGTTGTGGAGTCCACATCATCCAAAAAGCAGGTGCGATGAACATCTGCCAGGGATGGTTTAACTAGTATTAATCCTGCCTCTCTGTGCATGGGGAAGGGAGGGGATGACCTCGCAGCCACTTCTGCTGCTGCAAGCCTAACAGTTTCCAATTTCCAAGCCATAATCAGCCTTAGGTTCCTAGGACGTGAGTGTCACCTATTCAATCTTACGGGAGTGGAACTGTTGTTTGTAATGAGACTAGGATCTCACCCCTAGGCATTGTTTCCCCCCTCTATGGACTTTACATTTTTTTGGTAAGCTAGGCCAATGTTTTTCTGAATGTTTATTGAGCCAGTCTGTTGTGGGGCAGTTTCTATTTTATTTATAAATAAAATCTATTTTATTGATATGTGGCACTCGGGATGCTTGACGAAACAATACAATAAAATAGAGTCCATTTAAAAACAATTTTAAAAGGGAAACGGAGAAGAAATAAAATCCAATAAAAAGGAATATTGTGAATAAACTAAAAAGTGTGAGTGACTGGGTGAAAACAGACATGACACTAACCACCCTTTAACCGCCCTTGGGGGTCATTGATGCATGTTGCAGGGCTGCATAGGGCACCAGTACAGCCCTGCAACATGCATCAATAACTACCAAGGGGGGTTAGCGTCATGTCTATTTTCACCCAATGCTTATATTTGAGCTCTGTCACATCCAGGAGTAGCTGCCGCCTTAGTTCTGCAGTGTGTCTCCAAGCTGCGCCTCCTGCAGCCGGATGGGCAGAGCAGGATAATACCGTCTTGGGCGTTCCGTATTGTGACAGCTTTGCAGACATCAGCGAATTCATCCCCTCTTTCCTGAATCACATTTTTGGCCTTTATGGAACGCAGAGGTTTTCTGAAATCTTCCTGTGCAGGTTTGGTAACGCGAGTGAAAGGGGAACTTCAGTGTTCGATCCAGCAAACACCCATGTAACGCCCCATTGAAGTTTGGGGGATTGTATTTGAAATATCTTCTCTGTATTCTCAAACCCCTATCTGCTCTTTTCACTAGGGCTCCATCCTGCAAGGATTTATTGCCTTTCCCCAAGTAGTCCTGCTGAAGTCAATGTACCAATAGGATGACTTTCAGAAGTAAAGCTAGGCTCTTGTAGGAGTCTTTACAGAAGCAGGGCCTACAGCTTTCACCACTTAGCTCTGCAAAGCGGGGGGAAAGAGATCTGGATTCTGTTCTAATTCACATCGTCCGATGTCCAGTGCTGGCAGCTGAGGCGGGGGACAAACATCTTGTAAGTAAAGAAAATTTGCCTCAAAGTCTGCATATTTTAACTTTCTCTTTGCCCAAGGAAGGGCCCTGTGTGGAAGCTCGCCTACCTTCGCCAACAGAAGCTGGTCCGATAAAAGAGAGAATCTGAACGACTCTGTCTCCATTTCTTACCTTTGGAAGCGACGCGGCAACGGCGCTCTCTCTAGACTGACGTTTTCCAGAACCCATCCGTGTGCTGTCTTAGCGGTGGTTCAGATACAGCGACCACTCACACTGGTTAGAACTCAATGATTAAGAAAAACGAAGGCCGAGCCCAGGAAGATGGTTTGGTTTATTACAAAAGAAATTGTCTCGTCCAATGGACGGTATCGGGCGAACGCTTTGTGCGGGTGTGAGTCCCTTGCACTTCCTGCTCGCGCCGGCATTGTCTCTTTGGAGGGGCTGTGCCAGTAGCGTTCCCATGTCGCAACACATTGTTGATCAAGCCAGTGCCCGATTATTATCGGACGCACAAGGGAAGCAAATACGTTCAGCTAAGGGCAAAAGAAAGAGAAAAGAACCAGAAACAAAATAGGCTGGCCACCCACACAAAATTTTAAAGGAACACTTATGAAAAACACATGTTGCAGGGCCTGCATTGGCTCCTTAGGTGGGCCCTGCAAGATGTATTTTCACAAGTGTTCCGTAAAAATCTGCGTAGGTGGGCCCCCTAACTCTGCATGATCGAGATCATCCTTCCCCCCACCCCCCATCAAGTTATGCTGGAAGGCTGCAAGTCACATCATGCTGAAATGATAAACTGAGCACTGTCTCTGACGGTTGTTACGTCTGACTGAGGCTAGAGTGCCCTCTGTTCGGGGTCAGGCAAACGGGGACAATGTTCCATCAGTGGGACGTCGTAAAGATGAAGAGGTAGCGGTATAGTGCCCCCATCCCCCTGCAGTCAGCATTAGCTGCTGGCTTAGAGAGCAGGAGACTCGGGCTGTTTTCAGACATGACGCTAACCCCAGTTTAACCACACTTCACTGTTTCTTATGCATGTTGCAGGGCTGTATTGGTGCAGCCCCGCAACATGCATAAGAAATGTTCAAGTGTGGTTAAAGTGAGGTTAGCGTCATGTCTGAAAACACCCTTGGGGGTGGGGGAGGAATGGATGGTGTCAGAGCAAAGTTTCCAAGTACGAAAATAGCGGGAAACTGGTTATAAGCGGCACCTTTATTACATGGTGACCGGACTCTGATTTCCTAGCTACCTGGTTCCTAGCATTTTATTTGAATTCATGGGAAGCAGACTTCTCGTCAAAGCACTCTGCTGGGGCAAACTCGATTTGCGTTCTCCGCTCCCCCCCCCAAAGTACTTTGAAAATCAGAAAGCCACTAAAGAGATGTCGGATAAAATGAGGGTCACTAAAGATCTCTCTCACTCTCTCCACTTTTGGAGCTGAAAAGCATTGCCCGGCTTTCTGACCTAACCGGACAGAGTTCCTCGACAGCAGCTACTGAGGGGACGGCATGTTGCCCGGACAATGGTCTTGCTTGCGAACCGAAGGCGACTAAGGAGTTAAATATTGGGCTAGACACAGAGTTCATTAAAAAAGCAAAGATGATTTGCCTGGAAGAGCGCAGGAATAAAGTAAGCTGTCCTGATTTTGAAGCTGGAGGGGGCAGGGCACGAACTCCAAAGGATTTGCAATGATTTACCTCCCACTGCCCTGATAAGCTGGGATCACAGCTCTTTCCCTAAAGCGTTATTGCAGCCCCCGAGGCCGCCTCTGCCAATCCCAATCCCGCAACAAGCTCCAACCCTGCCTGCGTGTTCCTCATAACAGGACTAGAGGCTTAGTGACTGGGTTGCCAGCTGTCCCTTACTTTAAGGGACCATCTCAACCGCCCCATTATAGAGCATAATGGACGTCCCTTATTTCAGAGCCCCGCAGCCCAATAGGAGCATATATAAATAAAATAATAATAATTAATAATGGACATCCCTTATTTATTTTAGAGGCCCGCAGCCCCATAGAACTTAGGACGCAGTCCTTACTTCAGAATTCCACAGCTCCATGGAGCTGCCACTGTGGGAAATGTTAGCAGATAACAGGGCAGTGTTGTACACTTCCTATGCACTGGTGTGTATCCATGACAATGTGAGGGACAGGCCAATGGTGGATGGGGCCCTTCCTGCCTCCGCTCTCCATCGGTAACACGAGGCTCACTCTCCCGCTCTCGTCTTGGTTACTCTGGCTAAGGTCCCAGTCACAGCATCGCATCATACCACTGTGGGGTTGGAAGGGAACTCGAGGCTCATCTAATCCAAGGTAGGATTCCCTATGCCTCCCTACAGCTTCACGGAGCTGCCTGTCCAGCAAGGTTTTGAAAACATCCAAAGAGGGAGACGCCGCAGTCTCTCTTGGCAACTTACAGTTAGAAAGTTTTTCATCCTATCCAACCAAAATGCACCTCGCTGCAGTTGAAGCCCATCCCTTCTCATTAGGGGCTGTGCATTCGGGTTTCGGCAAAAATAAATAAATGCAGAAGAAGACCTTTGGGGATTCCACATTCGAAATAAAAATAGCTCGCTCCGTGTATGTGGGTTTTGAGCGAACCCAACATTTCTCACCAAAAATGGGGAACCGTTTCCTGCCCAGGAGCCACTTTGAAAATTAGTCCAAGCTCCGAGGTGCATGTAGAAGTTGGGGGTGCTTATGGGATGCGCTCAGGAAGAAGAGGTCCAGATCGTGGATCTGTCTCTTATCCTTGGGTGCGTGCCTGCCCTCCTCTCTCTTTGTTCCCTAGCCCTGAGCTCACTCTTTCAGTGCTTGGAGGCAGGACCCCCTAGAGCCAGGGGTCAGAGCCAGGGGCTGGAAAGGGGCCAAGTAAAAACTACCCGTGGGCCATATTTAGTTCCTGGGCCTGAGGTCCCCCCACCCTTCCTTTAACTACTCAACTGCTACAGTATGACGGTTTGATCAGATTCTTCAAAGCCCCTTCCAGGCATTCTCGGGGGCCACCTTCTACAACGCAGGCCCTGTCTGGGCGTCTCCACAGACTAGGGATGGGGCATGTTGGTTTCGGATTAATCGGTAACTGCCTGGAATTGGCTGTTACGGATGAATTCTTCCGAACCGACGTGTAATTTAGGGCTCCCGGTTACGGATCCAAGTAACCGAGTTTCAGATCCGTCTTTTCCCCCAACTCCTATCCCCCGGGCCCCTGGAGTGTCCTTACCAGCCTCAGTTCATTTTGGTGAAAGGCGGCAGTCATTTGCAAGGAGTAGCGAGGATGGCCACGGCGAGGGAACCTGCTGTGTAGCCCCCTTAGCTGCAGCGGGGCGTCAATCAAGCCTTGTGGGGCAGTAATCCAGGCCCAAACCCCCAGGCATGGGCCTCTGGAGAGCATAGGGCAGGGGGGGGGGGGCAGTGTCCCCCCCATTTTTGGGCCCAGCCACCCGCCCTGTGGTGGTGGTTGTAATCCTCCTCCTCCCCTGCCCTTTTATTTATTTATTTATTTAGTTACTCGATTTATGCCCCGCCCCTCCTGAAAACAGCTCGGGGTGGCTTCCAACAATAAAACACATATAAAAATAAATAAAACAATTTAAAAACACATCAAAGATATAAAGATACACGCTGGAAGGGGAGGGGCTGGGGAAGGTGTCATAAGGCAGCGAGCCAGGACTGCTGTGCATGCTGCCTACTGAGCAGAGGATCCCCATTGTTAGGGGGCTAGGAGTGGGCGAGGGGATGGGCTCTGGATTGGGGGTGCACTGTGCCCCGCCCCCATCTCCAGTCACCTATAGCCCTGGGAGCTGGGACGGATGGAAGTACCTTTTGGTTTCCCACTGACCTTCTGCAATGGGACCTCATGGATGTATCCCGCTCCCTCTTGTCTTCCCCGCCCCCCCCTTGTCCATTCAAGATTGTAAGCCCCTCGGGGCAGGGATCCGTTTCTGTAATCACAGTTGTTCAGTAGGTATGTCTGTTGTTAAAACTTAGAATTTATTTTACTTTGTATAGTGAAATCTTGTATTATGTTGTATATATTTTATTGAGTGCAATGGCCTTTGGCTACGCTTGAATAAATGAACCTCAACCTGAACCAGTAGGTATGTTGGTCGCACCAAGCAAATTTTGATTAATAATATAAAAATAAATGGACATTATTTACCTGTCAGAATGGGAAGGCGGAAACTGTATGTAAAGCTGCTTTAGCTGGCTTCTAACTACCTAGACATTAAACCATCAGAGCAGGGACATGTTCAGATGCTTTCCTGCCATTCCAGTCTATTTTGAAAAATTGTTATTTTAATGTGCCCAACTTTCTGAAATCCACTTCACTCTCACCAAGACAAATCCCACAGCCTGCGAGTATCGGAGGTGGAGGAGGAGACTTGGAGAGGTCCTATGAGCTTTATTATCAGAAAGCTAGCATTGCTCTACTAGCTTTCATGCTTGTGACAATTAAAAACGGCCGCTTGGAGGCTCAGCAAAGGGGAGCTGTCCGGTCACTTTTCTGTCGCTTGTGCAGTATATGCATGTTGGCTGGCATTAGCTTCCACCACCAGGGCTACACTTCCCATGAATAATGGATGGCCCAGCTTGTAAAGTTTCCACAGGCAGCCGTGTCTTTAGTTGCATTCTTTTAAATTAACTATTCATTTTGCTGTTACTCTATCCGTCTTAAAACAATGGCCCCAAACAGACCTTTGGGACAATTAGTAGATCACTTTACTGACAATGTCAGCTAGTTATAACAAATAACTAGTCACAACAAGACATTCTGTCCTTTGGAGGCCTCTGGGAAACAGAGATGCACTTTACAAGGAAGGGAACGTATACGGGGCTGCTTTGTGCTCTCAGCTAAATGGAGAGCCCATTTGCAACCCCAAACACAGTGCACAAACTACTTACTCCTCTTGAGTGGGATGAAATTTCCAAATGTCCCATCCCATCCCCTCCTGGGCCTGACGAAATTAACAGGTAGCAGGCTAAAAATAAGCAAAAAGAAGCACCTTTTCACATGACACAAAAATAGCCTGTCGAATGTTGCGAAGGCCACCAGTCAGCTTCAGAAACCCCATCGCAGTGCGTCTGTACAGAAGCAGGGAGAGCGGAACTTAGTTCATAGAAGCTTAGGTCCGAGGGTGTCCTATGCCATTGATACCAGTGACAAAATTCCTGGGGGCTGAGCTGTGGCCTTAGACTCCACTTTGTGGCATGCACATTTGGAAATCCAGGGTGCCCTCCAGCAAGGATCCTTGGAAAGTTCTGCTTTGACCAGGATAGCAAAAGGAATGACTCACGTGCACAAGAGTCCTTTTCTCCCAAAGCGAGGATGGTACGGCGCATTTGGGAGTCTCAGGGGTGGGGCTCTAGGAACAAGCATTGCGCAGAACAGAGAAGCCCAGACACATAGCAGCTGGTTGTGAGAAATTTGTCATTGCTCCCAAGGTGATACAGAAACCTCCCAGAGTCCCCCCTTTTTGTTGCTATCTGTTGTGGGTTTGTAAAATGTTCCATGGGTCTTGAGATGTGTGAACTTGATAAGAAATATCAGCTGAGCAGGGCTGGCCTTATCCCAAAGTGACTCCCCCCGGCCCCACCTCTTTCCAGGGGCCCCACAGTCACTCCTGTCTTTGCCACCTCCCCACAAATTCTAAGGCCGGCCCTGCAGACAGGGTCCAGCCAACGGTCCAGCTAGCACAGTGCCTACGACTGGATGCCTTGGAGGCCACAGGGCAAGTTATGGATTGATTCATCCACTGTCCGTCACTCTGAGCAGCAGGCCGCATTCCCTCCTCCTCCTGCCTAATACCCATGGAGTGGCCTTTCCTCTACGAATGTATCCAATCTCTTTCTGACGCTGACTGGTGGTGACCTTCGCAGCATCTCAGGGCAATGAGTTCTACAGGCTAATTTTGTGTTGTGTGGAAAAGGGTTTCCTTTTTGTTTGTTTTTAGCCTGTTACTGGTTAATTTCATCCGTCCCAGGAGAGGATGCTATTGGACACTTGGGAATCTTCTCCCCTTAGCCTTGTTCCTGATTTTTCCCAGGATCCCCTTCTCCCCTATAAATAAGCTAAGCACGTGCACCTTTATGGACATATTCCTGTCTCTCCCTCTGTTCCCCTCCCCTTCATCTTCCTTACTATATCAATCTTAGATTGTAAGCTCACTGGGGCAGGGACCTGATAAGTGTCCTGTTGATTGTAAAGTGCCAGGTACACTGCTGTAGCTATATAAATACTGCTGCTACTACTACTAATATACGTTTATTTTCAGAGCACCCCACCACCAAATGGTGCTCGGAATGCTTCACAAACTAAGAATATAAAAAAATCAATCTAAAACATAAATCTACATTAAAAAAGGGGAAGGAAACAGGGGGAGGACAACACACATTAAGGGGAACCAGCAGTGGATCCTAAAAGCACCTGGAGAAAAAATAAGTCTTTAGGCACTTTTTAAATGTATGGAGGGAGAAACTGAGACAGACATTATTATTATTATTTTATTAGCAAGCATTTATATAGCGCCAGCAACGTACCTGGCGCTTTACCAAGTAATGGAATAGACATGGTCCCTGCCCTAGGGCGTACAACCTGAGAGACCGGGGGGGAGGTGGGGGGAAAGAGACGAAGGAAGGGGAACAGAGGGAGAGACGAGTGTAACCTTCACGAGGATGCGAGGTCCCAGGTGCACGTGCTTGGCTTGGTTACATTGAGAATGATGGCTCTGGAGGGAGCAAGTTCTGCACAGAGGGGCCCGTCACCGCAAAGGCCGGATCGCCCGCCAACTTAAGATGCAATGGCAGGATCCCCAAACAGTGAGTGGATTCTTCCTGAGGGCAGATAACCATTAGTGTGAGGATCCAGGGGTATGTAACCAAGCCAAGCACGTGCACCTGAGACCTCGCATCTTCATAAATGTTACACGCCTGGTCTCTCCCTCTGTTCCCCCGTCTCTCCGATTATAAGCCCTACGGCAGGGACCGTGTCTATTCCATTACTTTGTAAAGCATCAGGTACATTGCTAGCGCTATATAAATGCTTGCTAATAAAATAATAATTAATAACATTATTATATTAGAAATACATATATAATATACATCTAGAGTTGCCATCTTTGGCAGTTTGACCCTGAGACTCCGATTTTAGCCTATGGGAGTCTCAGGGTCAAGCTGCAAAAGGTGGCAACCTTATTTATATATAATAAAATTAATAATAATAATAATAATAATAAATGTATTTATTGCAAACTCAGGATCCAATGAAATGAGCAGAATTACATGGCAGGGATGTGTCTCTAGAGTGGCCAGAAATGTAAATCCTCCTCCGTCTTTGACCGCTCCTTTAAAGTCTCGCTCCCCGAGTCAAACTCCTCCTCCCTCCCCCTTTCAGTTGGAGTCCCCCAAGGCTCTGTCCTTGGCCCTCTCCTCTTCTCTATTTACACCCTGTCCCTTGGCAAAATTATTGCCTCCCACGGATTCCAATATCATCTCTACGCTGATGACACCCAACTCTATCTTTCTACCCCCTCTCTCTCCTCTTCTGTCCACTCACGCCTCGTCAACTGCCTCTCTGATATCTCTGCCTGGATGTCCCGACGTCAACTCAAGCTCAACATGGCCAAGACCGAACTCCTCATTTTTCCTCCCTCCTCTTCCTCTCCCTCTAACCTGCCCATCTGCATCGATGGAGTCACCATCCATCCTGTTCTCCAAGCCCGTAGCTTGGGCTTCATCTTTGACATGCACCTCTCTTTTAAACCTTACATTGACTCTGTGGCCAAATCCTGCCGATTCGCCCTCCATAACATTGCTCGGATCCGCCCCTTTCTCTCTACCTCTTCGGCCAAAACCTTTGTTCATGCCATGGTTATCTCTCGCCTCGACTACTGCAACCTCCTCCTTGCTGGCCTCCCTCGCTCTCACCTGTCCCCCCTTATCGCAATCCAAAACTCCGCTGCCAAGGTCATTCACTCTGCCCGTCGCTTCGACCATGTGCAGCCTCTCCTCTTCTCTCTTCACTGGCTCCCCCTTCCTGAACGTATCCTGTTTAAACTCCTGGTTTTCACACTCCTGGTTCAAAACACTCGACAACCAATCTCCCGCTAAGCTGTCTCTTATACACATCTAGATGTGTATAAGAGACAGGCCTGGAACTCCCTCCCTGCCCACATCCGCCTTGCCCCCTCCTCCGCTCCTTCAAATCCCTCCTCAAAACCCACCTTTTCCTCGCCGCCTTTCCCAATGCCTGCTAGTCTTTCCCCATGTACTTACTGTTTGGCCCCCTCTGCAGCCTGCTGCTACCAACCTGATTGTAACCAAGCCAAGCACACGCACCTGAGACTTTGCATTCACTTGAATGAATGTTTGTTTGTCTTCTCCCCTGTCTCTCCCACTGTCCCCTCTCCCTGTCTCCCCCTCCTTGTCTTTTAGATTGTAAGCCACCGGCAGGGACCGCGTCTATTTCTATGTTCTGTACAGCACCAGGTACATGACCGGCGCTATATAAATGTTTATAATAATAATAATAATAATAATAATAAATACAGGTTGCAGGGCTGCTGCAGTGCAGCCCTGCAACCTGTATGTTTAGTAAGTGTCCTCAGAAATTTGCATATCTGGCCACCCTCCCATTCTCTGCTTAATGATTTTGCAGGACTAGGCACATTGCTGGTGCTAGATACATTATAAATAATAGCATTATAATTTTAAAAACCCGCAAAACTGTAGTGGGAATCAAAGAGGAATTAATGATGCAATTTTATGCAAACGTATGCACAAAAAATTATCCAAGGAGGTTATTTACATATAATAGCAAACGTGCAGATTATGTTCATTTAAGAAATCTGTCTCCTCATATGTAAATTTAGCCCTCCCCCCCCCCCGTGAGAGGTTCCCTGATGGGCTGAGGCCCCCCAAGGTGCAGGAGCTGTGCAGAACCCTGCACAGAGCAGCCCCTGTCTCCCCACCTTCTATGTTCGAGGTTCTGCTCGGCCGGAACGATTCTTCTCCAGGGAGTGGTTTCCCATCCGGGCTTCATTCCGAAGCGGCCCCCCCCAGAGGCTTCCGGTTCCGCTTCCTGGACTCTCCTTAGCGGGCGCTGGTGGGGGAGGGGGGTTGCCCTGAGGAAAGAAAAGGAGCGCGAGCGCCAGCCTGACCTGAGCTGACCTGTCCGGGGACCCGTAGATTGCCGCTTTCCCGGCCCCAGGAGAGGTCTGCGCGCTTTGATCCTTCGGAGTACCCGTAGCTAGCAACCACCGAAGGCCCCAGCTTGTCCCCGGCCTTGGGTCCTCTGAGGTCCCTCCGGGTACCCGTAGTTAGCGGCTTGCGCCCTCCGCAGGGGCTTTGTCACCCCCAGGGACCCTCCTGGGCACCCGTAGTTGGGAGGAGGCAGAGGTAGCCCCCTGCTCTCTTTCGGGTCCGTCACTTCCAGGAGGGGCCTGTGGTTGGGAGGAGGGGGAGGAGCCTCAGCCTTAGTTGGGGGGGGGGGAGACTCCCCTGGGTAAATGACAGAGATG
>QEPC01006595.1:1330375-1352673 GCA_003113815.1 Sphenodon punctatus | reverse complement strand
GGGGGGGGGGCTAGTAACTAAGTGGGGGGGAGACTCCCCTGAGGGGGGCCTAGTAACTAAGTGGGGGGGAGACTCCCCTGAGGGGGGGCCTAGTAACTAAGTGGGGGGGAGACTCCCCTGAGGGGGGGCCTAGTTTCCAAGGGGGGGGGAGGGGAGAATCCCAGGGGGGGGGAAGTAGCCAAGTGGGGAAGGGGGAGAATTCCTCAGGGTGCAAAGAGTCTGGTGCCTCGGGTATCGCTGGGGTGCTGCATTCGGGGCTGACGGGCTGCGCATGCCGTGGGGTCTCTTGCTGCAGGTACCCATTGCCCGGGGGTTGTGTATCCCTGACAGGGCTCCCCCAGGGGTGTCAGCGACTCGAGACTCCCCGACCTTGAGGGGGCAGCTGGGCTGTGACCGGGGTCTGCCCGTATGTGCCCCTCGCCGCGGAGCCATTCAGGACGGAAGAGGAGGAAGAAGAGCCCACTCCAGCCCTGGCGCCAGCTGGCAGGTCTGAGCCCGCTGAGGGCGGGCGGGGGCTTCGGAGCCGGGAGGAGCCGGCAGCTATGGAGGGCCTGGCTGGCTATGTGTACAAGGCAGCCAGCGAAGGGCGCGTGCTGACCCTGGCTGCCCTGCTCCTCAACCGCTCCGAGAGTGACATCCGCTACCTGCTGGGCTACGTCACCCATCAGGGGGGCCAGCGGTCCACCCCTCTCATCATCGCTGCACGCAACGGCCACACCAAGGTAGTGCGCCTCCTGCTGGAGCATTACCGGGTGCAGACCCAGCAGACTGGCACCGTCCGCTTTGATGGGTACGTACCCACCACCCAGCATGACCAGAATTGCAGGGGGGGGAGGAGGAGTCCATCATTATCATTGTTGTTTATCATGTCTATAGAACGTTCGGTGTTCAGAGTACTCTACAATCCTTATCTCGTTCACCCTCCCAACACCTCTGTGAGGTAGATCATTATTCCCATTTTACAGATGGGGAACTGAGGCTGAGAGAGAGAGAGTGACTTGCCTAAGGCTACCCAGTGAGATGGGATTTGAACTCTGGTCTCCCAGGTCTACATCCGGCTTCTTGAGCAGTAGGCTGCGCTAGCTTTCATCAGAAAACGAATGGTTTAGCGAAGGCAAATACAGACCCCATGGTTCGTTCTCTTAACGCAAAAAGGGAAAGGTGGCAAAGTCAAAGCTGCTAAAAGGAAACCCTTTTAAACACAACCTGTATTTAGACTGCGGAACTCATTGCCACAGAGTGTGACTTGGCGGCAGGACTTCAGTGAGCGTCAAAGGGGATTTGGGCTTCTCTACCAAGGAATAGAACATTCCAGCCAGAACAGTATTACTACTGAGGAGAGAGAAGAAAAACTCCCGCTCCCAGGTTGAAAGCCTCGCTTTCTCTCCAACTGTTGGGAATTAGGATGAGACTTTTGTGGGCAGATTAGTGAAGGTGCTCTTGCATCTTTTGCTTCCGCATCTGGTGTCGGCCACTATGAGGAGATGGGAGGGATCGTGGGTAGGGTGGCCAAATATGCACATTTTAGGACACGTGTGAAACATACAGGTTGCAGGTTGCATTGGTGCCAGTGTAGCCCTGCAGTCTGTATTTTGCATGTCTTCTAAAATGTGCATATCTGGGCACCCTAATAGTGTGCCTGACCTGTTTTCTGTGTTGCTGTCTATTCTGTCTGTCTCCTAGCTATTCTTGGGCAGCCAAGCCACAAGGCCCAAATTGTTGCTATGACTAAGACTAAGTTACTGGTAAGATTCTCAAGGCCAAGATTGTGATGGGTCCCGTTGGACTGGGCACGTAATATGTGACCGGCTCTGTCCTCAGAAGCTTTTGAGTTGTATCTGAAACCTGCACTAGAAGGTCTTGGGGTGGAATTCCCCACTCTTCTCCGAGATCCGAGTAGCGGCTGTGAGATGAACCAAGCTCTTGTTCCCTTTCATTCTAAATAACGCTAAGAAAACCAGCAGTAACTCCGGAGCTGTCTGCAAGTTTAAGAAGTCATGACGTTTTTGGCAGTGGGGATTGAATTGGGGGTGGTTATTGTGGGTTTTGGGGGGGGGGGGGTGAGGGAGGATGTGGGGAATGTGATATTGGGTGGGTGTTGTGAGGGCATTGGGGTGGTTTGTGGGTTCTGGGAGGTATTTTTGTATTTTAATGCTTACCTTATATATATGTGTGTTTTATTATGTAAAGCTGCCCTGAGCCTTTTTAAGGGAAGGGAAGGATAAAAATCTAAATAAATACAAATAAAAATGACTGCCTCATCGTAAGACTATCTTCCCAACCAGGAGGTCAAAAATTATAAAGAGAAATGTTACCCGAAATGAATATTTTACCAGGGCACTCAACTGATGAGATAAATTTCCTCAACCACCCTAGAGAGTTGGTGGCTTTTTCAAGGTTCAACCTTTGTGACATCACTGCTGAGAGGGTTGCTTGCTGGGGCCCTGGGACACACCATCAGAGGGGGAGAGGTCGGACCACCTAGCCTGAAGCGCCCTGGCCTCACCGAGCTGTCGTCCTGTAGGTAGAGTTGTAATGCTGGATGGCCGGAATAAAGTAGAGATGCTAGAACTTCTTTAAAATGACACCAGCAAATGTGATTTGCATTTTACTTGGTGCATTGCTTCCCAAAGGGTGTCACAACCCAGACGCCTGGCGTGGGGAACCTTTTGCCTCTTGTTGACCACTCTGAAAATTAGTACAGGCTCTGTGGGCTGGATGGAAATTGGTGTGTATACGCTCAAGGGGTGTGCTCAGGATGGGGGAAAGGGAGGGTCCAGATCATGGATCTATCTTCTCTCCTTGAGTGCATACCCCCCTTTCCCTTCTCCAGAGCCCACTCTTTCGTTCCCTCAAACCCTGAAAAAGCCACAGGCTGCCTTTAGCGCATGAAGTTCCCTTCCCCTGCTGTACATGGGCTGCCACTTGGCGCACCATGGAAAGACCGCCGCCTTGTGATAGGATGTTAACCAGCACACGGCAGTGCGGTGATCTAGCTCGGGACAGGAAGTGAAGGATAGCGTCTAGGGGGAATTTAAGGAGGCAGAATACAGTTACTGAAGTTGCACTTGAGCCAGGAAGCCGAGGTTAATAGCCTTGCAATGGGGATCGTTCATGATGACAAAGGTCAGTTTTATTCCTCTAGTAGCTTGCGTGTTTCGGTGCAGTTGCAGTCAGCTGGTGTGTTGTAGAGCAAGTTCCCGACTGAGTCACTAAGAAGTGTTTGTTTGAATCACCAGTATCTCTTCCTGCAGTCCAAAAATCTTGCCGCTGATGAGAAGCTTGCCCTGGTCAGCCTGTGAAATCTGACAGAATCCCAGCAGTGAGGGGGGGTTTGACTCTTGTAATCATTTTGGTCCTTTCTTGGCCTCAGGTTGTATCAGCTGTCTGAAGACCCAAAAGTTTTTCTAGTCTACAAGGATTTGTAGAGCCGTAGATGGTGCCCCAACTTGCTGTTTAAAAGGCATTTCGAAATGTCCACATTTATCCAAAGCTTCCGGGACATCTAGGTCGCAGTCTACAGACCATGTAAGTGGTTTGTGAGTTGTGGCTCTCGACTTTAAACTGAAAGTTTTACTTACATTTTGGGGAGAGTTACTACAGGCAGATTTCACCATAAGATGATGGAGATTTAAAAAGATGAAATTAGTTTTGCTCTCTGGAGACCAGGAGGGCTGTCTTGAGTTTGGGACAATTTTGTCCAAGGAGCTGTGGTCCCCATATATTATTATTATTATTATTATTATTAACAAACATTTATATAGCGCCAGCAGTGTACATGGCACTTTACAAAGTAATAAAATAGACACGGTCCCTGCCCCTAGGGCTTACAATCTGAGCGACAGGAGCTGGGGGAGAGACATAGGAAGGGGAACAGAGGGAGAGACAAGGGGTCTAACATTCATGAAGATGCGAGGTCTCAAGTGCACGTACTTGGCTTGGTTACGATGAGAATGACAGCAGGCAGGTCCATGTTGCAAGGATAAGGGTAAACCGATCGTAGGTATAGGAATAGTGGCTCAGCAGGATAAAGAGTCAGACAGAGCAGAGCGAAAGAGGTGAGTTTTAAGGAGAGATTTGAAGGTATGAAGGGAGGGGGCAAGGCGGATGTGGACAGGGAGGGAGTTCCAGGCATGGGGGGCAGCAAGTGAGAAGGGACGAAGGCGCTTAGGGGAGCAGGGAAGGCGTGGAAGGGTGAGAGAAGGGACAGAGGAGGAGCGAAGTGCACGGGCTGGAGTATGGAGGGCGATAAGTGCAGAGAGGTAGGGGGGAGCAAGGTTGTGAAGAGCTTTATAGGTGAAGACTAGGAGCTTGTGCAGGATTCGTTCAGGAAGGGGAAGCCAGTGAAGCGAAGAGAGGAGGGGCTGCACATGGTCGAAGCGACTGGCGAGGTAGATGACCCTGGCAGCAGAGTTTTGGACAGAGATGAGGGGAGAAAGGTGAGACCGGGGAAGGCCAGTGAGAAGGAGGTTACAGTAATCGAGGCGAGAGATGACCAGAGCATGAACAAGAGTTTTGGCAGACGAGACAGAGAGAAAAGGGCGAATCTTAGCAATGTTATGGAGGGAGAAGCGACAGGATTTAGCAACAGAGTCAATGTAGGGTTTAAAAGAAAGGGGTGAGTCAAAGATGAAGCCTAGGCTACGGGCTTGGGGGACAGGCAGGATGGTGACTCCATCAATAGTTATTGACAGTGAGGAAGGAGAGGAAGGATGAGGGGGGAAGATAAGGAGTTCAGTTTTAGCCATGTTGAGTTTGAGTTGACGTTGAGACATCCAGGTAGAGATGTCAGAGAGACAGTTGATGAGACGAGCTTGAACAGAGGGAGAGAGAGAGGGAGTAGAGAGATAGAGTTGAGTGTCATCAGCATAGAGGTGGTATTGGAAGCCATGGGAGGCAATGAGTTTGCCTAAGGATGAGGTATAGATCGAGAAGAGGAGAGGGCCAAGAACAGAGCCTTGAGGAACACCAACTGAGAGGGGGAAGGAGGAGGAGGCGGAGTTGGAGAGAGACACATTAAAGGAGCGGTCAGAGAGGTAGGAGGAGAACCAGTTATGGACAGAGCCACAAAAGCCAAGGGAGTGAAGGGAATCCAGCAAGAGTGAGTGGTCAACAGTATCGAAGGCAGCAGAGAGATCAAGGAGGACAAGAATGGAATAGAGACGTTTAGATTTAGCCACCAGAAGATCGTTGGTGATCTTAGCGAGAGCAGTTTCAGTAGAATGAAGGGGGCGGAAGCCAGATTGGAGGGGGTCAAGGGAGGAGTTGGAGGATAGGAAGTCAAGGCAGCGGGAGTAGACAACACGTTCAAGCAGCTTGGAAGCAAAAGGAAGGAGTGAGACAGGACGATAGCTAGAAGGGTCAGAGGGGTCAAGAGTGGACTTTTTGAGAATAGGAGAGACTGTGGCATGTTTGAAGGCAGAAGGGAAAGAGCCAGTAGAGAGGGAGAGGTTGATGATGTGCAGGAAGGAAGGGGCGACAGTGGGAGTAATGGAGGTGAGGAGGCGGGAAGGAATGGGATCAAGGGGGCAAGTGGAAGGGTTGGAGGAGGAGAGCAGAGAGGAGATTTCCTTAAGGGAGGCAGGGGAGAAGGAGGACATGAGAGAAGGAGGGGGAGGAGGGAGAGGGGTGGGAGTGGGAAGAGAGGAGTGGGAAGCGATGTCGAGGCGGATCTTGTCTATCTTGGAGGTGAAGAAGGAGGCAAGATCCTGAGCAGAAAGGGAAGAAGGAGGGGGAGGACAGGGAGGCTTGAGGAGGGAGTCAAAGGTAGAGAACAGGCGGCGAGGGTCCCGAGAACAGGACTCAATGCGGGAGGCATAGTAGTGTTGTCTAGCAAGGGAGATAGCAGAAGTAAGGGTGGAGAGACAGAATTTGAAGTGAAGGAAGTCAGCGTGAGAATGGGATTTGCGCCAGAGTCGTTCAGCAGCACGAGTGCAAGAACGGAGGTGGCGGATACTAGGGGTGAGCCAAGGACGGGGGTTGTGGGAGAAGGCAGGGCGGGAAGAGAGAGGGGCATGGGAGTCAAGTGTGGAGGAGAGAGAGGCGTTGAGAGCAGAGACAGCGGAGTCAGGGGAGGAGGAAGAGAAGACTGTAGGAAGAAGGGGAGAGAGAGAGATATATATGCAGCTTTCAGTTTCTCAGTGCCTTTTTTGAGTGCGTGCTGCGCCTCCTCTCGTTGGGAGTATCAATAATTCTCAAATGTTTAGAAAGTTCACTGTTTCTCAATCCTGTCGGCTTTGCTCTCCCTTTCCTGTGTGGGACTGCAGATCTTTCTGGCCAGGTCTAAAGCTATAACTAAGAGATGTGAATTTATTACTGCAGAGTTAGCAGGGGTGGGATTGCCCCTGGGACCAAATCTTGTATCACAGATATCTTGTATCTTTTCCTTCCAGGGGGCTACTTTAAAAGTTAGTACAAGCTCTGGGGGACATGTAGAAGCTGGAGCAGGGGTGCACTCAGGAAGAGGAGGGTTTAGATCATGGATCGACAGAAGTGCCCTCATCCCTTTCTCTGAGCTCGGTTTTCTCAGTGCTTGGGATAGGGATCAGAATCAGGAACTAGAAAGGGGACACCTGAAAACTAGTTGTTGGCCTGAGGTTCCCCGTTCCTGTTGTATCGTAACACTGGGAAGATCATGCATGCAGATTGCTTATGTTGGGGGTATATTCGATGCTTGTCAGCATAGGGTAGGGTGGAGAAATTCTTCTCGAATAACTTTAAAATGGGCTGAAATTGTTGGCTGTTGATCCTGCGTGTGGTCAGCCATGGGATACAGCTTTAAGATATGTGAGCTTCTCCATCGTTGGAGGATTTTAAGAAGCAGCTGGATGAGCCTGAGATGTAGGTCTGGCAGATCTTGCATCAAAGAGGGGGCTGGATTTGATGATCCTTGCTGACCCTAACGACACTGCTTCTGTTAGTTATTCTGGAATAACCATTGGCCTGTCCTTTTGGATGATTGTTACTGATACCCGTGAATGGGTGAACGGTAGGGTGGTTAGTGTGGGTTTAATGGGTAGTAATCCAGAAGAGCGGATGTTGAGCGATTTTCCCCCCCCCCATCCCCTTGACCTCTCCTGAGATCTGGTTCCTGGAAGGGAAGAGTCTTTGCTCGAGTCCATTTGTAAATGGATCCAGCTTGTGTTCTGTGCAGGCTGGAGGCCTGTTTCTAAATGAATCTTTATTTTCCCCCCAGCATTTCGGGAGCATGATGCAGACATAGTGCCTTAGGTTTAGCCTGACGTGACTGCTGTGCGCTACATAACAAGGGGGACATAATAGGGGGAGACGGGAGCCTGGAGGGCCTGCCACGGGGAGAATGGGCGTGTGCCTCTCATCCTGTTTTCTGCACCAAGGCCCATTTTAGTCTAGCTACGTTCCTGCTGCATAACATCTGGCCCGCTCTAGAATGTCTGGTTTGCAAGTTCCTGAGCGAACCATCCTTCCTCACTGCTCGTTACCGCGCTTGGGTTTCAAACCTGTTGCTGCAGCGCTGTTCTAACATGTCCTGGCAAGCACAGATCTGTAAATAACTCATTTAAAAAAAACCTAACCCACCAAACCCATGTCCTGCCCAAGTATGTTTCTAAAATGACAGTTGCCATATGAGCTAATTCAGGATTTTCAGGTTTGCTCTCCTCGTAGAAACAAAGAGGGTTTACAAAGGAGACACTAAAATTCTTGGATACATGAAGGCCAGTTTATGGTGAGCGGTAGCCCCTGTGTCTTGGTGGCTCCACCAGCCAAAGAGAGGGTTAAGAGGTGCTCCCATGGATGGGAACCTAAAAACAATGTGCTTTTTTGTGTTTGCAAGAGAAATCCCAAGAGTCTATGGAGGTGAGGGATCCTCCCTTCCTTTCCTTGGTAGCTGTCCTAGAGAGAAAGGGCGGCATCCCATCTATCGACAGCATTGGGAAGGGCCCGTTTTGATCTCTCCATGACTTGTTTCAACTTCCTTTGGCAAGGAGAGGACAAAGAATTTTAGCCCACCCATCATCAGGATGTTGGGAGTTAGGAGCTCAGACTTCTTCCATCATGAGTCTGATTGTTGCAAAGGGCAGTTGTGCTAAGTGGAGTTTTGAATCTCCAGTTGCTACTCTCCAAATTTTGGTTTGGCATACACGTGGCCTTGCATGTTCTTGGCATTCCAGAGGCAGTTTGGACCCATGCCGTTTTGTCAAAGCAGGAGGAAAGTCAGTGTTGATCTGTCGAAACCTGTATCTCCTCCTCTTGTTGTGTGAGATGTAAATTAGGGATGGGAAACCTTAGGCCTTTGGGGGCCAAATGTGGCCTGCAGTTTTGCTTCTATGTGACCCCTTCCCAGTTCTGGAACTGGCCCCTGGATCCAGTTCCTGCCCCAAGCGCTGTTAAACAGAGTTCAAGGTAAGGGAGCAGAGATGAGTGCACGTACACAAGGATAGGGTGCAGATCCATGATCTGAACCCTCCTCTTCCTGTGTGTGCCTCTTGCGTACTTCCATCCCCAACTTCTTTGTGGGCCTCTGAGCTTGTTCTAGTGTCCAAAGTGGCTCCTGGGAAGAAAAAGTTTCCTCACTTCTGCTGTAAATTCTCCCTTCGTTTCTTGAATGTGTTGATCACAAGAAAAGAAGGGAGACCACTGATAATTTGGCAGTTCTCTTATTCTTTTCTAGGGTTCCTAAATGTTTTGCCTGCACTGCCCTGTTTTGGGACTTAGATGTAATTCTGTGACCTCCAAAATCAATAGACATGTAAAGTGGTAGCAAAGGTCAATCGAGATCGGGACCCCATCCACAGATGGTGCAGCAGTTCTTGGGGACCTGACTCTTAGGCCCTTTTCACATGAGACGCCTCCCCCTGCCCACATGTGTACCTGGGTGGGCGGGGGGCGTCTGTGTGGTCCGGGGGGGGTGAGGGTGTGTTCATGCACGCCCATCTCCACTGATTCCCCCACGTATAGAGGCATTGGACAAAATGGAGCTGCCTCCATGCGTGGAGACCGGTGGAAATGGGTGTGCGTCCGTGTGACGGGCTGCACATGTGGTGCACACCTGCCGTGGCGCGCACACCCATCTTCCCCCCCCCCCCTCCCCCCGGCACAGCAGCTCCTCCAAGCCCATTTGAAAAGGGTTGTCGCTTGGGAACCTCTGTTCTAGGGTCTGATTGGTCAGTGGACTGAAACGTTAGGTTGAGAGTTTCAGAGAAAGAAAGGGGATTCCATTGTTGTTAATGGATGATGAGAATCCAGATCTTGTGCCGTGCATTGAAAATCGCAGCCTTCCCCTTTTGTATCCCAGCTATTTGCCAATTTAATTTCCTTGGCTCTGCTGGTAACATCTTTTGACTATAAAATAGGTGTAGGATTCTTGTAAAATGTATCTTTTTTAAAAAAAAAACCCAACCCAATTCCCAATTCTGATCTGATCCCAATTCTCAATAAAAACCCAAACCTAATTCCGATCTGTTCTAAAAGCACGGTCTGCTTAGGCTTACGGTAATGTCTTCCTTTTTCTCTTTCCATTTCTAGCTATGTCATCGATGGTGCTACGGCACTCTGGTGCGCGGCTGGAGCCGGACACTTTGAAGTTGTCAAACTGCTAGTTAGCCACGGGGCCAACGTGAACCACACTACTGTGACCAACTCGACTCCGCTGCGGGCTGCGTGCTTCGATGGTCGACTAGACATCGTGAAATACCTGGTGGAAAATAATGCCAACATCAGCATCGCCAACAAGTATGACAACACTTGCCTTATGATCTCTGCTTATAAGGGACACACGGACGTGGTGAGGTACCTCCTAGAGCAGCATGCTGATCCCAACGCCAAAGCGCACTGTGGCGCAACAGCATTACACTTTGCAGCTGAGGCTGGCCATTTGGATATCGTCCGGGAGCTGGTGAAGTGGAAATCGGCCATGATGGTGAACGGCCACGGAATGACTCCGTTAAAGGTAGCGGCTGAGAGCTGCAAGGCGGATGTTGTTGAGCTGCTGCTTGCCCATGCTGACTGCGATCGCAAAAGCCGAATCGAAGCATTGGAACTTCTGGGAGCCTCGTTTGCCAACGACCGAGAAAATTACGATATAATGAAGACTTATCACTATTTATACTTAGCAATGCTGGAGAGATTTAGAGACAGCGAGAACATCATAGCCAAAGAGGTCCTGCCGCAAATAGATGCTTACGGCAACAGGACCGAATGCAGAACTCCCTGGGAATTAGAATCTATTCGGCAAGACCGAGACGCCTTGCACATGGAAGGCCTTATAGTGCGAGAACGGATTTTGGGCTCCGACAATATCGATGTGTCTCATCCTATCATTTACCGGGGGGCTGTTTATGCAGATAACATGCAGTTCGAACAGTGCATCAAGCTTTGGCTTCATGCTTTGCGTTTAAGGCAGAAAGGCAATCGGAATATCCACAAGGATCTCTTGAGGTTTGCGCAAGTCTTCTCTCAGATGATACACTTGAATGAACCAGTTAAAGCCAAGGACATAGAGAGTGTCTTGAGGTGTAGCGTCTTGGAAATAGACCAAGGGATGTCCAGAGTTAAAAGCTCTCCAGACGCTGACATCCACGCAGCCATGGACAACTACGAATGCAATATTTTTACCTTCTTGTATTTGGTGTGCATCTCCACCAAGACTCAGTGCAACGACGAGGAACAGTCCAGAATCAACAAGCAGATTTACAACCTGATCCACCTCGACCCCAGGACTCGGGACGGGTCTAGTTTGCTGCACCATGCGGTGAACTCCGGTACACCGGTTGACGATTTTCACACCAACGATGTCTGCAGTTTCCCAAACGCGCTCGTCACTAAGCTCCTGCTGGACTGTGGCGCGGATGTGAATGCCGTGGACAACGAAGGCAACAGCCCGCTTCACATCATTGTCCAGTACAACCGGCCCATCAGCGATTTCTTGACCTTGCACTCTATCATCATCAGCCTGGTGGAGGCTGGTGCTCACACGGACATGACCAACAAGCAGAAAAAGACGCCTCTGGACAAAAGTACAACTGGGGTTTCTGAAATCCTCCTTAAAACTCAAATGAAGCTGAGTCTCAAGTGCCTGGCTGCCCGAGCCGTGCGGATCCATAACATCGGCTACAAAAACCAGATACCCAGGACCCTGGAAGAATTTGTGGAGTTTCATTAAATGCCATCAACCCCTTTTTTGGTGGTGCTCCCCCAGAAAGACTTAAAATTCTAGCCTATAAATCCTCTGGGCACAGATTTGGTTCTCACACACACACATCCCTTTGCTATTTTCTTCCCCCTTCCTCCGCATTCAGTCTTCAGCAGCTGCCCGTGATCTGTCCCAAGTGAGAAAGCCCCGCCTCCGCTTTGTAACCTGGGGTCTGAAATTTCGGTCGGGAAATAAACCGCTTCATTATCTCAGAAACAAAAAGAAAACAAAAATGCTAAATGTAATGGGTACAGAGTAGTTCGGTTTGCATTGATGATTTACAGCTGAGGATGCTTTAAACAGCTACTTACAAAGATGTTTTGTTTTGTTTTTTTGTTTTTGTTTTTTTAAAAAAATCACGAAACCCAAGCCAGCATGTTACCTATGCAGCCATTTTGCAGATTCTAAGGTCTTCTGGGGATAGGAGGGAAAAGAGAATTGGGAAGTGGCCTTTCACTAGCAGATAAACCCATCCTAGAATGACATGCAGGGATACGTCACCCAGGGGTGCAACTAGAGCAGTTGAATCAGGGGGCCTCGCCCTCCTCTTAGCTGTTCCCTGAGAGCGCACATTCCCTGTCTCTTTCCCCCTGCCCCCAGCCCCGCCATGGCACATGCCACCCCCCCTTGGTAGAGAATGAAGGACTGGGAGTGTGTGTTCTGGAGAATGAGGTCCGTGTGCACCTCCTTTTAAGACTATTCTGGTTGTGCCCTGACCTCACTATCCTTTTTTTAAAAAAATGCCTTTTTAGTTCACACGGACTCGTTTTTAATTTTTCACATTCTTGTTTGAAATAAATTGCCACGCGCAGCATTCTCTACAGGAGCGTGGGGTACTCTGTTGGGAAATGCAAGGTTAAATTCAAACGTTGGGAACGGGCTGATCTAGTGACGGCCGAATCATCTGGCTCACCACTCAAATGATCATTTTAGGGTAGAAATCGAGGACCTCTAGGAAGAGCACCTTACGCATCTGTTCTGTATGAATCAGCCAGTCAGTTTCTTTTTTTCTCTCTCTCTTTTTCTCATTTATAAATATCATGCATAGATACATAAGGACATGTCTGTGTGTCTTAATCCTTCAATTAGATTTTAAACCTTTTTTAAAACAAAAAATCTGCACTATTTTGGCTAGTTGCATTTTTTAAGAGCCACCACTCTGAATTCACAACACTGCATTTCCCTAATGGAACGGTCTCTGCCCACACGGTACTCTCAGCCTGCCAAAGGATGTCTTCCTTTAGAAAGCAAGATGGACAAAACCAGTTTTCCCAGCAAGTACAGAGTTTAGTGCCTCCCTGAGTCTTAGTCACCAGAGGGGAATTTCATGCAATTTGTTTTGTTTTGTTCCTTTCATTATGAATCTTTCCAGTAGAATTCCTCTTTTAAAAAGAGAATCTTCCTCTAAGCATCTTTTATGGGAAGTAATTGATTGTATGAAAGAAGCTCTAAACCTGCAAGGGTATTTCTTTTTGGCCGAAGGTGTGGAAACTCCAGCAGTAAAATGTCACTTCTTTTGACAGGCTACTGAAAATTTTGTTTTATTATTTTAAATGCAGCTTTTTAAAAACTGTCAGACAATGGAAGAATGTTCTGTAGTATCTTTTTAAAAAAAAACCAATCTGAGTAGAGCTCTCAAGTGAGTTCTAGGCACACGTGTCTCTCTTTGTACTACAAATAAACAAATCTTGAATGTGAAATTAGTTTGTAACTCTAATTTGTGTTGAGTGCCAGACAGAACAGTGCTGCTCAGGTATTATAGATCTGTCTTTACAGATCCATGTAGTGATTTCCTTTTATTGTTTTAAAAGTAAAAACATCGGCCCTAATGCATCTTTCAAACTTGCTAACTTCACTCTGCTAGAGTGAAATCTGAAACCCTAAAACACATTTGTAACTTTGTATCTCTCAGGCATCGAACTATGGCATAGGAAACGGATCAAAATGTAGGGCAAGATGACTGAGCCAGTGCTTTAAACTAACACGTGCACTACCGCACGCTTAAAAAAGGATGGTGGTTCCAGTAACTGTACTTTGCCTGTCTTCCTCTTCCAGTATGGAATGTATCTGATAATCTGAAGTTCAAAAGGCATCCTACCCTTTTATTTTGTTAACATTGCATTGGGAAGGCCCTCGTCAGGATGCTAGACACTTGAAGTGCTTTCACTCACTGTGGGTTGAATAATTTTAAGGCTGACATAGTAGACTCTGATTTCTGTTGAAGTCTAAAATGTTCTTGCCCGTTCGATTTCAAATACAAGAGCAACACGAGATGAAGTAGCTAAATCAATACCTTTTATTGGACCAGCTTCTTTTTCAAGAAGGGTCTTCCAAACCGTTCAGCTGAGGAAGGACGCTGGAAAGCTTGCATGCTTTGCCTCTTGGGTCTGATTGATGGTCACCGAGTGTTAGCCTCTTGTAGTTTCATGCCCATTTCATTAGCAAAATTGCATGACCCATAGTTGCTTGAGAGTGAGAGGAACACCTAGCCAATGGGTTGCGTAGCTAGCAACGTTACTGATGGTAGGTGTAACACTCCGCTTCACACGTGTCTTTATTTTAATGGGTGAATGAGAAGCAAACTCTTGGCGCTGTGCTCCAGACCTCAATAAATTTATTCTGCCCCTTTGTGCATGTTTTACAGTGTGCATAGTTAATATAACAAGAATCAAGAGTTCATGAATCCCAGGTGACTTGGGGAAAAAAACCAAGGGCTAACCTAGCCACCGGTTAAAGGTTGTGTCAGTCAAACTGCTAGCAAACTAGGTATCTAGGCAGTAGTATCCACGGGATATACTATGAATACAGTAACTCTAAATGTGGCTCCCATTTCTCCACCGTTTTCTTCAGGGTACGATTCTGCTGTGCAAAATAATCAGTGATGTGCTGTTGTGAATACGTGTAACGTGGCTAAAAGCATTCTTGGAACCAACATGCTTGCTTGAAATTTTTGTAGATAAGTTAAAGGCCCCCCAGAAACCCGTTCTGGTTTTTAATAATAATAATAATTAATAATAATAATTCATAAGAAAACAAAGTAGCACCAGGTGTCTTGATTAGGAAGCTGATATTCTTATTTTGGAGTTTCTGCAGCTTTTTCTCCTCTTTGTCTTCTGTGTTTGATTCCGCTGCCCCCTGAGTGTTGCTGTTTCATTAGTTGCGAGGTCAATAGGTAGGAAACTGTAGGGAAAACGACCTATTATCCAACATTACTGTGATAACCCTCCTTAGGCATTTACATATTGCGGTTTCATCTGTAGATCTCAAAGCTCTTTACAATAGCGGGCAATTAATATTATCCCTGTCTTACAGCTGGGGTGCCATGCTCAGGGTTTCAAAGCCTATTTACTGAATGAGATTTTGGATTGAGTGGAAAGTGACTCATCCACGGCCTAACGTGGTAAGTTGTTAGAACTCTGCTCACTTGATTCTAGTGCCATACTCCGTTTGTAGCTCTAGCTGTTACTGAATGGTTTTAAGTTGTTACATCCTTGGAGAATAGGCCCATGAATCGCTGTTGGTCAGGATTGTCACGGGGGGGGGGGGGGGGCGAGACCTCTTGACTGGCAAGGTCTGGGCGTGGGTAGCAGGGATGGATCACTCCAGCATGACTTGTTCATTTCTCTGGAGAAAGAAAAGCTGCTGGTGTCGGAGACAGGATGCTGGGCTGAACGGACCATTTGTCTGACCCAGTCTGGCACTACTTAACTACTGGTGACTTCAGTGAGACCTGAAGGCATGTAGCAACAACGTGTAGCACTGAACCCTGCTGTTTCTCTCGCTCATCATTTGTATTCTGCCCTTCCCCTGGAAAAAAAAGATTGATAGAGAGAGAACACCAGACCTAAAACACAACACCGCATGCTGAAAGCCTGGCCCAAACAAAACGAAAGACGCTGAGGCTAGGGCTTTGTCAAACCTTCAAGGGGGAAGGCGTCCCAGAGTGGGGAGTTAGGGAAGACAGGGTTTATGTTAGGAGGCTGGATTGACTTGAGAGGCTCTGGGATGGGAATGGGAGCTGTCTCATTTGGTTGTCATGACTCGACTGTGACTCCTTTCCACCTACAAAATGATGCATCTGAAATTTGCAAGAGAAGTGGCTGTTTGTAAATATCAAACTGCAGCTGGGCCGTTCTCTTGCTGAATTGATCTGGACTCCCCAGAGATTTGGGTAGGAGGAGAACTTCCTGACTTGCTCTGTTGACCTGGAGGCCGCCTGTTGTTTGTGACCATCTTTCTTTTGGGTCCTTCACCTCCCTGATCTCTAAAGCTGAGTCCGTCTCAGCATCACAAATGGGTTCCTGTCTCCCCCCGCGTGCCCCTTCTCTCTGTCGCTTTCCCCTTGTCCAGCCCCCTGGGGTGAGGACCCATCTCTAATCGCTGCCGTTCAGCGCCAGCTCCATTTGCTGACTTTATGTAAACAATCGTTCGGTGAGGCTGTAGCCATGACTGCCCTAAAGAAATCCTGAGGGCTTCCTACTCTAGGAAAAGCTGGTGGTGGCTGGTTTTTTTTGTTTTTGTTCTCGTTTTGTTTATTATAAAAAAGCTGTCTATCTAAATGTTTTGTGGACCGTTATCTCTCCCCTCCCCTTTTGATTTGATAAAATGATGTTCTTTGTAAAAGGGGGGGGGGGGGCTAATCTAACCCCCGCCCCCCCCAGTAGAATCTAGTTTCCTGTGACGAAGGGTATTTTCAGATGTTACGAAATCGTTGCTAACCCAACTGAACCACAGTGGAGCCGATGTGGCAACAATCGTGGGAACATCTGTTTGCTCCTGGCCAGATGTTCACCACAGTGAGCACCTGGCCGGGATCAAATTGACCACGGTTCTGGAGGTGAGGCCGGCCTCCCCTCCAGAACCATGGTTAGTTTGGCCACGATCCGGGACAGGGCTGGGAATGGTCACGATGAACGACTGTTACCCAGCCCCGTCTCGGAATCCGGTCCCAACCACAGGACGGGATCGGGCGCAGTGGCCTGATTGGCCTCTGCGCCCGCCTGTCTCGCCAAGGGCGGGCGGCCATGGGGGGGGGCGGGGCTGAGCAGCTGCATGTTGCGCCGCACGGCCCCGCCCCCTCCCTGATTTCCCCACGGTGATCAGGCCGGAACGTCTAAAGGACGGCTGGACGGATCCCGGGCCGGGTTTCAGCGTGTTGGGCCCGGCGGCTCAGCATGTCTGAAATTACCGTAAGTGAAACACGTGCACCTGCAACTTCTCAACCTCATGAATGTACCCTTGTCTCTCCCGATGACGCCTTTTTCACAGACACTCTAACGCTGATAAAATGGGTGTTACATTTTATTATGCATGTTACAGGGCACCCATAGACCAGCCCTGCAATATGTATAATAAAATGCAACACCCATTTTATTAGCATTAGTATCTGAAAAGGGCCTTTGATAATAAGCCCCTGGGGTAAGGACCCATCTATACCTATTGATTGTACAGCACCAGGTACACTGCTGGTGGTATATAAATGATAACTTCTTCCAGAAAAGCGTTACAAAAAGGATTGGGGTAGGATAGTGGAGGATAGGTCTGTTGGGGGCTGTGAGTCGCCTTTGGCGAGAGAGCACGGGGTACCAATTAAAAGTGAAATGAAAATGAAATAAGTGAGGATTGTCTGGAAGGGCGGGTGTAGCCTCTGACGGCAGGGAGCTGGGCGTGGAGAGCCAAATGGAGCGATCATAAGCTTCAGCTTCTGAAGCCTATGGTTCTGGCCAGTGTGTGACGGGGGGGTGGTACCAGAGCAGATGGACCCTTATCATTAATATAGCACCCAGCAACACGTCTGGCAATAAACAATCATTCACTAGAGATGGGTCTCCGACACGAGGAGCTTACAGCCTAGGAGAGACGAGGAAGAGGACGTACGTTCACGGGAAGCTGCTGGTACACGCAACAGGGAAGAAGGGAATCATGCCTTGAGAGGACGGGAGCAGGAGCGTCGGTGAGTGCCGTGTGTTGGGGTGAGGAGCTAGAGAAAGCCTGATGAAAGAGGTTTTAGGAGGGTTTTAAGGAGCAGAGTGAAATGTGTTCAGTGAGTGAGTCATGAGAGACGGGACGGTGGCTTGTTTAGAGATCAAGGGGCTGGGGGGTTCTGGTCATGAATGGGACCTCCTATGGCAGTTCTTACAGTAGCTGCAGCCCTGCCCTCTCCTTGTGTCCTCCTCCTCCTGCAGAGAAATTGTCTTTCTGCATTTCGGTGGGATTAACTGAACTCGTGACGGGGGCTGGTCCATCCCATGCACTTGCTAGCGTCTTACCGTGGTTACTAATGCTAGTTAAATGTGTCTGCTTTCTCTGAAACCAGACCAGGACGGTAATGTTGGGATAATGGAACTGTAACCGTGGAGACGTGACTCCTGGCTCTTGATAAAGTATTTCTGGGCACTAAACTCTTCAGCGTAGAGATAAGCCTTACCCGCCGCTTTGACCACGCACAGCCCCTCCTCTCCTCTCTCCACTGGCTCCCTCTTCCTGAACGCATTCTCCACAAACTCCTGGTTTTTACCTACAAGGCCCTTCATGGCCTTGCTCCCCCCTAACTCTCAGCACCCACTTCCCGCTACACTCCTGTCTGGGAGCTCCGCTCCTCCTCTGCCACCACCCGCGCCTGCTCACGGCTCCCCTGCTCCTCAAAACGCATCCACCCCTTTTCCCTGGGAGCCCCCCATGCCTGAAACTCCCTCCCTGAATTCATTCACTCGGCTTCCTCCCTCCAAATCTTCAAATCCTACCTCTTCCATCAAGCTTTCCCTGGCTCCTCATTCCCTTCGCCCCCTTGCTGACTTATCCTGAATCAGCGTATCTTGTGTAACATTAAATGAGTAACTAACTACACTTTTGTAACGAAGCCAAGCCCGTGCACCCGAGACCTCGCAAATTGGTGTATGTATCCTTGTTTCTTCCTCCGTTCCCCCCCCCCCTCCCCTTATCTCTCTTGGATTGTAAGCCCGCTGGGGCAGGGACCGTGTCTCTTTCTTACAATTGTAAAGGGCCGGGTACATTGCTAGCGTTATATAAATGCTGTATAATAATAATATAGGGGCCCGTCGGAGTCTCTAGTGTGTCCGTATGCTGATCAAGGCCCGTGCTATCATTCTTGACTCCAGTTCCCACTGTTTCTGGCAGTTAGTTTTGTGGACTCTGGTGCCTTCTCTGCGGCCTTTCTGCTCTCCAGCTGAGGACAGATTTGCACCCATGCAGTTGGACTTGAGCCAACAGCTCCTCTTTCTCTGGAGTCCCTAGGGATGCGGAAGGGAGACTCGGATAGGAAAATGAGAAATCTCTAATCTGGTTATAAATAGAGTCGGGGGGTGGGGGTGGGAATAGAGATTACTCTGTCTGCCTAATCTACTGCTCTCTCCCCCCTTTCCTTTCATCCCTTGAACATGATTAAATGCTCCTTCCTTTCCCTCCCGCCAGCTCCACAATTGCACAAGCCCCCACGCCACTGTGGAAATGAGAGGGACAGCTCCCGTCACGGTCATTTATCTGAGAGCCAGGCCGGTTGCCCTGTGCGGAGCCAAATCCGTTTAGCTTCTCCCAAATGAGCTAATTCAAGGGTTCTAACTGGCATGGAATGATTTCAAGAGAGCGGACGTCTTATTTATAGGATTCTGGCATTTGCTTTGCAGTCAGTTCCCAGCGTCGTCGGGGCGAGTCGGGATTTCGCTGTGTGCACTGAAATAATCTGTATTTTATGATGAACAGCAAACGAGCTCAGTAGGCAATGAGGGAGATTAAAAGTGTCCAGCAGCATTTATACCCCCATAAGGCTACTTGGAAGTGGTTTCATGCCTCTGGCCTCCTGTTACTCTGAAGCAGTCCCGCAGACATCAATGGGGCCGCTCCGGAGTAAGTGGAATGAGGATTATTTATTAATAACTATATAAGGCCAGCAATGTGCCTTGAACTGAACAATCATTAGACAAGACCCTGCCCCTTAGGGGTTTACAATCTAGGCTGAACAAGGGGGAGAGGAACATCAGGGAAGACAGAGTGACCTTCAAGATATCGCAGGTGGACGTGCTTGGCTTAGTTACGGGGTGGGGAGATCCTGAAGGATAAGTCTGAATAAGGCAGAAGTGGGCAAACGATGGCTCTTTGGCCTCCTTGTGGTAAATGGATGTGGTTCTTGGGTTTAGGAAACTTTGGCCACCCCTGGTATAAGGAGAAGCCTCTGTGAGCAACCTAGGGAAGGTAGGAGCTAGGTTTTTAGGAGAGACTTGGACAAAGGGAACAGGGACAAATGTATTTAGGGAGGGAGAAGGGGAAAAGTCAGCATATGGATCAAGAGGCTTGGGGCAGGTGAGGTGGGTGGCAGAGGAGTGAAGCTCCCACTTGGGGGAACGTAGCCGGAAAAGACAGCGGGAAGGGAGGAACAAGGCTTAGCGGTGAGCAGCCTCAGTTCAGCTGTTAAGTGCAGGTACTCTCAATTTCTGTTGAGGGAAGTCACCATCCGTCAGGCTGGGATTCAGCTTTGACTCCTCCCTCTCCTTTATACCTCAGATCCAAGCTATTGCTAAATCGTTGCTTCGCTCTGTAAAATATGGGTAAAATCCGGCCCTGCTTTACTGTTGCCGCTGCAAAAACCCTAGTCCATGCTCTAGTCATCTCTCGTCTTGACTATTGTAACTTCCTCCTTGCTGATCTCGCCCCCCTCATCTCCGTTCAACACTCCGCGGCCACGTCGCTTTGACCATATTAAGCCTCTCCTCTCTGCCCTACACTGGCGCCCTTTACATGAACGCGTTCAGCACGAGCTCCTGGTCTTCACCTTCAAGGTTCTTCATGGCCTTGCTCCCCCGTATCTCTCTGCTCTTGTATCCTGCCACACTCCTGCCCAGGAGCTTTGCTCCTCCTCTGCCCCCCACCCTTGCCTCGCTCCTCTAAATGTCTGCACCCCTTCTCCCTTGCTGCCCCTCATGCCTGGACCTCCCTCTCTGGATACGTTTGCTCTGTTCCCTCCCTCTCTCCCAACTTTCAAATCCCTCCTGAAAACCTACCTCTTTGGTCAGGCCTTCCCTAGCTTGTCATGAGTGAAATTGCATCCAGTTCCCCTCACTCAGTCGGAATCTAGTTCCCTATAACTAAATGAAGCACAGACGCCTGCAACTTCTCCCCTTCATGAACGTACTCTTGTCTCTCTTGATGTTCACCTCTCCCTTGTCTCCTAGACTGTAAGCCCCTTGGGGGCAGGGACCTGTCCGTAACTACTTATTGTGCAGCGCCAAGGACATTGCTTGTGCTATATAAACGATGATAACGTTAGCACTGGCATAACTTCAATTGAAGCAAAGGGGACCTGCGTTGGTTGTAAGAGTGACCGCAGCACTCTCATCCGAGTTGAAGGCGCACAGACATCTTTGAACTTACACCCACTCCGAATGATTTGGTGGGTTCAGCTTGTGGCAGTGAAACTCTGCTGCAGCTGCATGGGAAGTTCCCGTGGCATGCCTGCAAGTTCTTACTGCTGGCTACCCTCAGGATTTGGACAATTCCTCTCTGGATTTATCCAGAACTCGCCCCGGGTCGTTGTTTGACCAAGTGCTGCTAGCAGCCCCATGTCTCTCCCTAATGCTGCGTCTACCTGGGAGACACAAACCTCAATGGTTTTTATGGAATTTTGCTTCCTCTTGGATTTCTCTGCTGCATTGGCTTCAAGGAGGTTCTTTTTCTTAATTGCATCCCTAAAGCAAATGCAGCAGTGCTTGGAGTTTACCTTTTTTTTTTTTTTTTTTTTTAAGAAAAAAAAGAAAAGATATTTTAAATGACACCCTCCCTTGGCCACAAGCCCATCGCTCTATGCTGGTACTCTGTCCACCAACCACTTACTGCAGAGTGGCCTTGCTGCTTGGACGACTCTGAAGTGAGTGATTTGTGGATGACAGCTAAAGAATTAGAGACTAGAGCAACCGTGTAAGAACCGCACTAGCGGCTACTCTGAGGTTTTCTGAGCTCCTGTTTGTATCGGAACCCTGGTCGTTCCCAGAGCTCCTGCTGCCAACGGCTATGGGAAGGAATTCGTTATATAGCGCCAGAAGTGTGCCTGGTCCTGAACTATTGTGGCAAGGGACTAGTTCTTGCCTCGAGGGACGTGTGATCAGAGGGAGAGGGGAACATAGGGGGACAGTCATGTAGTTGCAGGTGCATGTACTTAGTTTGACTGGGGTGGGGGGGATCTTGAAAGACAGGATGGTATAAGGTTGTGTGGGGGGGGGGGGCGGGGAGAACCTCAGGCCCAGGGGCCAAATGTGACCTGTGCCAAGCTTTTATTTGGCCCTTTTCTGGTTTCTAGATCCGGCCTCCAGTTCCTGCCCTCAAGCGCTGAAAGACTGAGCTATTATTATTATTATTATAAACATTTATATAGCGCCAGTCATGTGGCCTGGTGCTGTACAGAACATAGAAATAGATGCGGTCCCTGCCTGTGGCTTACAATCTAAAAGACAAAAAGGAAGGGGAGACGGAGAGGGGACGGTGGGAGAGACAGGGGAGAAGACAAACAAACATTCAAGCTGATGCGAAGTCTCAGGTGCGTGTGCTTGGTTTGGTTACAGAGAGGTTGGTGGCAGCAGTCTGCAGAGGAGGGCAGACAGTAAGTGTACGGGGAAAGACTAGCAGGGATTGGGAAAGGCGGCGAGGAAAAGGTGGGTCTTGAGGAGGGATTTGAAGGAGCGGAGGGAGGGGGCAAGGCGGATGTGGGCAGGGAGGGAGTTCCAGGCATGAGGGGCAGCGAGGGAGAAGGGTCGAAGGTGGTTAGGCGAGCAGGAGAGACGAGGGAGAGTGTGGGAGGGGACAGAGGAAGAGCGGAGAGCGCGTGCAGGAGTGCGTAGGGAAATTAGGTCCGAGAGGTAAGGGGGAGCTTGGTCGTGGAGTGTTTTGAACGTGAAAACCAGGAGTTTAAACAGGATACGTTCAGGAAGGGGGAGCCAGTGAAGGGAGAGGAGGAGAGGCTGCACATGGTCGAAGCGACGGGCAGAGTGAATGACCTTGGCGGGGGAGTTTTGGATTGCGACAAGGGGGGACAGGTGAGAGCGAGGGAGGCCAGCAAGGAGGAGGTTGCAGTAGTCGAGGCGAGAGATAACCATGGCATGAACAAGGATTTTGGCCGAGGAGA
>QEPC01006595.1:1312010-1329089 GCA_003113815.1 Sphenodon punctatus | reverse complement strand
TGTCTAGCTAGGGAGATAGCCGAGGAGAGGGAGAATTTGTAGTGGAGGAAGTCAGGGAGGGAGCGGGATGTGCGCCAGAGGCGTTTGGCAGCCCGGGTGCAGGAGCGGAGGTAGCGGATGGTAGGGGACAGGTTGGGGTAAAGATCCATCCTCTGCCCCCTCCTTTTCCTGAGTGCACCTTGCCCTCCGCTTCTCTGCGCCGGGTGGAGCTTGTGCTCATTTTCAAAGAGGCCCCTGGGAGGGGGAAAGTTTCTATAAGGAGAAACAGCAGTGATCAGTCTAGGGGGGTGGGTAAGGAGCTAGGGGAATCTTGACAGAAGCGGTAGGATATTAAGAAGGATTTGAAGGTTGGGAGGGAGGAAGCAGAGTCCCAGGACAGGAACCTAATCAATTGTTTTTGGGTGCATTGTTGGGGCTATAGAAATACGTTGTGTTTGGGGAGTTCCAGATGTCGGGGCAGCATGGGAAAAGGGGCAAGGATGGTTCAGAGAGCAGGAGGGTCTGGCAGAGAGAGAGTGATGTTCCCAGGGGGGAAAGTGGGGCAGAAAGCTAGGAGGAGCAAGGCCAGGAAGAGCTTTGAAGGTGAAGACAAGGAGTTAACAGCTTAGTGGGTGTTTTTAGACCGATCTGGAGCCTGGCTGCTCTGGGGAGGGTGGGGGATGCACCCCCATGCCCACCCGCGTCCCGTCTCACCTGGCTCTGCAAGAGAGAGATCAGCGGTTTTCCCAGTCTGCCTCTATGGCACCCCCTCCCCCTGCACCATAGAGTTGTGGGTCCTCGCCTGCCACTCTGGGCTGGTGGCCGCAACTCCATGGTGCTGACTGGGGCAAGGGATGGCCAGGGATGGAGCTACAGCGTGGGGTCCGCCCAACGGACAGGAAGCAACTCGCCGTTGGCGCAACTTCCGTCAGCCTGTTCCACACGGCGCGCTCTGGCACATGGCAGAGCAGCAACAGCCCTGCTCCACTTTGAACAGCCGGCGGGTGACTTTCCATGGACCGACCAACCCGGGGGTGAAGCAGGCTGGCAAAGGCAGATGTGGAGCCGCTGTCCATCTCTTGACACCCATTGGGGAGCAAACTGTGTTACCCCAGCTGTGCTCTGGTATAAGGGAGAGCTGAGTTTGGACCCCTTGTGCTTACCCATCTCCTCTCCCGTAAAGGGGAGCATGATGCACCGGAGAGAGCACAGGGGCACCCGAGTCTCCTCCCATATCAGCCTACCTGCTCGGTGACGTTGGGCAAGCCACTACCTCTCCCTGTGCCTTAGCTTCTATGACTGTAAAATGGGGATAAATGACATGCGCCCCCGCCTCCCCTTTGTAAAGTGCTTTGTGGCTGGAAAATACTGCAGAGGCGCTATGTCTTGTGTTGAGAGAGTGACACGACCGAGTTGATGACCAGAGAAGAGCTGGAGCATAGATTTTTAAATGTTTGTTGGGAAAGGCAAGTGCTGGTTTCAGCGCGGCTCGGAAGGATGATTGTCCCAAACAGGCCCAGCTCTCCAGCATGATTGGGCTGAGGTTTCTCCCAGGGTAAGGGCATGGGGCAGCATTACAGTGGATTGGGGAAGCTTTCAGGAGTAGCGAGGGGTGGAAATTGGTGTAGTGAAACTGGGAAACATGGAGATGGCCCAGTTCATGTTAGCAGAGGATATAGCCCCAGGAGAGGACTAATAATTACTGCGTTTATCAAAAGCCAATGCGCATGCAGCCCATTGAGTCGGTGTGATTTAAGGCACACAATTTCTACGGCCCACCAGGAAGCAATGTACCCAGCACCATGTCCAACCATCTTTGACTTCTTCAACCCAACGGATAGAGGACCTATGCACAGCTGGGTGGGTTGGAGGCACCTGTCCGGTGCAAGACCTGAACAAGGTGAGAACCCACAGCTTTCCGGCACGTAATCGAGTGCTGTAGTCTCTCATCCACATGTGTGTCGATCTGCTAAATTTAAAACCATCTAACATGTATCCATGCAATATTGTGCCATGTTCTCACAGAAGGCAGCTTGCTGAACTAGACACAGGGAATGTGCGTGCACACGCAATCCTCAGCAACAGGAAATCCGTAGCCAATTTGCTTCTAATGAGCTAGTGTGGAAATCCATCCCGCTCGGAGAACATTGCTGTGCTTTGGGACATCCCAACTAACTGTCCTTTGCCAGCTTGGTCTTGCTATGATCTGGCTTGTGCCACCTTTAATCTTTTGCCATGGTTATATTTTGCATTAACACAATAATGCACAGTAGCTGCTGCATCTGCATAATTAGCATTAAAAATATTGTACAAAGTGTGGTAAATGCTCTGAGTGGCCATGGGAGGGATTGCTGTTCTAGAGAACCGGACCAGGCATCCTAGCATGTACATGGTGAAAAGGAGAGAACTTAGGTCATGAGTTTTGGGGGATAGATGATGAGCCATGGAGGGAGACTCGCTCCTGGGCTTTGTGCTAATATGTTATCTACAGATGCTGAGATCTGGAATGTCTCCCTCTGCTTGAGAGTTAGGCTGTGATCCACAACTTGCTTCCTCCAGAGTAAGAGGTTTGTAGATCATGGCTGTTCTACACTGGCAGAGATGCCTCACCGACGTCTGTCCAACATGCCCACAGAAGGAACGCCCTGCCAGAATAGGGCTCTAGTTCTTGTGAGGTCTTGGATGGGGTTTAGATGCATATTTAAGAGTCTGCTGCTAGTTTTCAGGGCCCTGGAGGGTGATACCTGTGCTCGGATACTACCCACAATTTGGGGATTCTGCCAGTGTGCCTGAAGTCGGCAGGAGACCAGGGCTTTGCTGTGGAGGGTCCCTCCGTATGGAACTTGTTCCTTCTGGATTTTCATCTCCGTTCCTCCCTCCCTCATCTTTTAAAAAATACCGGAAGACTTTCTTTGTATTCCCAGATGCCTTTAGAGGATCCACTGATGTTTCCCCTTAATGTCTTTCCACCTCCCCTTTGACCTTTCCCTTTCAAACTTTCTTTAAACGGATTTTAGGGTGGTTTTATTGGATTTTATTAATTTTGTGAAGGGCCCTGAGAGCTGCCTGGTGGGTTGTATAGGTGCCATGTAAAGTAGTTAGTCAATAATGCACCTTACAGATGCCTGCATCCCAACAGAGAGTCCTGCACAGTGGGACAATGTCGGATTGCATTCAACCTCTGTCCTAGAGTAATGGGAGGTCGAACAGACTGGACCCCTATTTCAAGTCCAAAGCCAGGAGTCGCTTGTATCTTGTGGCGAGCAGTGCTCTTCGCTGACCTCAACGGGAAGCGGCTGCAAGGTCAGCAGAGCTTGAGCTTATGGCTCATTTGGGAACCTGGTGCTTGATTTGGATTAAATGTTAGCCTTTGCTGGCTGGGGCTTTAAGGGGACAGATTGTTTTGCAAGCTAAACAGTGACCTTGTGTAGCAGGTTTAATTAAAATAGGAGGCAATGGAGTATGGTCAGAGCAATCCATGGAAACCTGCTCTCTTTCATGGAAAGGTCAGAGTAGTGGTTATTCTTATCACAGGGTGGGGAAAAGTCTTTTGCTACCTTTTTCTATAAAAAGCTAATTTATTTATTTAAATTTCTATCCTGTCCCCTGTTGGCATATGCAACATCCATAAGTTAAAGTTAAGTGCCTGCTGTACTAAGAACAGTAATTGACTTTAGAGCCACCAGACGGCGCTGCTAAGTTTATGTGGAGATGGGGTTTTGCAGTTGAATTCCTTTGTGTAGCCACTCCTTCCTCCCTTCTCTCTCATTGTCTCAGTCTCCGTTTTGTCTCACTACTAGTTAGATGTAACTAAGGATCTGTGCCTGGAAAGCTTAAGTAAAGTTCTGTTTTTAAACCTTCAGCTGCATTTGTCCTTACTGACTGCCAATCAGTTATTACTCTGCAACAGGTGATGGACCCCAGACCTCTTCAGAACAGCCCAGAACAACTCTAAAGACTGGAAGTGAGCTGAAAGGAAAAGAGGCCCAAAGGAAACTCCCCGAGGAGGCTACTAACTGTCAGTGAGCAGAAGAACCAGAATCCCAATCTGAGGGGAGGGAAGCAAGCATGGCCAGCAGCTCTGAATTAAAGCTTTCAGTCTGCAAGCTGAATAACACAAACTACCAGTTGTGGAAATTCAAAGTAGAAATGCTCCTATCCAAAGATGACCAGTGGGAGGTGATCACCACAGACAGACCTGCAGCAAACCCTGAGGTGTGGGACAGAAAGAACAGACAGGCAAAGGCAACCATAAGCCTGCTAGTAGAAGATGACCAGTTAATCCACATAAGGGAGGAGGCCACAGCAAAGGGCATGTGGAATGCACTGCAGAAGCTGCATGAAAGGACCAGCTTGAACAGTAAGCTGTTTCTCCTAAGGAAACTGTACCAGATGAGACTTGGTAAAGGGAAGGAGATGCAGGATCACATAAATTCAATGCTGGAAGTGGTAGCACAACTGCGAGGCATCGGTGAAGAGATAAAAGACAACCACGTGGCGGCCTTACTTCTCTGCAGCCTGCCTGAATCATACAGCGCCCTCATAAACGCCCTAGAGACAAGGTCTGAGGCAGAACTAACACTGGAATTTGTAAAAGGGAGACTCATGGATGAATTCCAGCGCAGGAAAGAAATCATGCAAGACAATCAGGAACAGGATAAGGAAACTGCCCTGAGAATTGCAGACAACAGATTGCACAAGAAGGAAACAAGGGCATGTTTTCGGTGCAAGAAAGAAGGACACCTAAAGAAAGACTGCTCCATATGGAAGGCAGAACAACAAAAGCGATCTCCACAAGTGTCTAAGCAAAGGGCCAAGGCTACAACCAGTGACACAACCACAGAACAGTGGAGAGGATGTTTTAGAGCAACACAGACCAACTCATCACAGGACTGGTGTGTCGACTCTGGAGCCACAAGTCACATGACCAGCGACAAGAGCTTTTTCACGGTACTGGACCCAAGCAACAAAGAAGAGATATACCTCGCTGATGGAAGCAGCATCACTGCAGAAGGTATTGGCGAAGGAATTCTAAGTTGCAACAAGCCACACGGAGGCACACTAGCAATACCGGTAAAGGATGTGCTGTATGTACCTGGCTTAGAGGGAGGACTCCTATCCGTTAAACGCCTAACAGAGAAAGGGCTCACCGTCAAGTTCCGGGGTAATGAATGCACAATCCAAAAGGGGACAAGGGTCCTAGCCAGAGCCTATGCAGATGGACACCTGTATCGCTTGAGTGCAACCAAGGAACAAACAGTTGAAATCAGCACAAGCTCAACTGAGATGCAGGAACAAACCCAATCACCTGCAGATGTTGAAATCAGAAGATCTACCAGGGAAAATAAAGGCAAACCACCCACCCGCCTGTCCTACAAAGCAAGTACCGACAGACTGTCTGAGCCATCGACATGGGAAGATGTCTTACAAATGTCAGAAGGGGAACACAACAAATGGGTAAAGGCAGCAACAGAAGAAATAAAGTCCATGCATGAAAATCAAACCTGGACACTGTGTACACTACCAATGGGCAGAAAGACCATAGGATGTAAGTGGACATTTAAAATCAAATACAATGCCGAAGGCAAGGCAGAACGATACAAGGCCCGACTAGTCGCTAAAGGATACTCACAGAAATATGGCGAAGATTATGATGAAACGTTTGCCCCAGTAGTCAAGTACACCACAATCAGGACACTATTGAGCATAGCAGCAGAGAAAGGAATGCAGGTTAAACATCTGGATGTGAAAACAGCATTCCTACATGGAGAACTAAAAGAAGACATCTACATGGAACAGCCACCAGGATTCAAAGACACCGAAAGGCCAGACCTTGTATGCAAGTTGAAAAAGAGCATATATGGACTCAAACAAGCGGCCAGAGCATGGAATACAAAAATAAACACAGTACTCACAAAGGAAAATTTCATCAGAAGTAAAGCGGATCCTTGCTTATATTCAAAGAAACAGGATGACAGATGGTTTTTCATATTGATTTACGTTGATGACATATTGATATGCTATGAGCAAGAAGGGGATGACCGCGGAATAATGAAAACCCTGAATCAAAACTTTGAGACAAAAGACCTAGGAAACATAACACATTACCTAGGCATACAAGTAGAAAGAGATGATAATGGAAGTTATCTCCTCAACCAAAGGCATAAAATAGAAGAATTGCTAGAAAGCTTCGGAATGAAAGATGCCAAGGCAGTAAGCACTCCCATGGAAACTAACCACCTGAAGGAGACTGAAGAACAAAGCATGCAACTGCCAGACAACCGACAATACAGAAGCGCAATTGGGAAACTATTGTATATCGCCACCATCACTAGACCAGACATTGCAGCAGCAATAGGAATCCTATGCAGGAAAGTATCAGCACCAAGTCAGAAAGACTGGAATGCGGTAAAGAGGGTCATGCGCTACCTGAAGGGAACCGCACACCTTAAACTGCAGCTACCTGCAACTTCTGGATGTAACCTGACAGGATATGTAGATGCAGATTGGGCTGGGGACAGCTCTGACAGAAAATCCACCAGTGGTTGGCTATTTCTGCTAGGAGGGGGACCCATCAGTTGGTCTAGCAAGAAACAGACCACAGTAGCACTCTCCTCAACAGAAGCCGAGTATGTTGCAGCCGCGCATGCTAGTCAAGAGGTAATTTGGCTACGACAATTGCTCACAGACTTGGGAAAAGAACTGAACAGCCCTATACAAATTTTGGAAGACAACCAAGGCTGTATTGTACTCACACAAACGGAAAGAGTAAACCCGAGGACCAAACATATAGACGTGAAATATCATTTCCTAAGAGACTCGCAAGAACAAGGACTTATAGACATGCAATATTGTCCTACAGAAGACATGGTAGCAGATGCCCTGATACAACCTTTAGCAGGAGAGTGCCGGAAAGCTACTGAGTAAAATGGGTTTAGTAGGTTAACTTCTGTCTGTTGAGAAGGGGTGTTGACATATGCAACATCATAAGTTCCTTTGTGTAACCACTTCTTCGTCCCTTCTCTCTCATTGTCTCAGTCTGCATTTGGTCTTTCTACTAGTTAGATGTAACTAAGGATCTGTGCCTGGAAAGTCTTAAGTAAAGTTCTGTTTTTAAACCTTCAGATGCATTTGTCCGTACTGATTGCAAATCCGTTATTACTCTGCAACACCCCCATCCTGTGGAGCATAACAAATCCACTGCACACTCGTTACTAAGCTAAGAGTGTCTCAGCTTCAGGAATGCCTCCCTGGCTTTTATCTCCCCATCCCTTGTCCATAGCTTGTAAGTCTCTTGGCAGTGCTTGTGAGGGTATGCGTAGGGTGTGCAAGGAAGGGAGGGGTCCAGATCGTGGATATGGTGCCCCCCCCCCCCCAATTCCTTTAGTACAATCTCTAATCCCTTCCCCTGAGGGTAGGACCAGATTCCGGTGATTGGAAAGGGGCTAACTGAAAACCTTTCATGGGTCTGATTTAGCCCATAGGCTGCAGTTTCCCTGCCTCTGATGTAGCCTTTCAGGAGCGCGATGAGGAAGCTTTTCTTACAAGGATCCAACGTAAAGAACAGATACTGAAGAAGGCAGGAGACTGTGTACGCAAACCTCAGCATTTATGTTTCCAGCATTCTTGGCAATGATGAAATAGAAATGCAAATACTAAAGTGTATTTACCTTTCTTATGCTTTATATATATCAGCTGAAAGTTTTCTCAAAGCAAGTATCCGTATATTGGAAAGAGAGGCGTGTAATTCCCTCACCCTTTACATCAATGTTCCCTTTTTGAAATTGCCCGTAAAGGGGGGGGTTAAGTGATCCCTAGGCGGGGTTAATCTAGCATTGGTCTGCACAAAAGAGGATTGTAAGCACGTCAATATTAAATATAGATCATTAAGACAAACTCATTAACTCATCATCTCACTGACTAGAAGGATGCAGCAACAATCTTCCAGGCAACCCTTACCCAGATGCACTTGATAGGGGAAGCTGTCATTTAGGAGATTGGGCTGTGAGCCACAAACCATTGACTTGGGAGGAGTACCATTGGAAGCCTGTAGGGTTTGGGGATTGGGGCTTTGACGTTACATAATATCTACGGTTTTTAGGTTTCCTCTGTTTGCATAAGCAAGAATGTTTCTTCAAAGTTAACCAGCCTTCTGATCAAAATGACAAAATTGCTACACTTCCTTGATTCAGGTGTCCACGCAAAGGTTCCTAATTTACAGCAGGATTACGGATTATTATATTTTAAAAAAATATCTCCTTATGCAGTCATCAAGAACCTGACCTGGGATCCCTGTCAGAGAACAGTAAAGCTCCCACTGGTTTTAGCAGAGCAGATATAGGCCCTAGTGAATCCTGACCTTGTTGCTGAATATTATGGTCATTTAAAATTCTAGGGAGGGGGCTACATTAAAAGGAAGAAAAATATTACTTGATATTCCCCCCTCCTGGTAGCTAAGATTTGAAATGAAGAACATGGATCCAGGCAAAATCTGACGCCCATACACAGCAAGAGCGTGTGAGCATGAAGTTGGGTAAAGCTGACAAACATTTATTTCTCCTGATGATGGAGGTGATGTTGGTGGGGAGAGCAAAGGAGGTAGTGGCCTTCCTAATTGGGGGGGGGGGGGAGTTTGCCCTCCTATAGCTCAGCAGGTCCGGAGTCTGGGGGTGATATTGGATGCGGATCTCTGCCTAGAGCGGCAGGTGGAGACAGTCGCGAAGGCCGCCTTCCGCCAGTTGCATCTGGTGCGGAGGCTGCGTCCGTACGTCTCCAGCCCGGGCCTGGCCTCCCTCATTCATGCCTTCGTCACCTTGAGGCTGGACTACTGCAACGCGCTCTACGTGGGGCTTCCCTTGTTCCTGGTTCGGAGGCTGCAGCTAGTGCAGAATGCGGCAGCCCGGCTCCTTTCGGGGACGGGTCGTCGGGAGCACATAACATCTGTGCTCCGTACTCTGCACTGGCTGCCAATAGCGTGCCGAGCCAGGTTCAAGGTTTTGGTGTTGATCTATAAGGCCCTTCACGGTCTGGGCCCCTCGTACTTCAGGGACCACCTCGCCCTCCGTGCCCCAGAGCGGCTCCTTCGGTCTGCCAGGGGTGCCTTCTTGGAGGTCCCCCGCGTTAAGTGGGGGGCCACAATGGAGAGGGCATTCTCAGTGGGCAGGCAGCGCCTTTGGAACTCCCTCCCGGAGGAAGCTCACCTGGCCCTAAGTCTTCTGACATTCCGGTGAAGTTGTAAAACCTGGCTGTTCGCCCAGACCTTTGGGGAGGGTGGGCTAGAGGGTTTTATCTCCCTTACCCTATTTGTCTTATTGTGATTCCCGGCCCTGCTTTAATACTTGAATATTTGTAATTTGGAATGTTTTAACTGTTTTTAGATGTATTTTATATATGTGATTTTTTTTATTGTAAGCCGCCCCAAGCTGTTTTAGGAGGGGCGGGGTAGAAATTTGATAAATAAATAAAACAAATAAATGATGGGGGAGAATGAGAGGGGGTGTATGGTCATCGGATTATCATACTCCCATTTTTAGTTATGCTGTGTGGATAAGTGAACACACTGGGTGTCTTAGACAGACCCGGGGGTGGACAGACCTGTCTGCACTGGGGTTTATATGGACCAGGCAGCGGCCGCCCACACGGCGCCTCCCTTCCCCACAACATAGAGCTGTGGGCAGATCGTCGGACGCTCTAGGCCACCAGCCGCAGCTCTATGGCGTTGGCGTTCTGAAACAATGTCTCCCGTCCCCACCGATAAGACCGCTCTCCCACCCTTTCTTTGGGATTTCATCGTGTGGGTAGGAGGGAGAGGAGTATGAGCAGCTGCCTCAGTGTCGTGTGGGTAGCTGGCATGGACGTTTCTGCGAGGCAATGCACATTTAAATTTCACTCTGAGTTTCTTTAACGTTTGTAAAAGTGCTCGCGCATGTTCCAAACTAAAGAGAACTCCCGTTATTGTCAGAGCTGGATTTTCCAGCCCTGACGTCCGTGACAAAAACCACATTTATTTTATTGCTGGATGTGAAAGGGTGCCTGCTCACTTTATAAAATCTCACGTTAGCGAGACTGTGTAACGTTGGCAAGCAGTCAGGGCGATACAGGAGGTAACTGAAAGCTGGGGAAAGAAGGCGGCCACCGTGAAAACGTTTGATCCCGATCTCGTGCATGGAACGGAAGTGGCACGAGAAAAGGCTCATGGGAATACAGCCTTACTCCGGAGTAGCCCCACTGGAAGCACACAAGGCTTCAGTGGGTCTACTCCCAGAGTAAGGGGTTTGCGCATTGCAGCCAAGGATTCTAAAAGTCATTCACTGTAGAAGAATTGACTGATTCCAACAGGGCACTCCTTAGAATTTGTAGTGATCAAGGTGAAAATAAAATGTGGGGGCCCCATCCTCCATTGCCCTACCCCTTTAAGCCTTCCTGCAGGGCTCAGAGGCATAGCTTGGTGGAAATGGGCCCTGCTGGGGCACCCCGTGTCAGTGTACATGTGCAGTCTACTGCTGCACCTATTTCAGCGACACCTCTGCTCTCACACCCTAGTAGGCGAGGGGAGGGAGGTCAGGGCTGAGGTTCCTACAGGAAGCCAGCGGCTGAGAGTTGCAGTGCGGAGGGAGTCCCACAGAAATAAACATCCTGGAGTCTCAGGTGCACTGGACCGGAGGCTACCAGAACTGACTTCCCCGTGGTCCTCACCGTGGAGCCGAGGCCATGATTCCTGTTTAAGGGCCAGCCCTGAATTCCAGTCAGTAACAAAATCGAAGATTAATAGAAATGGCTCTTTCCAGAGATATTCAATGGGAACCTTTTTCAAAACAACCCCCCCCCCCCAATATTTACCCCTTCTTCCTCACTCCCAGCAATGTGAGACTGGTGGGACATGGGCATTTTTGAAAGCAAAATTTGGCTAGACATCGATTTGGTCTAGAACGAAACTGGCTTGATCGTCTTCAAGCTTAGAAACACCAACCAAATAAAAAAATAGTGAGATGTAAATGAGATTTGTCTTCCATGTAAAACTCATCTATCGCTGAGAGCAGCCTGGTCCCCCAATGGGACTATTAGAGGTTGAATACTAGGCTGAATCTTCTAAATGTAAGAATCGTGAACAATGGACCAAATTCCTAAAGGAGACTGTGGCGTCCGTAATGTGCGAAGGTTTAAAAATAGTATAGACAGACGTTCAAGGATGGTTTAGGTATAATTGGTCCAAACTAGAGCTGACATGAGTATCAACAAAACAGGTATAACCATAGAATTTTGGGTACCCAAATTGACTTGAAAATGTCGGGTACCGATCAGGACCCGATGCAGGTGATGTCCCAGCATGTTGACTTCCAGTCCTGATCTTTCAACTTCTGATCCTGATTTTCCTGTTTTCCCACTTTACTGATTGGTAAATGGAAAACCAGTACCACAAATTACCAATTTTTCAGGCATCCATCTACCTGATTGGTAATCGAGTAGCCTGTGGAGTACCTGATGTGGTACTCAAAATGTGGGTATTTTGAGTTCAGAAATGCAGGTATTTGAGCTACCTGTTTCAACCCTAGTCCAGACGAAGGCAAGGAGGAGAGGCTAGATATTTCTAGCCCTCAAATTCCGTGATTCTGTCTTTCCACGTGTCGAAGTTCTAGGTAGAGCCCTTTGCTTTTTAACCCTAAGAACATCCCTTTAGTAGAAGAATGCTGCACAGCCATTTTGGAAGAGGCACAGCACAATAAACGAATGGAAAAACCATATAATCATAGTCCCTCTACCGCCCTTTCTAATGCATGTACAGAAAGCTGCAGTCGGTTTTTGGACACAACAGTGATTGAAACAGTTATTAAAAAAATACGATATATTTAATCCTTAAAAATAACTACGACTGTATGTAACAGATTTTATTATGCATATCAGATGGACAAATGCATCTTCCCCTTCTCAGTCATTAAAATTAATATTAGCATAAATAATTCTGTTATGCAAAATGAAAGATTTTTGTCAAACGGCAGTGGACATTTTTCTGCATTACACAAAGTATGTACAGTTATAATACACGTTTCCATCCCTGTTCCACGCATGCTCTTGGAGATTGTACAGTTTGTAGAAAACACTTCAAACTGGTTTTTAAATTTCTTTTTCTCTTATTTTTTTAATTTTTTAAAAAAAGGTAACTATTTTTCAGAATAAGTATGTACAGCTGAACACTGAAGACCTGTATTAAGGTGCTTTCGTTTGTTATTAAACTGGTATTCAGTGCATTAAAAGACGGTAAATTAAAATCTCTCTCTTCTGCTGCCCTGCTTAAAAATGCAAGGCACTTGGACTGCGATTCACAAAGCATTTACTCTGAGTAAGTGGTCTTTGGATTGAAGCATTTGTAGGGATCTTCAGCTGTTCTAAGATCACCTCCAGGTCTGTCAGGCTCTTTGCATTCAATACAAGAAGACCATGAACATGACACTTCTTTAGTGTATCTTGACGTACTAGGGACAGAATTTCTGATCTGCTTTTTCCTTACTTGAGAAATCTCATTTCCTCCGGCAAATCATGCCCCTGGGGGAATTCACAGATTCCGCACAGCAAGGAGTGTCCTGGCAAATCCACTTAATCGGACTAACCCAGATTTTAAATTTAGAATTTGAGATATCGCAGAGATGTTTGTTGAGTGGCGGCAGCAGCAATGGCAGAAATTACTCTACATTATGCTCCTTCCCCCTCAAAATGTTTGTGAACGCCATTTTGCGTGCAAGACCGTTTATTTAATAACACGTGTAAAAATCATCCTCTTTTGGGTTTATCTAGGTGGCTAGATTCAGAGCTCTGCATGGACAGGTTTCCCTTGGAAATCGCTCAGCTGATCATTGTTAAAATGAATGCAGGAGTCGGCCCTGTTGATGTTTATTAGCTGAACTTCGGAATGTCAGAAGCCGGGAGTGAAGGACAGTGGGCAGATTGCTCTTCCCCTAATTGCTCCGTCGCTTTCTTTTGAAACAGCCATGGCTTCCTGTTGTCAGAGAAGGGATACTGGGCTAGATGGACCATTGATCTACCCCAAAGGGAGCAAAGAACGGATGATTGCAGGTTTTCTGCAGGCTAACTGTGGGGATACAGACCTGCCTTTTGACAGCTGCCAGGTGCAGAATTTCTTGAATTGCTAATACAGGGCTACCGGTGGTTGCCCAAGAAGAGAACTAACCAATGGGACTGTATAAAAAAAATAGCTTAATGTAGCTCTCCTGAGATTTCATCCTCAGCTCAGAGTTCTGTGGCCGCACTTGCCAGCTGGAGCCTTGACCTGCCATGAAAGTAGCAATCTCCAATATTAAAATCCCCTGAAGGAGCACCCCAATTCTGCTAAAGCCTCTCTCGTATGGATCGCTGCCTGTGCCTAGGCAGAAGAGAGCTTCTTAAAACCAGTTTGAAGTACCTTTATAGATGTGTGTCATGGTGGCCTGTGGCCCCCCAAAGTAGCGTTACCGCTTAGAGAATGTCACGCAAAGGGGCGTATTCTCATCTCAATGCAAACGGAGGCCCGTGCACCAATCTACGGCATCCGGACGATAATAGACTCGATAATCTGCCAACAGGACTAGGGATGTGGCGCAAGGCAGACGAGCCGTGGGGGGTAGGGGGCGGCAGCGGCAAGCCTCATTCTAGTACTTTGGCATTCTGTTCCTGCTCCGAATCTCTCTTGCGACTGGTGCTTTTAAAAAATCCAAGCTGCAGGAATTGGAGAAAAGAGACAAAAGAAAACCCCACCATTATTTCAGACGCTTGTGCAGTTTCAGTTTTAAAAAGCCAGGGCTGGGCAGGGTAAGGCCGAGAACCAGATCTTGAAAAAGTAATTTTAGAAAAGGGTTGAAAACCTAAATATGATGGGAAAGTGGCTGTAACAATTCGGGGGGGTGGGGGGGAAACCCACGCCAGAAACTATTCAAATGGTGTGCGTGAAACGTTCCTCCCAAACCCTGCAACACAGAGCTCGTGCCCGGGACTAGAGGTGAAAGAGGGTACCTGCAAAAACGGGGAACCTGTCCAATTTCCAGTACCTGAATTTACCCAGTAGCAATCAGGTACCTGCTTATGACCCAACCTGGTACCTGATGTCCCAAAGTGTCAACTTCTGGTTCTGTAACGTTGACTTCTTCTGTTACCGATTTTTTTTTTTTAATGTATTTGTTGATCTACCGACTCATGACATCAAGTTATTGGGTTGCCGTCAAGTTCTGACAACTTTGAGGAAATTTCCGGTTCCAGGAAATTACTTCCGGTTCTCCCCAGCCCCCCTTTTTTTTTCCCTTCCAATTTTTCTTCTTAAAACACTTATGGGTTTTCTGTCCCAGAAAAGCAACTTTCTGGTTCCGGAAGGTCAACTTCTGGTCCCGGGAAACTACTTCTGGTAACTTAAAAATAAATAAATAAATAATTGGACCAATTTTTTGGTTTTTCAACTTGATATACCAATTTGGAATTGGTAAATAAATAAAAAAATCAGTACTGGAAGTACTTGATTTGGGGGTTTATGGGTGCCCAACTGGTACCAGGGTAACCTGTCAGATACCTGAAGCGGTACCCAAAAATGTGGATGTTACCCACGAGTATTAAATTTAGTACCCATTTGAGCTCCACCCAGGACCCTGCCTTTATTGCAAACAGTCAGGACAATCATCCGCCAAAAGCCTTCTCTGCAAAACTCCCATTGGCTTCAGTGGTGGAGGATTGTCCTGTCAGTGGAAGAAGCAAAAGTGAAACTGACTAGAAACGTGAGTGAAACTGACCAAGTATCTCCAAAGCCAAGGAAGTGCCTAGTGAGAAGTCAGCCTGACGAGAGGTAAAATTCCATTTCTGAATGGATTCTGTTTTTGATGGATCTGGTTTGTTTGGTTTGAACAAAGAAAAATTGGACCAGATGATTGTTCTGATCTTTGTTCATCCGACTGATAGGAATTCCATTCATTCACACATGCAAAAGTACACCTGGCCATTTTGGGTATGTGCAAAATGGTGGCTATATGCAAAATGGCAGCGACCTTATGGCCACTGCCAATTTGTGCATGTGCAGTTGGGTGCCACCATTTTGTATGCTTGCAAACAAATGAAATTGCAATCAGAATTTCCGATAACAATTTCACCAGTTCTGTTTTTGCTAAACTGTTTCGCAAAAATGGAAGGGCTACTTTGAACCACCCTTAATCCTGACCACTACTTGTTATTTATCCTTTTAATTAGTCAGTAACACAGGAGATGAGCTGCCCCCTTTTATGACGATGCCACTGGCTTGGAGGGTATCTTGGTAACTTTTTATTTAGAAATCTTTGTGGTGCCTCTAGGAGTTAATTATCCCACAGAAGCTTTTCAGGATGTATTCACAGGAGATTATTAGCTCGGCAGAAAGCACTTCCACACATTTCTGTTGAACGTGTGAAAGACTTATGGCAAGAGATGTAGCGGCTTTAATCAGGGGGGCAGATAAATGGGAATGGGCCCTGGGGCAGAAGATGAAATGGGCCCCTGCTGGAGCACTCCCCTCCAGTGTGTGTCTGCACTATGTACGGGGGGTGGGGTGGGGTGGGGTGTGTAGCTAGGAGGGAATGGGCCCTGCTGGGGCAGAAGATGGAATGGGTCCTGCTGGGGCACTCCACTCCAGTGTGTGTCTGCACTATGTACAGGGGGGTAGCTAGGAGGAAATGGGCCCTGCTGGGGCACTCCGCTCCAGTGTGTGTCTGCACTATGTACAGGGGGTTAGCTAGGGGGGAATGGGCCCTGCTGGGGCACTCCACTCCAGTGTGTGTCTGCACTATGTACAGGGTGTAGCTAGGGGGGAATGGGCCCTGCTGGGGCGCTCCTCTGCTGTGTGTGTCTGCACTATGTACAGGGGGGAGCTAGGGGGGAATGGGCCCTGCTGGGGCACTCCACTCCAGTGTGTGTCTGCACTGTGTACAGGGGGGAGCTAGGGGGAACGGGTCCTGCTGGGGCACTCCGCTCCAGTGTGTGTCTGCATTATGTACAGGGGGGAGCTAGTGGGGAATGGGCCTTGCTGGGGCACTCCACTCCAGTGTGCGTATGCATTCTACATGAGTGTGGGGCCCTAGGCTTGTGGGTCCCCAGTATTGCTGCACCTCTTTGAGCTACTCATGTGGGTGAATGAGGAAGAGCAAAGCCTGAAACGCAGAGGTTAACAAACAGGCTAAATCCCTCTCTTGCAGTCCCCTTATTGTGTGAAGGGATTATTCCACATTCTCAATCTCAATTGCTGTGGAGGGAAACGGAGACAATGTTCCCCCTTGAGGGATGAATCCACGCTCCCTGCCTGGTGGGGACAATGCATTACCGATAAGAAAAATAGACACCCCCTCCCCCCCCGCACAATAGTGGGTCCCCGGCCCGCTGAAAACTTTAAAGCGGGACACAACCTTTGAAGCAGGGGAGGCAATGTGCAAACAAAATGTACGAATGAAAATTCCCACAACAAAGAATCCACCCAGGAGAAGCTAATGGTGGGCAATAGGCACATTTTCGGGCACCATTTTGGGCATCTGAATTGGCATCCAAATACTGTCTGAGTAATTTAAAAAAAAGCACCCCAAAAAATCTGAAATTTTGTGGGGTGTGTTTTTTTGTTTTGTTTTTTTGAGTACCCAAAAAACCAAAATAATACTCCCCAAATTCCCAAAATGGGGACAAAATCAGTATTTTGGTATACTGGTTGTTGGTACGTTGGTATACAGGGTGTCTGGTATTTCAGGTATCTGATCAAAACCTGGTTGAAGTACCGGGAAGTACCTGAAATATTCATTTTGATTTGGGTAATGGAAATTTGACGGGTGTAAATAAGCATGTGGACAAGGGAGACCCAGTCGATATAGTATACCTGGATTTTCAGAAGGCATTTGATAAGGTCCCTCATGAGAGACTCTTGAGGAAATTAAAAAGTCATGGGATAGGAGGTAGTGTCTTACTGTGGATCGGTAACTGGTTAAAGGATAGGAAGCAAAGGGTAGGACTAAATGGTTAGTTTTGACAATGGAGAGATGTAAAAAGTGGTGTGCCTCAGGGATCTGTATTGGGACCGGTGTGGTTTAATGCATTCATTAATGATTTGGAAAAGGGTGT
>QEPC01006595.1:1300661-1311910 GCA_003113815.1 Sphenodon punctatus | reverse complement strand
TTGGTTGCTTCTCCCAAGCCACCGTGATTGGCCACTGTCGGAGACAGGATGCTGGGCTAGATGGACCATTGGTCTGACCCAGTCTGGCACTTCTTGTGTACTCATTCTTGCAGGTACTAGCTGTAGACTCGTGTGAATACAGCGGCAGCCTTGCTTGGCTGCCCCTGTGAATCCCTGGGGCGCATAAGAAACACGGATAGCCATGCAGAGTTTTGCAAACAAAGCCCTTCCTAGGTTGGTTTTTGTTGTTTTTCTTAATGTTTTGTTAAGGCACTAAATGCCCAGAATGTGATGTGTTATGGATGGGCCATTCTGTGCATTCTGTGGCTGCGTTCCCAGAAGCAAAACTACAGCTGTTTTGAAACGTTTCCTCATGTGTGAACTGCATCCGCATAGACCCATGAAAATGAACCGTGGCCACTGGCTTCAGTTGGTCCAAGATTATAGCCTAAAGATGTCTGCTCTACGAGCAGTGTGATCCTCTGCAGGGATAGCACTTGCACTAAGCAGGGGACCCAGGTGCTTCACTGGGGCCGTGTGGCTTTTGTCATCTTCCTCTGGCATAGGTCATGTGATCAGCCTCCTGGGCTGGGCGCGGCCACCTTGGCCTCTCTCATTGTCAGGGTGTTTGTAGAACCCGCGTCAGCAGTTTCATTGTCCCTGCAGGTAGCTAGCGCCCTCAGTAGCACAGGGGAGGAGGATGTGAGGAGGCACTTGGCCTCTTCGTCCAGATTTTTGGCAGTGGGGGGAGTGGGTTTGCTGGCCCCATCTCTGCTCCGCTGGGTGGGCCTTGATGCTTCCCGTATCGGAGCAGAGTTAGCGAGGGTGGCAAATCCTCTCCTGGAGCCCCCATCCCTTTTGAGTTCTGCTGCTGCTGCTTTTCTAAACTGCCAATGTCTTTGAGTTTGGGGAAAGGTGCCCCTCGCTTCCAGCGCCCACTTGCAGTCCTGCCAGTCTCCATCGGGCACAGCCCCTGACGGCCAACCCGGATCTCCCTCAGTGCTTCCCGTGCAAGTGCGCGGGAGACCCTACCTAGCCCCTCAGCACTGGAGTGTCATTTTTAGAGTGTTAGCCTGGCGATCCCCCAGGGGAAGCTGAGGCACAGGGGAGATGATGTGGCTTAAGCCAAGGTCTCAGAGAGAGTGGCCCGTAACCCCAAGTCAGCCTTGGGGCTGACCCACTCAGTGATGCTCCCTCAGTCTCCCCTAGTCCAAGGCCGCTCAACCCACTGCCCTTACAGCCCGTGCGGCCCAACAGAGCTGGTCCTAGGGGGGGAACAATGGGGCAGGCACCGGAGGAAGCAGTATTGTGTAGCCCCACCAGAAGCATTTCCCTGTGGGTGGGGGAGTGGTCACAGGGCCAGTGGAGTGGGGCGGCAGAGCCTTTCTGAGAGGAGAGTGGGGTGCAGTGGGACACAGGCCTGAAGGAGCACTCTGCGTGTGTGTGGCGAGGGACAGACCCCCCCCCCGGTGCTTGAGTGGACTGCTGCCTGCTCCCCCCTCCACAACAACCCCTCAACCTCCCCGTCCAGACAACCCTGCCCACCTCATCCCTCCGTTCTCAAGCCCAGCCTTGCTGCCCAGCTCAAAGCTCAGGTATTTTCCTCTTAGCCTCTCCTACGAGCAAAGACAAACATGAATGTGTCCCTTGTCTCTCCCTGTGCTTCACTCTCCCTTGTCTCCCCTCCTTTGTCTTTACTAGTTTGTAAGCCCCTTGGGGCAGGGAGCGGTGTCCAATTTGTGGCTATAAAGCAGCGGGCACATTGCTGGCATGATATAAATGAATGAAAAGAGTGGAGTGATGGGCCTGTTTCCTGTCTATGGAGTTAGGCCCTCTTGAGCCATCAGAACAGTTCAGCTGCACGTTTGGGGTAGGTGTGGGCCCATAATGGGGCCAAACCTTTTACCTTCCTGGACAAATCAGCCAGTTCCCCTATATGTCCAGAGCAGAGCTGAAACGGAGAGCAGAATAAATGTTTGCCAATTTATTTTGCAAATCGGGGAGGCTGTAGACAGTCAACCCAAATAACATTCATCATGATGGCCGAACAACCAATTTTTGTGTGTGCAATTTTGGCTATTTTGTTTTCAATTGTTTCTGGTTTTGTTTTTGTTTTTGCCCGAAATAATGAAAATGGAAGGGGTACAAACTGGACAAAGCAATGAATGAAGCGACGGAGTGAATTGTGTGAACGCCATGAAAAGACAAAAACGGGTACTCGAACCAAGATCCATCGCAGAGCGTTCAATAACCGTTTTGTTCATTTTGGGTTGGAGCATTTGGATTTGGCTTGTTCCAGCTCTGGTGCCGAGGGTGGCGTGCTGTGCTAGGGCAGAGAATGTCTAAGCATTGGAGGATGGCAGCTGCAGGAACGAGGGAGTCATGCGTGCTCCTGTCAGCCCAGGAGGGGTAACTCTCTACTCTCAGCTATAAAAGCTTGGGCTGAAGAAGCCCATTGGCCCCATCTGGCTTTAAAACAGGCAATGGTGAAATTGATCTTGGCGCTCCGGAGCGCCCTTACCTTCCACAATGCCAGCACCAGAAGTGCAAGAAGCAGGAGGCCTCCTAATGTGCTGCCGATGATGATCCAGATGGGAATGTGGGATTCCTCCGGCTTGGAGATTTCAAACGTGATCTGTGGCAGAAAGCAGAGAGTGTTGAGGTCGAACTGGAAGGGGACCTCCAGCGTTATCCAGTTGTTCAACCCCCTGCTCCGAGGCAGGAGATCCTCTGCCTGCAGCACTGCGGACAGAGGCTGGCCCAGCCGGGTTTTGAAAACCTCAGAGAAGGAATATCCTACAACCTCCCCGAACAGCTTATCCCACTGCCCCAATAGTTCTTACAGATGGATTTTTCCTAACATTGAACAGAAATCCCCATTCGTGCAGTTTGAACCCATTTCCTTTTATTCAGTCTGTGACAGCGGGAAAGAAATGTTCGCCATCGTTTTTGTGGTGTCCTTTTAGAGATTTGAAATCTGCTCTATCACAGATATACCCTTCGCCGCCTTTTGTCTAGGCTAAACCCACTTCTTCCAGCCTTTCCTCGCATGGCTCACCTCCCAGCCTCTTTCACACCCATGGCCGATGAACACAGGCTGGGGGAGAGGCGCTGCTCAGCCAGGAGACGGGGTGGAAGTGCAATATGCCTTGGATTTTGCAGAGTGGGTTTCTCTTCCCCCCCACCCTCCATCCCACTCTCAGGCCTCTTCTCTGTTTGCGGGGGGTGGGATTTGCCCACATTTCTGCTACAGCCGCTTTAAACTCTGCTGTAAAACCACTCTAGATCGGCGTGAGCACTGGGGAGCACTCCCCTCCCCCCCACTCCCCGGCTCTCAGAGTGTAAGCCCTAGGGCAGGGACTATGTTTAGTCCATTATTATTATTATAAGCATTTATATAGCACCAGCGATGTACCTGGTGCTTTATAAAGAATAAGATAGACACGGTCCCTGCCCGAGAGCTTACTTTGTAAAGCACCAGGTACATTGCTTGCGCTATATAAATGCTTGCTAATAGTAATAATAATTAATAATAATAAATAGAGCAGTTATTAGAACTCAAGCCTGTCTTGGAAGCGTCATCCCCAGACTCCAGATGCTTTGGGGGGGGGGGTCTTTAGAGGAGCTGTGGGAGCTTCCCTGCCAGCCCCCTCTCTGCTATCTATAATACTCCCTGCCAAACATGAGAGGGCGTGGCAGTAGGAGCCCCCTCCTTACCCCCCCCAATCTTTAGCCCTGTCACGGGAGAGGCTTTTGAAGGTGGGTAGGAGGGGCTGATGTCCCCTCCCCCCATCAGCTGGTTGGCACTGGGGGGGGGGGAATGTGTTGCCACCAGACAGCTGAGGAGGGCAGTTTGCGTCCCCAGCCTCCATCTCCATCTGACTTGCTCTAGCCATGGGCGAGGTCCGGCAGCAGGGACAGGGTCTGGATGGAGGGTCCGAGGCTGAGGATGGACAAATTAGCCCCTGGCACTGGGGCAGCTCTAGGGGGGCACATTGCTGCTTTCCTCTCCAGGCGTCTCCTCCATTCCAGCTGCACCCAATGGTGGGAATCAGCACTGGGGCAATGAAACCTTCACCTTGTAGAGAAACCGCTAGGCCTGGGACTCTGGAGCTCGTTTCAGTTTCACTGTTTTCAGTTCTCTGTGATTTTCGGATCTTGTTTCAGTTTAGCGCCTTTTTTCCCTTCTCATTGATTCCTCCTCTTTCCCCCCCCCCTTTTTTCTCAGTGACTTCAATGGAATTTTCTCCCATTTAAAGTCAAATTTAAAAAATCCATGCAAAAAAATTGAAATGCTGACACTGAAAATGAACCAGAATTTTGGTTTATGGTTTTAAAACCAAAACAGCTATTGCCACTTCGGTTCTGTCTGAACCCGACTAGAAACCGCCAGCTCAGAGGTTGGATGCAGCGGGGGGGTAATCGCAGCCAGGGGCAGGAGAGAGGCAGCTGAGAGGGGGCCGGAGAGAGGCCTGGTCTGGGACCCGGCTTTGGCCGAACTCCGTTAAACGTGTACATTAAAATTACCGAAACGAGCAGGTTCCGCTTGGAAAAACCCAGCGAGGGTGGGGTTTGGACTCTCAGCCTAGACTGCAATTTTAACAGGGATTGGGAATTGAAATTTCAAATCCAAAAAAGTGCTTTGCAGATTGGAGAGAGCGGGAGGCTGAGGCGGACGCAGTTTCCCGCAACAAACTGCCAAGAGCAGCAGCTCCCAGACTTTTGACCCTTGTGACCCTTCTGTCTTGAGACTTAAATAGTAATCCCATGACCCGGGGCAGCTGCACCCACATGCAATGCCTGTCCAGTAGCAATTGGGATTGGGGCTCCATTCCCCGGGTGCAGGCAGGACGGGATGCCTTAGACTCCCCCTTCCAAAGGGCACCCTGACAGGTGTGTCTGACAATTCCCAGCTGTGGTCAGTAGAGGGCAGCAGCGCTCCATTCAGTCTCTGCTCAAGGAAAGCAGATTTGGGGTGGGGGGTCTGTTAAAAGCTTGTCTGCAATATGCAGGGCTCTGGGTGTTGGGAGGGGAAGATGGAGGAGGGAGCCTAACCATACTCGGGCACTGGAATGACATGTCCGTTCGGAAACACAGTCCACCTCTTTCAACGTTTGAAAGGATGCTGTGGCTGGAGGGAGCTTCTCAAACAGGGAGACAGCAATGCTGCTTCCCCCAGATCTTCCCATTAGGGCTGAAATGAGCAGCTAAATGGCTGCTCGCAAGGAATTTCACCATATCGGGAACCGGGATTGGTTTCCCAACCGTTTCCCGATACCGATGCGATTTCTCGATTCTCGCAATACCGCGAGATAGCGTCCCGTTTTACCGACTTTCTGCTTACTGCATTGCCGAGGGTACCGTTTTACTTCCGGGTTTGTTGTTTCCACACTTATGAGCCAATCACTGCGCGAATAGCCCACCCCTTAACCGCCACTCCACTGCCTCCAATCAGAATTGTTGTTCAATGTTGTTCCCTTTGCTTTGACCAATCTGCGGCTGGATTGCAGATTAGTAAAGGAATCTGCGTACCAGCCAGTGAGTGACAAGGATGTACAAGGGAAAATGGAGTTGTGTCGGCATTACCTCTCAGGATTCGAAACGGATGGCAAATTGGTAAATGGCAAAGTGGTAAATGGGATCCTGGTAACTGGCAAGTCGGTAAATCGAGAAATGAAATGTTGGTTAAGACGCTACCAAGTACCAAGAGGTTCTCGATTGGACTGAGATGGTATTGGGACTGGGATTTTGACAAGATTTCCCGTTTTGATGAAATCTCATTTCAGCTCTAATTATCACTCAGAGGCGTGATACAGTCTTTCAAGAAACCCAGTACAGAGGCTACTGGCAGCAGTGCTGTAAAGGCCAGCCCAGCCCAGCCCCCAGAGCCCTGATTGGGTCGGGAAGGGAAGGCAGGTACAGCTGGCTTCGCTGTCCCTCATCCCATTGCTCTGATTGGCCAGAAGACTTGGAGGAAGCTTTAACATTGGAGGAGAAGGGAGGCCAGCTGAAAGATGAACTCTCTTCAGTATTTGGCCTAGAGAACCTGCCATCTTTGGTTACGACCCACAATCCACTTACTCCTGGGTAGCCCCATGGAAGCTTTGTAGGAAGCCCTCTAGGCTTCAAAGGGATAATCGGGTATATCGGATTAATCCGATACCGATATTCCCACCCCTACTGGAAAGTAAAAATAAAATACACGATCCCCTACCCCCCAAACCCCTCTCCCTCACCAAAAGCCTGACGGAACAGCCAGGTCTTACAACCCCCACGGAAGGAGGCTAAGGAAGAGGACACTCGGATCCCCATCAGGAGGGCATTCCACAGCCATGGGGCAACCACCGAAAAAGCTTGATGGTTGGTGGCCAACCAACACGTCCAGGGTACCTCCAAAACCACTCCCCGGGATGACTGTAGGGGTCTAGCTAAGGGGGTGAGGTGGTCTTGTAGATAAGTGGGGCCCAGGCCATATAAAGCTTTATAGGTCAATACCAGCATCTTGAGTCTGGCCCGGTAGACTACAGGCAGCCAGTGCAGCGCTTGGAGCACTGGTGTAATGTGCTCACATTGGCCCACTTCCCTAAGCAAGCGGGCCTCTGCATTCTGCACCAACTGCAGTCTCCAGACCATCATCCCTGGCCCACTCCCCTAAGCAAGCGGGCCTCTGCATTCTGCACCAACTGCAGTCTCCAGACCATCATCCTGGGCAGCCCCACGTAGAGCGCGTTGCAATAGTTTAGCCTCAAGGTAATGAAGGCATGGATGAGGATGGCAAGGTCAGAACTTGACACACAAGGTCGCAGCCACCAGACAACATGTAATTGCCGGAAAGCACTCTTCACCACAGCTGCCACCTTGAGATCCAGGTGAAGCTGTGGATCGAGGAGCACACCCAGACTACGGACCTGGGAAACCAATGGTGGACGGACTCCATCACACCCAAACCCCTACGCACCAACATCACTTCCATCTTGTTGGGATTCAGCTTCAGATGGCCTACCCTCATCCAGTCCCACAGAGCTGCCAGACACCGGGCGAGCACCGAGACCGCCAGGCCTGGGTCTGATGAAAATGAGAGGTAGAGCTGGGTTTCATCAGCATATTGATGCCACCGCACTCCCTCAAACCCTCTTACGACCTCCCCCAGGGGCTGCAGATATACATTGAACAGGCGGGGTGACAAGATGGAACCCTGCGGGACTCCACACGCAAAGTCTCTGGGGGAAGATGTACAATCCTCCAGGACCACCCGGTGAGTTCTCCCAGTCCAGGTAGGAAGGAACAGAACCAATCTAAAATGGAACCAACGTTAACGAGTGTGTGTGTGCATAAACCACACTTCCCTTTCCTCGACCCCTCCATGTCACTGGCTGCAGCAGCGATGACCTACACAACCAGGAGGTCAGCGTTCTGTCTAAGTGCCTGGAACTTGCTGCCCCAGAAGCAACCCTGCCTGATTTCCCCCATTAACTGTGGGCACCTTCCATTGCAAAGCTGCACTGTTGAGACTGGGGTGGAGCAGGGTGGCTCTCTCACCCCATTAACTCCGAGTCACTGTCCCTGGCAAAGCTGGCTGGGTTTTCTTCTCTCGTTTCCTCTGCTTGGAAGACTGATGAATCCGGAGTGGATACCGTACAGGCCCCCGCCCTCAGCACAGGCCGTACCCATTTCAGGAGAGCATGTCATTTTAATTAATTTTTTATTTTAAACATCTAATATCCTGCCCTCTCCTGCCTAGGCAGCCCAGGGTGGCATACAATAATATAAATATAAATACAATTAAAAGAACAGAACTTAATACGGGTCATGACAACCCCCCCACCCCCACAACCCGACCCTCCCACTACTCATCTCCCCCACCAAAAGCCTGGCGGAACAACCAGGTTTTACACTGACCCCTGAAGGAGGGGAGATATGGGGCCCGGCGGCGGTCCGCTGGGAGGGCGTTCCACAAACAAGGTGCAGCAACCAAGAACGCCCTCTCCAGTGTGGCCTCCCACCAAACATGAGGGACGTCCAAACGGGTGCTCCCGGCCGACCGCAGAAGCCGCTCCAGAACCCTGTGGGTGAGGCGCTTTCATAGGTAGGTGGGGCCCAGGTCATGTAGGGCGAGCCTAGTTTCTCCTGGACTTCAGAAAGCTCGATATCCGGGTTTTACATGTCCGGGTCTCCACGCATGCACGAGTTCCCTAGTACCTGATGTTTCCAATGGCATCCAGCAGACGTCCGTTAACGAGAGTGAATGTCTAACTCCACTCGTAACCCCCGCACGAGTTTGTTTATCCCGGACTCAGAAATGAGGGCTCGTATAAACACCACCCATTGGCTGGGAGAGCGAGGCACAGGCTAGCTGCTCACCTGGCGACTGGGGTCCTCTTCTCGGAAGACGAAGGGGCTGCCAAAACGTCGCTGGAGAGCCGTGTTAAGAGTGATCCGCAGCGACCTGAACTTCAGCTGCGTGGGGATATAAAAGAGGAGTTAGAACCGGCACAGTCCATGGTTTACACCTGTCCATGGTCCCCCCTACCGAAACAGCTAGGCAGACCTCCTGTCACCTCCAGGAAAGGGTCAACCCGAGTTGCTTCTGATTTCAACATCAATGAACCTGCCCCCAGTCTCAGTCTTCCTGCTCTGGAATGGAGGTGGCAAAATGTACTCGGGGTGACCCTAACCTTCTGCGACACCGATAATCAGGAGCGACCGACCGGGGATGGGTCAATCCATGAACTACCCTGTCGTTTCGCCTACACTTTCCCCTGTAGAGTCTGGTTCCGGCTGCGGCAGGATACGAGACTCTGGGCTAGGCAGCCCCTTGGTCTGATCCAGGTGGGCAGTTCTGATCTGCCTACTTCCCAGAGTGTTCGGAGGATTATTTAACGAAAGTTGGGGAAGCACGTAGGAGACAAGAAGAGCTGGGCAGCTGCTAAATAGCCGCAGCGAGATCGCAGAGGAGGAGGAATAAATTGCCAGTGAAAGAGAAACTCAACCCCTCCTGCTTTCGCCTGTGCGCCCTAGGGACCAGGCCAGTCTAGGTTACAAAAGCAGCGTTTAGGCTGGATGCTGATGGGACACCCAGCTCCCAGGATAGCACTTACCGCCTTGAGTGATGTCATCCAGAGATGGCCACGCAAGCGGAAGCTGATTTCCTCATTGGGTGCCAATCTCACGTCACAGTCGATGGATACGATGTCGGAGTTGCTGTGGTTCTGAAAGAGAAGACGTGCCTACACGCTAGCAATGTCCCCTTTAGGTGGAGAGGGACAGGTTTGGCTGATCGTCCTGGATTAGAACAGAAACAGGTGCCTTCAGAAATAGGTACCTGTTGAAATTGCAGATCCGTTTAGCGCCCAATGAGTTACCCAAGTTACCAGTATTCTGTGACCGAGTCACTGGTTTCCCATTTTGCGACATTTTATTTATTAATTTTGTCAAATTTATATGCCGCCCTTCCCACAGAGGCTCAGGGAGGCTTGCAATAATTTGTAATTTTTTTTACAAATTGTCAAACAACCACTGTAATGGTAATTTTTACTAATTACCAATTTACCATTTTTCTGTCCATTTCTATTGATGGTTTCATGTCGGAAAGACACTAGAATGGTAACATGGTGAGTCAGAAGAAGTCGGTAAAACAGTAAATGGTAAAACAGCAAGTTGGTAACTTGGGAACGGTAATATCCACTATTTCAGGTAGTCAGGTACTCATATAGGTATGCGGACATAGATGCGGTAACTAATAGGCTACCCGAAATTTCAGGCTAACAAAATAGGCTAGCTGTTTCAGCTCTATCCTGGAGAATGCACAATGAAACGGATCTGCTTAGCTGATTGCTCGTTAGTATGAGCACCAAGGAAGAGGCATGGCAGGCTGGCTCCATTCTCTGTATCCTACGCTCCGCGAGAGATCTTGCTGTCGCTAACGGGAAACAAAGGGTTAAAGCAACATGCCAAAATGCTGGGTCTGTGCTTGAACCAATCTCCTGCATCTGGACAATCTCAGACCAAAGGGAGTCTGGTCTGGAATTTCCGCTGGGATCATCGGAATCCTTTTGCAAAGTGCTCATTTTGTTTAACTCCTCGAAATGTGATTCAATAGATTTTTAAGCTTTGATCTGGAGGCGGCTTGAATTGTTCTGCTGAATAGAGGTGAGCCTTGAAAGAGATCCTGCACTCCCTCGCTACAGTAGACCTCTCGGTGTGTGTGTGTGTGTGTGTGTGTGTGTGAGATTGTTCACTATCAAAGAGTTCATCAAGTACAATCAGAATGACAATCCGTGCCAGGCAGGGAGCTACCAGGTTATTGTAGCCAAGGGGCATTAGAATAAGGAGGTGGCAGAGTGACACTTGCCAGCTGCACGCAGACACAGGATCATCAAGGCAATGATCTCCTTAGGGAAACCACCTCCTTCGTTCAGTGCTTTCTTTGACTCAGCTAAACTTGTGAAATCCTGGCTCTAAGGGAATCCAGTGACCGACTGACCGCTCATTGGCTGCTCTGCATCCAGACCTCCCAACAGTCTCCTATTTCGGAGGGAACTGTTCCTCGTTGGGTGCTGAATCCCACTGTCCCTCTTCCAGGAGGAAGACCAATCATTAAGCCTCGGGTCCCTCTTTCCTGGTGGCCTCCCAGGAAAAGCCCTTGAGAAGAAAATGTGGGAGAGGATGGAATGACAAGAAACTCAGTGGAATGAGACGCAGGGAAGCGTCTGTCCTTTTCGTATACACTTCGAAGTGTAAGTGGATTAGGGGGTGGGGCTTATTCACGGAAGGATATAAGCTTATGATAGTCTATTGGCTAAGGAGGCGGAGCTTATACTTTTATAATAATATTATAATGGGTATGTTTATTATTGCTTATTGGTTAAGAAGATGGGACTTGTCCCCATTGCCTGTTGAAAATGTTGGTGGGGGGCGGGGCGGGGGGAGTATGCTGTAGCTATGATTTCGCCCCATATCTTTGGAGAGATAGTCCAGGCTAGTGTGCGGGAGGCAGAAGATGGGGCATGTCCTACCATATGCGGGTGCCGCACAAGCTCCTCTTCAGCCGGCGTTCTCCTGTAATCTGTGTTGTTCCCCCAGATGTTGCACGTCATGTTTTCCTGCAAGAAGCAGAGGAGACTGGATCCAGTCAGGGTAAAAGTGGGTGCAAAGACATTAAACAAAAACCGGTGGCTTTCAATCGCCTCTCCTTGCATTGCAACTCCTTCACTCTGTAGTAGGGGACGGTCAGAGGAGACAGTCTGCCA
>QEPC01006595.1:1265729-1282945 GCA_003113815.1 Sphenodon punctatus | reverse complement strand
GTTCAAGGTGCTGGTTGTGACCTTTAAAGCCCTTCACGGCCTGGGCCCTGCTTATCTGCGGGACCGCCTCACTCCCCATGTGCCCGTGCGACCCCTGAGATCATCCGTGGGAGCCTTTTTGGAGGTTCCCCGGGTGAGGTGGGTGGCCACTGGCCACCGATGTTAGATCTTTTTCGGTGGCCGCCCCTGTGCTGTGGAATTCACTCCCGGAGGAGGCTCGGTTGGTCCCCACTCTCCTGTCATTTCGACGTTTGTGTAAGACCTGGCTGTTCCACCAGGCCTTTGGCGAGGGGTGGGGGGAGGGTTGTTTTTTTTGTTCCCCCCCCCCTCCTGCTTTTTATGAATTTTTAACTCCCTGTCATGGCTTGTTGCCAGTACAGAAATAAACTAAACTAAACTACAATTTTAAACTGTTTTAAGTTGTTTTTATATTGTTGTTCGCTGCCCCGGGCTGCCCTGAAACGGCAGGAGGGGCGGGATAAAAATGTTATATATATTAAAAAAAAGAGAAGGGCCTCCCTTTGAGGTCACTGGCCATAAAATGGAGTCCATGAGAGGAAGATACCCAAATCATTACCGTTAACTGGTCAGATCTTGGTAGAGCGGATGTGTGTGTTACTGCGAGCCCACGGCTCCTTGAAGAGTACCGCGTGGAGTCTAGGACAGGGGAAAATATGGGAAAGGGCCCTGCCATCTTGGAGACTAAGGCCGCTCCATGGTACTTTTGGCCATACTAATATTGCCTAACTGCATAGCACTTCACGGCTAATAACTCATCATTTCTCAAACCCCCCCCCCACTGTGAGGTAGGTTAAGCAAATTTGTTAGCATTCCCTCTTTACTGACACTGGGAGGGAAACCACTGGCAGAGGTCTATACATTAAATCCCTGTCAGAGCCAAGAAGAGAAGGAAGAATCCTTGGCTCGCAACTCCTTCTCTGTCGACGCTGCCTCTGCCAGAGTTATACTTTGCCATTAGCCGAATTTCACTTCACTACAGCAAAGTAGCCTTCTTTGTACAGTCTGTTGTCTTCATCCCCCTTGGGCCTCTATGGCTGCTGCCCCCATGAGCTGCCCTGTTCTTGCTGACAGCAAAGAGAGAAGCTCTGTGGCTGCCTGGGGGTCTTGTACCTCTCTTACTCTAGGCTTTAGTGTCCCTTCAAATTCGTGGGGCTCTTGGGACTCCAGCCCTCAGAGACTGCACGACAAGAGTTGACAAAGAGCAGCCTTGGAGAGATCTAGTGAGAGCTCTAGTCACACGCGAATGGAGGATCCCTCTCACTGGTGAGAAGGTTCACCGCAAAGCAGTCTGGGCTGTTAGATACACAACATACCTGACTCTCATCCTTCCCCCACAAGCACAACTATGACACCCCACCCCCCCAGACCACATTCCATAGCCTTGTCTCTGCCCTTTTGACCCGCCCTTTTCCTGACTGCCAGTTTTGGGCTACCTCTCCTCCCCCACCCCAACATAATTAGCTGTGGACGTGACATCAGCTGTTGCAAAGTGATGCATTGGAAAGGGAAGGTTTGGGAGAGGTGGGGTATGGTAGCTGAGTGGTTAAGGGACTCTACTATGTCCCTGAAGTCCATTGTTTCTAGACTTGCTCGGTCATACATTGGCTGTCTGTCTCTAGTTCTGAATGGGCATGTGATCCCAAAATGGCAGCCAGCGGACAGGACTATACTAGCTCGATTCAGCCTCTCCTCAGCTGTTAGACCGTCCTCCTCTTTCCCTTCTCTCCTACCCTCCATTTTCTGAGTCAAGTCCTCTTGCTGCAGAACGTAGCCAGGACTCATTTAAGTCTGTCGACCAAAACATGTTCTGCTCTTTATTAGGGGAAGCGCCGACTGCGACAGGGACATCATCCCTCCGTGTGCACGCTCCAATTCTGCTGGTTGGGAAGAAGGCCTGGGATACTCTGGTTACATACCAGATAGTCTGAAGACCAGAGTGATCCCTGCCTGCAGGCTGGTGACAGTCTTGCCTGCAAACCTGGTGATGTTGAAGCCTCCAAACTATAGACGTTTGCAGACCAGAGTGGCCTCACAGCTGCCGGTCCTCCCAGGGCCAATAGTGAGATGGGGAGAGTTATCCACCTCACAAGCTGAAGGGTCATGTCTACGGGTGTCTTCCACATTCTCCTAAAACTATACGCACGGGGAAGGTCTGCCGTGAGCTTCTCAAACTGCTCATCAGCCCTCAGCCGCCCCCTACGTACCTGGTGAAAAGCAGGTCGGCTTCATATTTCAGGTGGAAGCTGAGGAGCACTGAATTATCGTCTTTGGTGCTTTCCTGTTCCTCGCTGTCGCTGAAAAAGTTGAAGCAAAAGAACATTTAAGAGACTCCCCCATGTGGCAAGTCACACGGCCTGTCATGGCCTATGAATTAACGCAGTGTTAACGACACTCTCCAGCTTGGAAGTGGGGCGTCAGAACCAGCCTAGCGATTCTCAAAGGAGGGGAAGAATGACAGGCCCCAGCTGCTGGCAGATGCTCATGAGGGCCTGTCGAGTTGAATTATGAACTGCGAGAGTCTGTACACAAAGCCGTAGAGAGAGCGCAAGCAGCCTTGGAACGGCAGGTGTAACTATTTTGCCATCGCTCTTGCTGACCTTGGCACAGGTGAGAGCCTTTACCTCACCACTAACGCTAGGTGGGTCTGATGGGACGTCGGCATATAAGAGGGGGATTTATTGCTGACGCGGCATGGTAGATGAGCGTTGCAAAGAGTTAATCCTCCTCCAACGCCTGCGACCAAGGAACTAAACGCAGCCCGTGGAAACAGGTGGCTATTACATGGCTATTAGTGCAGGCATGCTGCATCCCCCCCCCCCCACCCCCTTCACATCGCACTGTGATTCTCTCCTTCAGGCCAATGTGACAAAAACCTTTCCTGTTATTCTACGCAAAGCAGTGATTTAGGAAATGGCCTTGGGGATCCTGATAAATCGAAATGCTTGAGCAACGTGTGTGCTTAAAAACGCGTGGTCAAGTGCTGCCCTGAAAAAACTCCAAAATGACAGGAGCCTGCCAAGCTCAATTCCACCCCCTCCAACGCTTGGCAGAGAAAAATAGGTACACTTCACGTCATCTGCAATTGGCATTGACAAAAGCTTGTAATAGCCCACTGATTAACTGGTACAAAAGGATATCTGTGGGAGAGGCTCTGTGTGTGTGTGTGTGTGTGTGTGCACCTAGGTCTGTGTGTGTGTGTGTGTGTGTACACCTAGGTCTGTGTGTGTGTACACCTAGGTCTGTGTGTGTGTGTGTGTGTGTGTGTGTGTACACCTAGGTCTGTGTGTGCAGGCTTGATGGTCAAACGTACAACTCAGCCTGTTCATAAGTCAACATTCTCCAATGGGTGCATTGACTTTGGCTCTAAAAGTTTAGTTCTAAAGTCACTCAGAGACTCCCAGGTGGAAGCAGTGACGGTTCCTTTCAGCAGCTAAGGAATAATTTCTCACAAACACCTCACACTTCTTCCTACCTTTTTATAGTTTTCATCTTGATCCCAGGCAGACAGCTCCCTCCTGCCTTACCTTTCTTTGTTCTTTGATAATAGGGATGTTTATCCCAAACGTATGATTCATTTGAGAAAAGGTGCCCCACTCCCCACCCCCTAGCAATGAAGCAGTTGAGGCTCGTTACTTTGGAGTCACAGCTCTTTCTGGATGAGATGCTAACTACCCTTTTCCTGGAACAAACCTTTCACAGCTGGGAGTCAGGTACAAGATAACGAATCCTGTTCCTGTGCCAGCCAAAAAGGTACTGTTGGAGGGGATGCGATTGAGGCAATGTGGAATCCTAAGCACGTCATGCAATGCAACCTGGCTTCAATCCTTAATTTTGAGGGGTAGTGATGCTCAGGGGCCACTCTCCACCCCAGAGATGCACAGTGCCTCAGAGCTATCGTTTCAGGCTCTCTGCAGACTCAGGCAGATGTTGCTGCTTAAGTTACACCCAGGTCACTTTTCCAAGCTTTTCTTCACCACAATGAGAGCTAGAAAGTTATTTTTAAAAATGTGGGAAGGGAGAGAAGCTGATTTTCTGTTGCTTGTAGGGCCGATAGGGTTTTTCTCTTCCGTGTGGCCCTGGGAGTTGCATCTTCTCTGCAACAGGGACAGAGGGAGATACCTCAGGCTGGGTCGTGGTACGCTCACTCACTGACTGAGTGGAAGGCAACTGGGTTGCAGGTATGTGGTGTGTGTGTCCTGCCTCCTTGTGGCTTTTACACCCCTGGCAGGAATCATGGAGAAGTGCTAATACAAGTGCCAGCAGAAACATGTATTTCTCCAAGTCCCTAACCCAAGGGCCTTTCTTTTAAAAAAAGAGGCTTTAGGGAGAGGTTACGAATGCCCCCCTCCTCTTGCAGCATACACCAGGCCTAGCAATCCTGCACCAATAGATCAGCCTAGCCTCAAAATCTCCGCAACTGCCCTTGGATACCAACAACGGATGAAGATGAAACTAATAGTAATAATAATGAATGAGATTTTACTCCTCAAAGGGCTGTGTGGCGCAGAGAGTGCACAGGAGTTTGGCAAAGCCCTTTTGTTGTGAACGTTTGTGCTTGCGCCTTTGCTCCGCGGGAAGGGCGGCATCAAAATACGCAGAATAAATACATTCAATCAATAAATGCGTCCCCGGTGCGCTGGCGGGTTGCTAGCTCTGCACACACCGCAGTCTCTTCTGCCTAGATCGGCGTGTGTTTCTCTGAGGGAGGGAGAGGGTGGGGCTGGAGACATCAATGATAATAAATACAGCGCTACATATTGTCTAACAGCCAAATGTAATTTCATTGCCATATGGCTGCGCCCTGGGCCTCGTCAGTTTTACCTCCCTCTGCTAATAGATAATAAAGGCCCCTTGTCAACCCCAAGCAAAGCAGCTGTGTATCCGCGACCTCCAAACTCACTCCCAATTAAAAAACCTCAGGCTACAATTGCGCAGTGGGGTAGAAAGGGAGAAGAGCATCAGCAATTAAGCCGGGAGGGCGACGGTGACAGCCGCCGTGAGATATGATCTGCAGAGACGAGGCTGTAAATCTTTGGAAAATAAACAAGAGGGCTGCCCAAAAAGATGAAGAGGAAAAACAACGGAATGGTTAACCTGTTGGCCGTCATAAGGATCTCCATGCTTTGAAGAAAAATAGACTTGCTGAATTCGAAATCCAGGCGAAACGCCACCTGCGGAGAGTCAACACAGATTGGAGAAAGCAGTGTAGCAATAAAATGCCTTTCAGCAGCCGTCCCGAGCACACAACAGATGAGACCGTCTCCTCTGCCTCAGTCCTTTCCTATCAACTCTATACCAGCCTGTCACAAAGAGCATGGGGGAACGAGGCTGCAAAACGTCAAACGGAGAGGTTGGCAGATTGTAAGCAGAACAGGGTCCTTCCAGAGGAAAGAGCTACTGACATTGGGGTGTGTGTGTGTGCGAGTTGTCTTGTGCAGAATGAAGAATTTATTCTCTGTAAATTATTATTATTATTATAAGCATTTGTATAGCGCCAGCTGTGTACCTGGTGCTTTACAGAACAATAAGATAGACGCGGTCTCTGCCTACGGCTTACAATCTAATAGACACGGAGGGGGGAGACAAGGAGAGGGGAGAGACATAGGGAGAGACAAGGGATAAATAACGTTCAAGCGGATGTGAAGTCTCAGGTGCACGTGCTTGGCTTGGTTGCGGTCAGGCAGGAGTCTGCAGGGAGGGCAGACAGTAAATATTGAAAGGAAAGTTCTAGCAGGCGTCGGGAAAGGCGGCGAGGAAGAGGTGGGTTTTGAGGAGGGATTTGAAGGAGCGGAGGGAGGGGGCGAGGTGGATGTGGGCAGGGAGGGAGTTCCAGGCATGGGGGGCAGCGAGGGAGAAGGAGTGAAGGCGGCTAGGGGAGCAGGGGAGACGAGGGAGAGGACAGAGGAGGAGCGGAGGGTGCGTGCAGGAGTGTGTAAGGAGACTAGGGCTGAGAGGTAAGGGGCAGCCAGGTTGTGAAGGCGTTTATAAGTGAATACCAGGAGTTTGTGAAGGATGCGTTCGGGAAGGGGGAGCCAGTGAAGTGATGAGAGGAGAGGCTGCGCGTGGTCGAAGCAATGGCACTTGGTATATGAGCGCCAGGTACATCACTGGCGCTATATAAAAGCTTATAATAATAATAATAATAATTAATAAAAAAGATTCTTTCAAAATAAATGTCATATTGGCCTTGCTGAGATATCCAGTGGCTGTTAACAGACGGAGACGGAGGGAGACTGCCCCCAGAGCTGCCCCGGGGGTGCACCCCCACATCCAACCACTTGCAGCCTTGCCTGGGTCCGTTTTAGAAGGAGCCGGCGGTTTCTCCTGGCCTGCCCCCCGCCCCCACTATGGAGCTGGTGTTGCCTGGGGCACCACCCAGCTGAAAGTGGAGCTTCCGTGTGGGTCTGCGGAGCAGACAGACAGCAGCTTCACTTCAGACCGGTGCCCCAGGTTTGGCTGGCCCGGTCCGCTGAGCAGGCGGTGCTCTGGGATGTTCCGGAGCACCACAAGCGGGGCTGCCCCTGCTCTGCTTCCACATCTGTCGGGCCCGGGGGCTTTTAAAGAGGCTGGCCCGCCTGGGGGTGAAGCAGAGCTGCAGTCTGTCTAAAAGCACCCAGTGAAAGCACGTTGGAGGCTTCATTTCCATGGAAAAGGTGGGCAAAGGGCTCCAGCAAGCTCTTCCATCAAGAGTAAAATGTGATCAATGTCAGATTGAAGGAATTGGCATGGGGGGGGGAGGAGTGGCACTCAAACTGTCTGAGCCCGTGCACAGCTGATGATGATATTAAAATTCTATGCATCCGCCCTGGGCCAAGCTTCCATTCCCAGCCTGTCTTTGTTTTGGCAAGGTCCGCGCTACCTGATGCCACAACGCAGCTGCATTCTCATCCCCCATAGGTCACCGGCAATCAAGCCTCTTTCTATTTTGTTTTAAGGCCATCAGCCAGGCTGCTTTATTGGGAGGCTTAGCTCCTAGAAAGGTGCCATCGCCAATCCATCATTTTCCAGCTCCTGACAAGCCAAGGTTTTAGACTGATCGATGGTTTTGAGTCTGGGAAGGCTTTTATCAGGACCTGCTTCCAGAAACTCCAATATTTCAACCTTACTCTCCCTCGTGCCCAGCACGATTTATTTTCTAAGCGTAATTGATAAGGCAGATTTTGACCATGATAGCATTTTATCCAGGGGCTTGAGGTCATTCACTATAGAGAGGGAAGAATCCTTTGCAAATTTCAGATTGGGAGTATTCAATACTCAAATTTCAGATTTGAGTAGTCAAGTCAAGTCAAATATTTATTTGTTTGGGCCAAGCCCCTTACAAATTCCCTTAAAAACCCACCTGGGATGGTGGAGTACATACATAAAATATAAACTGGATATCCCAGCCAACAAACAAACACAATTTGGGGGGAAAAACCCCATAAAGCAAACTACAGCATATGAGATCAAGCCTTTACTGCGCCAGTTTGAGTATTGAAAGCCTCAAAAATTCAGGGATGCTCCCACATCTGAACAAGATGGTGGTGAGGACTGGGCTGGAATTTGGGTTTTTCGGATGTCTGAAGGTCAAATGGTTCACTGAGATAATCTAGCATGACCTCCTGTGTAGCAGAGGCCAACTAAATTACCTCCAGCTACTCTCATCAGTTCATTGAGTTGTATCTTTTAATTTGTTGCTCTTCTACTCACTACCTGCATGTCCTTGGATGGTCCCTTAACTTCTGTGTCTTAGCCCTGCAAATACCCACCCTACTCGAAGTGTTATTGGATAACAATGGGGATCACAAGTTTATCTGCAGACAGTGTAATTTGACTGGGAGTGGGGGGGCTTTCCCTCAAATTTGGAGATCGCTCTTCAAAGAAGAGTTTTGTCACTGGGGCAAATTCTCAAGGCATCTCCATCTGTGGAGAGCCCATGGCTGGAAGTTTTTAAAAAACGGCATGACTAAACATCTGCTGGAGTGTCTCAGGTGTCATTAATGCAAGGGAATGGACAAGAGTCATGAGAAGACCTCCAGCATGGTGCTTCTGGGATCCCTTCAGCATCTCTCTCACCTATTTAGGCTGGACGCTGAAGGATGTTAACAGACATGATGCTGGCCAAGTTCACCCGCTATGACCTGCCTGGGCCAGTGCCTCCCCTCATGTCTGTTTCTTGGCCGCCAGATGTGGGCCCGGTACAGACCCTGGCAGGGTAGACGGCTGGGCCAGAAAGAGAAAGAGAACCAGCAGCCAGCAGGCTGTGAGGGAGGACAGTTAGGGAAAGCCAGAGGGAAGAGGTGTTTTTTTTTTTTAAAGGGCTGAAGTGAGAACGGAATCCGTTCTCACGAGAATCACGTGAGATTCTCGCAAACCCGTCGAGGTCTCATGAGATCTTGCAAGATTCTCGTAAAAGCTCTGCGCAGCCACAAAATGGCCACCGCCACAGCCATTGTGCACGTGCAGCTCCCAGTGGCCATTTTGTGCATGCACAGAGCGTGTTTTGAGGTTCTCTCAAGGAACCTCAAAACATGCTTTGCACGTGCACAAAATGGCCACGGGGGGACTGTGCATGCTCAGAATGGCAGCAGCCGCCATTTGCGCATGCACAGGGTTGATTCTCGGCTGCACACGTTTCATATGAGAATGGGTCGAGAATCGGCCAATTCCCAACCTGTTCTCGTTCTTGCAAATCTCGGCAAGAACCACCGAGATTTGCGAGACTTGTGAGGGCAAGTTTCAGCCCTAATTTCTTAGGAGGACAGGTCAGGAGGGAGGACGGGGCCGGCCTCACCACAGGGTGACCTGGGGCAACCGCTCTTTTCTCTGTCTCTGGGAGGCCCCATAATGACCCCATGTTTTCACCAGGACACAGTGCGAAGCCCCCACTCCTTCCTAGCAGGGCCCTAAACGTGACCAACCTCTAGAGCCCCACAGAGGGGTCAAGGGGACAGGGAAGTGGCCACCAGGGCCCCCCATTTTATCTTGGTCCTGCAAATTCTAAGGCCGGTCCTGGGGGGGGGGGAAGCAAAGCAAATGTGCTTAGGGAGGGAATTACAGGTGGGGGGGCAACATGGGCAAAGAGGGGTTAGGGGACAGGGACTCTGGGGGTTTGGAGGCAGAGGAGGAGTGAAATTCCCAGGTGGGGACGTAGTAGGCCGCGAGGGCAGAAAGATAAGGAGGAGCAAGACTATTAAGAGCTTTGAAGACGTGAACTGGATGATTTTTAATGAAACACATTAATTCTCATTAGACTGTTCGAATCAACTTACGTGCAATATTCAACTAAAATGAATCCTGAAGGCTAAAAGGCACCTGAAGGTGCTGATGGGTTCATCTGAACTTGCTACCAACACACCCCGCCCGGGCACAATCATTGTCATTCTCAAGTCACCGATTTTCCTCTCCTTTTCAGATTGAATAAGGAGGCCTGACAGATCCAAGAAAGACTATTGATACATGAGGGACATGGTGAAGGAGCAAAACCCAAGATGACCGTGGCCCTATGTACCCAGAAGAAGGTGGGTCATGTTGCAAGGAAGGAACTGCGGCGCTAAACTGCCTTCCTCGTTTGAGAAAGCCAACGTGAAATTGTTCCAAAAATTACATTCAAATTCTTTGACTCACTACGACTGGTTTGGATTTAGCTGCATGGAGATCTCCTAGGATTCAATGCAGCGGACCCATTACCCCCCTAATGCATCTTTCAAGTGCTGCTGATGGGGAAAAGGCAAACATTTCAAGAGCCAGATCCTTAAGAGAAGCCTCAGTCTTTGCCTTGCAAATTCGAAGGCCTAGCTCGGCTAGGCAAGGGGCAGGTAGGTTTGAGGCCTTCTTCTCACCTAGAGCCTTGTCTTCATGAAATGTTGGTCAAGTAGCAATCAATCCGTGCTCCATTTTTTAAAGTCCATGTGGATCCTCTGCTACTTGGCAGGTATTTTCTTGCCAAGTAACAAGTAGCTACATCTTAAACTATAGCAAAAGAAGTAAACTGTGATCTACTGGTAGATGACAAGCTAATCTCCAGTAGATCACACGATGAGGAGGGGGACCAGCCTCTCAGGAATCATTTCTGGGGAGGAATCCAGGGAGTGTCCCCGCCGGGGAGGATCTCCAGTGCAGCAGGGAATGCTCTCTCTAAAGGAGAGTGCTTAGGTGCCCTAGAAGTGGGAGCCAACAGAAGGGGTACCAGCCTGGAGCGCCATAGCCAGCAGGAGGAGTCCACTCCTGATAGATTGGACGAGGTTCATGCCTGGATACCGGATTTACCGGTATCTGATCTCCCCAGTGTTGGATTTACCAGTACTGGCATACCGGATTTTTAACATTGGCCGCGTACTGGTTTTTTTTACATTGCGGCCATTATTTCAATGGCGCGCAATGCAAAAAAAAAAATGGTAACGCGGCCAATGTTAAAAATCCAGTATGTTGGTACCGGTGATTATCGGATTAATCGGATACACCCGATTTATTCGATACCGATATTCCCACCCGTAATAAGCAAGGACCCACATTTACTGTGTTTGGGAAAACACACTGACCACGGGTCCCTGATCAAAAGTCCGTCCACCCCCAAATGAGAGAAATGAGCTGCTTGAAAGGCTTCCCCATGACGAGTGTTTTAGACAGACTGGCCATTGACAAGAAGCCCCCGAGAGCCAGCGATCCAGCCCAGGAAGGGCGTGAGCATGTATCTTCTACGCTCCTGGAGCAATGTCCCCTGGGATATCATCCCACGATGCAATCTGGCCGGATTAAAACGGTAACCTCTAGCTGCACGAGGCCAACAGCGTCGGGGACGTGCTGCTGTTTGAGCAGATGCTGCAGGAGCGACGTTTCATGTGTAAGGACTGGGGTTTGAATTAGTGTCCCGTGCAGGGGCCAGTGGCTGGCTCTTCAGTGCCACCCGTTTGCTCCATGGCCCCCAACTTCCTAGTTGCCTGCCTGCTGCATCAGTGGATTATCTGTCTCTTTCTGGGTTCCTGTCTGCTTCCCTCCATGTGCCTTTGCCCCTGTTCTGCTTTGCCCCTGCCCTTGATTCCTCCCACCACTGCCTTGAGACTGCTCCTTCTGCCCCTGCTACTGCATGCCCCATGTTCCTGTGCTGAGACTCTGAGACTGCCTGTGAGCCCACCCTGGGTGCCTTCAGACAGACCCAGAGCCTTTCCTGCTCTGGGAGTGGCCAATCCCACATCCCCCACCCTCCGTGTCCAGCCCCGCCTGGGCTGGGTTTATATACGGCCATGGCCCGCAGTCCACCCACAGGGCAGCCCCTCCCTTGCACAATAGAGCTGCTGGTGGATCACCCAACTTAGCGCTTGCAAGGAAGGTCCCCTTGACCTTGATTGTTTTAAAGATCTAAGGACGACTGGAGGGAGGGCTGTTATTTGGCTCCCTAGCTCTGTCCCACTCTGGCTGGCTCATCAGCTGCACCGTTCCTGCTCCTGCTGCTTGGTGCAAAGTGGGTCGGGGTCTGCTTGCAGGATGACCCCGGACGTCACTTCTGGCTCAGTGACCTCTGCGGCATTTGGAGGATGCGGAGCAGCATTAGATTCTGGGACAGGTGAGCTGCCCTCAAGTGTCCCATGGGTTGATCTCCTTGATGGCTTTTTTGGGTTGTTTTTTATTTACTAACCCAATTCAGCTCCATGGAGCAGCGGTTCATCGGTGATGTTTAATAACTGTAGAATCACAGAGCTGGAAGGGACCTCGGAGGTCATCTAGTCGAACCCCCTGCTCAGGGCAGGAAATCCGCCGCTATAGCGCAGCCTGCTGCTGCCGTATTCTCACAATGGGGTGAGGCATCTGCATGGGGGTTTAGACCCATAGAGGGTTCCCACTTCCCGCTGTATGGATGGGGGCACAACCAGGGGATGCAGGTTTTGGTGTCCAAGGTCTGGTGCTATTAGGGTGGCCAGACCTCCCCTTTAAAAGGGGACATGGATGTATGAAAAATACATGGTTCAGGGCTGCACTGGAACCAATGCCACCCTGCAACATGTATTTTTCATAAGCATCCTCTTTTAAAGGGGAGGTGTGGCCACCCTATTGGTGACAGAGGTCGGGGGGGGTAGGACCTACTTTTTTCATTAAAGCGTTGTTCCCCCCACCGTAATTCGAGCACAGCTTCATTCCCAAAGGGTAAATTAGCATTTTGCAGCCTCTGTGTCCCTGGTGGAGAGAGCTACTCAACGGATAATCCCATGTCTTGCCCATCTCGTCCTCCCAAGTACCACGGTGTGCAGAAAGTCACACACTGACGCCTCCTGAATGCCAGGCCCCAACACGTCTCCCCCCCACTCCTATAGCCCCACGGGGGCCCTGTATCGCTAAGAGACCGCCTCCTCCCAAAGGTCAGCTGGGCGTCCTCTTGCAAGTTCCGTCAGTGCGGCAAGTTCATACAAGGCAAGAGGGCACAGAGAGGCGTTCTTGGTGGCTGCTCCCCAGCTCTGGGGAACGCCATGCCCCTGGAGCTTCACCAAAGCCCAAGCATTTTATAACACCTATTTATGTGGTCAGGCATTTGGTAGACGAGGATAGGATTTTGGGGCCTCTTTTTTTTTTTTTAAGGAATTTTATATTTTTATATAATATTATTTATGTTATGTTTTCTGTGTTATCCACCCTGTGCCTTTGGGGAAGGATGAGGTAGAAATCTAAACAAATAAATAAGGGTGCATGGATTCACCTGGAGCAGGGATGGCGTGTCCCTTTTGCAAGCATTTTATTTCATTGGGAAACCAACCAGTCCTTACCTTTGCCTTGGCTCGGAAGAACGGGTAGCTGACGTTGCAAACCCTCTTGTTCAGGTGTCTCTCTTCGTTCGTACATTCGATATTGATGTCGGTGTTGTCCTGGAAATGGAAGGCAGCGCGTTCGTATTGCGAGCAACAGTTTGCCTCAGGATTCATTCGCCCCAAGGCCCTAGCCCGTCGATGAGGAGTGGGGATGCATAGCTTTGTCTTTCCTGGGCTTAATGGACACATGAAGTGGACACCAAGGCTTTACAAGGAAGTGTGATTCGGGGTGCGAGATCGGTTAGGGGCCCGGCTTTTAGGGCAGGCCGCAATAGGTGTTTTTAGACAGAAGAAGCCTGCATTGGAGCTGCTCCAGGGTGCACCCCCGCCCGCCTAGGTTGGCTTCAGATGGACCCGGTGGGTTCCCCATCTGCTCGTGCGGTGCTCCCCTGCATCATAGAGTTGTGGGTGATCGCCTGATGCTCTAGACTGGCGCCCGCAACTCTATGGTCTTACCTGAGGCGACGGCGGGGGGCCGGCCGAGCAGACTGGATTTAGCCGGCCTGCACCACCAGCAGCGTTCCGGGATGTTCCAGAGCACCGCCGGTGGGGCCGCCCATCGGGTGGGGCCACCTTTAGATGGATGGGCCACCCGGGGGGTGAAGTGGGCTGGCGCGGCCGGCACCGCAGCAGCCTAACTGTCTAAAAGCACCCAATGGTTTCTATTGTGCTCACTCCATTCTGTCTCATATTTTTCCTTGGTTAATTTGGAGTAATCTGTCAGAAAACAGAGAAATGTCCCTGCACTTTCCTTAGTTTGTGGTCAGTCTGTCCCACAATTTTCCATTGGCACAGTTTTTCAAACCAAGAACGGTGATATTCGATACGTGCCATGGTTATGAAGTCATTTATGGGATGCTTGAGGACTCGGCAAACGCAGCCTATTCACCAATAAGCAGGCTTTGGAGGGCCTGTCCGTGCCAGGAGGCTCACACACTGTCATCAACCCTTAGAAACTGACTACACTCCAGACCGAGAGGATGGATGGAGGCTCTTCCTAGCTCGGACACTCATGCCCCCAAGGGCCAGCCAGATTCTGAGGGATCTCTTAGCTCAGATTTCTTAGGGGCCTTTGTGATCGGAAGAGGGAAGCAAAGCTGTTTGTGAATCAGAGAGAAAAAACAAACCCAAACCCAATCTTCTTCAAGAAACCAAAACATTATTAGGAAAAAGAGAGTCGAGGACTGGTTGCTCTGATACCAGTCTGAACAGTGTGTGATAAAGGTGAGAGAGGGGTCAGGTGGGGGTGTGTGTATATCTATGTGTATAAGAGGGGTGGGAGTGGGGAGCAGGGACATCCTGGCACAGGAACGCGTGTGCGTGTGCGTGTGCGTGTGCGTGTGCGTGTGCGTGTGCAGGAGGATGAGATGGGGGTTGGCCAGGAGCACTCTCCTATGGGTTCCATCTCTTACTCCTGTCCATGGGACAAGGGCTTGCAGGGGGGGGGGGGGGGCGTTCTCAGATGCTGCCCCAGTATTATCAAACTCCCTTTCCCCGGAGGTTCGCTCGAATCCCAGTCTGAGCATCTCCCAGAGGTCGTGCAAAACATTTTTGTTTAAGGCATTTGGCAGGTGGGGCTAGGGATCAGGGGTTGGTTGGGGTGTTGTGTGCAGTTGTGGGTTGGGGGGAAGTGAATTTTTTTTGTGGGGGGGTAGGCGTAGGGTTTCTGGGGAGGGAAATGCTTTTTTTTTAATGTTTTAGTTTTTTTAAAAAAATGGATTGTTAGCTGCCCTGAGCCTTCGTGGGAAGGGTGGTATATAAGGTAAAACAAACTCTGTGTGTGTGTGTGTGTGTGTGAGTGTGAGTGTGAGTGTGTGTATGAATGTGCAACGGGCACCATCCTAGCATCACAGTGAGTGTGTATTTCTTTTTTAATACTCAGCTTTTTTAATATTCAAATTTAAGCCTACACTAAAAGCCCCCTCTGCCCTTGAGTTCCCCTCCGACACTGACGTCTGCAGCGACAGTAGCAGCGACCCCAGAGGCACAACGCGAGGTTCTGCTCAGCTGCCCAAGGAAAAAACTTCAGCTCTCCGTGAAGCCACCTAAAGCTGGGAGCGACTGCTCCCTCCCTCCCGGCACAGACACAAGCTGCAGCATGACAAAGGGGCCGATGACGTGGTGGCTACCATATGAAGGTGATCAATCACAGGCCGCTCTTTTTCAAATGCATTCCCAGACTCTGGCGCTTCTCTGGAGCTGGCTTGCAGCTGAGCTCTCTAGGTCCCGAATGCTTCACAGATGCTTGGACCACATGCGCCTTCCACCTTCCAGTTAGTATCGTTTGCAGCATGGGATTCTAGTGGTATCTCAACCGGTCCGTCAGTAAGTGATGGCACACTTTCCAGTAAAAGCCCTTCTTTTCACTCAGTTGCAAACATTTTCATCTCTGACTGGAACTTGGCATCCAAGTTTGGGAGCAAATGTTTTCAAAGTCAAAAACAGAAGGCAAGAAAAGTTCATCGGCACCTGACTTTATCTTAGATTCTGATACTTTCCTTTTGTTATCAACAAAGAGCAGTGGTCTCTCAAATGGAAAGACAATTTTTCAACAACCAAAGGTGTTGCCAGAATGAATCACGTGTCTCATACAGGAGTCGCTCCCTGAATATAGCCAGCTCTTGATGCGCCAACGAAAGATGCAGGAATCTCTGAGATGGGCTACTGTGAGAGAACCAGACCAGAGCGGAAAGTTCCTCCAAAGTAGAGTTGAAAGGAGTACCCAGAAAACCAGATGTACCCATTGAATTTCTGGTACCCAAATCAACTTGAAAATGTCTGGTATGAATTGGCATTTGGCACCCCATTGCGGCCTGATTCGGGCACTCAGTGTCCCGGAATGTTGCCCATCCGGTGCTGGAATATTGTCTTCTGGTCCCGATTTTTCAGTGTTCCATCCCAATTTACCGATTGGTAACCAGAAAATAGAAAAATTGGTACCAGAAATGATTGATTTTTCAGGTATCTGGGTAAGTGATCAGTGACCAGGTAGCCTATTGAATACCCAACACGGTAGTAAAAAATGTGGATATTACCTGGGGCTGAAACAAATACCAACATTTTTATAGCGAGTATTTCTGAGTTTCCAAGGACTGGCTCCAAATACTCGCTATTCAGTACTTGGTAAATACTTGGTAAAAGTGAGTACCAAGTATTTTCCAAATACCGAGTATGGAATCACCTAATATAAGGGCAGGAAAATCCACTTATCTTGGTCCGAGTACTGAACCCAATACTGAATTCTTTGGTTACTCGGTACTCAGTAAAACCAAGTTGAATACTGAGATACTCAGTAAAAACCGAATAATTTCAAATACCAAGTTTCAGCACTAGTATTACCCACAGCTACCAACTTAGGTACCTGTTTCAGCACGGCTACAAACCCAAAGCAGTGACTGAATTCCGCACTGAAGCATGAAGGTTTACCATCCCACCTTTTACTGGAACTGTGAGTGCTCTTTATATCACTACAAAACTCAAATTCTCCTGCTAGATAGAGCTGGAGGAGTGGCTAGGAGGACAGAAAGGTGTGCGTGGTGATGGACAGAGAAAGAAAAAACCTAGTGTTACAGTGACTGGGTTGCGGATACCTGGCGTGGATCTTCGCAGGATGCTGTCAACAAAGTCACACTTACTGAGGAATCTTAGCTCAAGTGTCCTTTGTCTCTATGTAATAGAGTCCTCCACTATATACACGTCTCTAAACAAACTATTTCCCTGTGCACAATCTCTATTTTGGAGGCATAGGGACTCTCTGTCACAGCCCCTCTCTCTGGTCAGGCATAATCCCTCCTCAGGTCAGAGTTACCTTCCCCAATCTTTGGACTCACCTGCTTTGCAGACCAGGCACCAATTCCTCCTGTAGCCTGCCAAACCCCCCAGCTGAGCTCAGCCACCTCCCTCTGAGCAGGCTTGAAGTGCAAGCACAGGTGTTATGTGATCCCGGCGACCCGTCCCCGACAGGAGCTGGGCTGCCGCATTCTGCACTAGCTGCAGCCTCCAAACCAGGTACAAGGGCAGCCCCACGTGGCCTTGTTGCAGACCGTGTGGCTAGGGGCCGCGAGCCAAAGGGTGCGGCCCTTACGCGAGCCCTTGCTGAGCCGTGAGAAGCCTTCTACAAAAATATTTGCTGGAAATGTGCCTGGCTGGGGCTTGAATACTTGCAGGGATGGCTTGCCCACTCTTTCCTTCTAGGGGGTAGGGAAAAGGCCCTGTGCCATTTTACTTGGCAGTTTATGGGATGTTGAAAGCCTGGCTATGCTCTTTTGGCGGGATGGACATTGGGGGGTGGGTACAGTGGGTGGCATGTCGAATGATTGTTTGATTAATAGCCTAGCTTCTGAAGGGTGAGGGTGGGTTCTGGTTTTAGATTTAGGTCTCTGCCCCTGGTGAGAGTAGGTGGGGGATGGGGGGGGGTGT
>QEPC01006595.1:1243316-1263361 GCA_003113815.1 Sphenodon punctatus | reverse complement strand
TGGCTGTCTGGGGACTGGGAGCCTACCCTAGAAAACTACAGGCAGCCAAGGACAGCATGAAAATGAAGAGGGTTCCAGATAATGGCAAGTGATGACATGGGGACTGGGCGGCTCTTGGACCTCTTCTTTGGGGGAGAGGTCCACAAAGAAGCCAAATTAAAAATGTAATTCAAAATGCAAACATCTAAAGTATTTTGCTTCCTTTTTCTGTCCAGTTTGTCTGAGATCTGACATGATTCTACACCTTGCCTCGCTTTCCTTGTGAACAGAGGAGAAAGTAGGTAGGAGCGCGGCAGAAGAGAAGGCTGCAGACAACAAGGAAACCCTTTCCCTCTGTTCCCCACTGAACCCATCTCTTCCCCTTCCTCTTCTCGTGCTCCAAAACCAAACCCTTTCCCTCCTACTTCTCATCTGTCCTGTCCTTCTCTTCCCTTTCATTCTCTTCTGATTCGGCTTGTTGCAGGACAGGGAGCTAACCAGTCCTCCCAGTTCTCCAAGCCAGAAGGAAGGCTTGTCCCAAAGCCTACACCTTCAGAAGACTGCAGGTGGCCAAGCATGCCATGAAAACCGAGGATTTGAGAGTTCAGGATAAAGGTAGGCGATGGCAATGTGATCTATTTTTTTTTTAAACCTACTATGGTTAATTTGGACCCGGTGGGAAAGAGAGAGGAGAGTGGACGGGACCCCAGTAAGAGGGCCCTCTATCCCCCGGTGGCAATGCTTCACACAGCAGTGTTCCCAGTGTTAAGTAATGTAATGTCCATCCAATGTTAACCCTGGGCACCCCTTGCTGCTGAGTTATGCCACGCCACTGGCCTACTGTTGCCCTGGCTCCGTCTACCATTGCCCTGGCTCCTCCCCTAGGCCAGGCTCCGCTCGTAGGCCCACTGGTGGCTTTGTTGCCAGCGGCAGGTTCAACCCACCCACTGCCTCACCAGCCTCCAAACCCACCAGCCGCCACTGCTCTTCACAGTCTCTCAGGTAACTCCCTTCTGAGCTTTCAGCTCTGGCTCTTAGCCTTTGGGCTGACTCAGCTGCGCCGAAATGCAGGAGTTAGGTGTCAGGCGCTGTCCTTTCATCTCCGTAACACCTGCGCCTCAGATAGCACCTTCACCCTTAAGCCGGTGCTATCCTCTTAAAGGACCAGCAGCATGTGCCCTGCCAGTTATACTGACAATTCTGCTCCTAACTATAATCAAGAAGTGTGGGAGCTGCAGTGACAATTAAAGGGAATTTTTAATTGGTTGAATTCTCCCCCTGAGATCCTTGACTGTGCTCCTATTTCTACTGTGACATCTGTCGCTGATGTAGTATTTGGCCAGTTAAAAATACATCCAACTCGCTCAATAGAGTTATACTTGGAACTGCACAGTAGGACATGTCCCCGTTCTGCAGAGGACAAGTGTGCTATGATCTGAAACATGCATGTAAAGACTGAACATCAGAAAAGATGGAAAACTGAAGAGTCAGAGTGCCAAGAAATGAAGGCGAGAGAGGAGAGGTGGAGAGGAGGAGATTGCTGTTTTATTAATCCCAGATTGTTTAATTAATCCATCTGTACCAAAGCATCCCACAAACCCCTGGGACAGACTCTCCAGACTTTTCTTTTCTTAGAAACACAGGAAGGGAAGAGGAAATTTGGAGGGGTAAGAAGGAGGATGTGTGGCCTTGCAGTTCTGGCACAGATTTGGTCCCCTAAGTTCTGTTGTTAGATCGATTACAGACAATGCCCGCCATCAACAACCACTTACTCCGACATAAGCCCATTGAAGCCCTAAGAGCATCAAGTAAGGCCAGTTAATAATCATCTTCAGCCAAAGTCAACGGCAAAGCATTAATTGTCCAAATCCAACTTGGGTCAGAACCCAATAAACAACTAGACCTGGTTGGAGTTTGACACCGGAAAAGCTCACTGGGATCCCTCCTTATAGATCAGACACATTTCTGAAAAGTAGCTTTAAATTCGGAATGGTGGCAGTCAAGGGAGTGCTTCCACTACCCACTGATTTCAAAGTTTGTCTGATTTTTTTAGAACGGAAATAAGTTGGAAGCAGAAGGCACAACTGCCTGTGCCAAAAGAGGACCTGCCCTGCTCTCTATTTTACTAGTTATGTTCCTTGTAGGACACGTGGCTTACAGTTGTACAGAAGTCCTTTGGAACCATAGCCCAAAAGCAATAAAAGGTCAGTCAAGTTTTCTATTCTCCAGGACAATAGCTTAAATTAGAAAAGACGTTGCCCAGGCCGTTCGTTTTATGGACCTGATGGGTCTGCTAATTTTTATTTCTTCATAATTTTATTTTGCTTTTAAGTTTTACTGCAAACTGTAAAATGTCAAATGTGTAATTTTAGTTTGCTGTTTCTACCAGTTGCGCTAATTAGTGTGTTATATGAGCAATGGGTTAAATTCAGTCAAAGGCTTAAAATCCTGGCTTAAACTTCAGGTACAAGTCCCAGTTTTAAAGCAAAACATGTAAAACATTTATTCTTTCCTCTTATTACAGGGAAGAAGGTCTTCAACCTAGTTGAACAGAATAAACCCAAAGACAACAACCAGAGTCCAGTGTAATTAACTGTCTATTAACTCAAACCACTGTTCTTGGTTACCAGGAGAGCACAGTAAAATTCTTCTGGCAATAAACTCTCTAATTGTCACATCAAATCTTTGCCAGTGAGCACTCTAACACACTGAAATCTCTCTAGTAGTGATCTATCCAACTGCCGTGCTGAATTTCTAATAGAGCGCTCTCCCCCTACTGCAGTGAGATCCTTGTGGCAGTGAGCTCTCCAACTGCCGCAGCGACATCCCCCTGGCAGCAAGCTCTCCAACTGCCGCAGCGACATCCCCCTGGCAGTGAGCTCTCCAACTGCCGCAGCGACATCCCCCTGGCCGTGAGCTCTCCAACTGCTGCAGCGACATCCCCCTGGCAGTGAGCTCTCCAACTGCCGCAGCGACATCCCCCTGGCAGCGAGCTCTCCAACTGCTGCAGCGACATCCCCCTGGCAGTGAGCTCTCCAACTGCCACAGCGACATCCCCCTGGCAGCGAGCTCTCCAACTGCTGCAGCGACATCCCCCTGGCAGTGAGCTCTCCAACTGCCGCAGCGACATCCCCCTGGCAGCGAGCTCTCCAACTGCTACAGCGACATCCCCCTGGCAGCGAGCTCTCCAACTGCCACAGCGACATCCCCCTGGCAGCGAGCTCTCCAACTGCCGCAGCAACATCCCCCTGGCAGAGAGCTCTCTAATTGCCGTGTTGAGGACCCTCTGGCAGTGAGCTCTCCAATTGTCATGTCGAGAAACCTCTGGCAGTGAGCTCTCCAACTGCTGCTCTGAGATCCTTGGCAGTGAGCGCTCCAACTGTCGCTCTGAGAGCCCCCTGGCAGCGAGCTCTCCCTCTGGCAGTGAGCTCTCCAATTGTCATGTCGAGAAACCTCTGGCAGTGAGCTCTCCAACTGCCGCTCTGAGATCCTTGGCAGTGAGCGCTCCAACTGTCGCTCTGAGAGCCCCCTGGCAGCGAGCTCTCCCTCTGGCAGTGAGCTCTCCAATTGTCATGTCGAGAAACCTCTGGCAGTGAGCTCTCCAACTGCCGCTCTGAGATCCTTGGCAGTGAGCGCTCCAACTGTCGCTCTGAGAGCCCCCTGGCAGCGAGCTCTCCCTCTGGCAGTGAGCTCTCCAATTGTCATGTCGAGAAACCTCTGGCAGTGAGCTCTCCAACTGCCGCTCTGAGATCCTTGGCAGTGAGCGCTCCAACTGTCGCTCTGAGAGCCCCCTGGCAGCGAGCTCTCCCTCTGGCAGTGAGCTCTCCAATTGTCATGTCGAGAAACCTCTGGCAGTGAGCTCTCCAACTGCCATGTCAAGAACCCTCTGGCAGTGAGCTCTCCAATTGCCACCCTGAGACCCCCCTGGCAGTGAGCTCTCCAACTGCCACTCTGAGATCCCTCTGGCAGTGAGCTCTCCAACTGCCACTCCGAGATCCCTCTGGTAGCGAGCTCTTCAACTGCCGCTCTGAGAGCCCCCTGGCAGCGAGCTCTCTAATTGCCGTGTTGAGAACCCTCTGGCAGTGAGCTCTCCAATTGTCATGTCGAGAAACCTCTGACAGTGAGCTCTCCAACTGCCATGTCGAAAAACCTCTGGCAGTGAGCTCTCCAACTGCTGCTCTGAGATCCTTGGCAGTGAGCTCTCCAACTGTCGCTCCGAGAGTCCCCTGGAAGCGAGCTCTCCCTCTGGCAGCAAGTTCTCCAATTGCCGTGTCGAGAACCCTCTGGCAGTGAGTTCTCCAATTGTCATGTCAAGAAACCTCTAGCAGTGAGCTCTCCAACTGCCACCCTGAGACCCCCCTGGCAGTGAGCTCTCCAACTGCCACTCCGAGATCCCTCTGGCAGTGAGCTCTCCAACTGCCACTCCGAGATCCCTCTGGCAGCGAGCTCTTCAACTGCCGCTCTGAGAGCTCCCTGGCAGCGAGCTCTCCTACTGCCATGTTAAGATCCCTCTGGCAGTGAGCTCTCCAATTGCCATGTCAAGATCCCTCTGGCAGTGAGCTCTCCAATTGCCATGTCAACATCCCTCTGGCAGTGAGCTCAGCTCTCCAACTGCCACGCTGAGATCCCACAGGCCGGTGGGCTCCCTTACAACTGCTGAGGTCTGGAATTTTCCAGCCATTTGGTTCCAATTGCCTCAAGGGAACCCCAACTTTTTGTGTCACACAGTGCAAGCGTGCAATGGCTAGTTGCTAATCTGTTATTTGTGTAAATTTGACAAAGCTCTAATTGACCTCATTGGTCCAGGATCAGACCTGCAGGAAAAGTGAAAAGCTGTATAGTTTTAAAACTATATAACCTTCCACTATATAACAATCTATTATAACATCCTATGAATTGTTACCAACACAAGCGCAACTTCACAGAGAGAATTCAAGTGACTTCTTACCTTCTGGATCAAGCTAGCAAACTGCAGATTTCGTGAGAAGGAAATGTTCAGGACAGTGCTATATGCGTTCTCTCCTTTGTTCTCCAACAAAGCCTCTACAGCCACCCTTCTCCTTGTACTTTCTATGATAAAAATGGATGTATCAAAAGACAGAGTGTAGGCGGAGCAGTCCGAATACGACTTTCTCAGTACTCTTCCGCAGTACTCCCTACAAGAAAAGCAAAAGATTAAAATGGTGACAAAGTAAAGTTCTGTTTGTTTAGGACTTTGTAGGTAAAAGGTCTGGAGAACACAACTGATCTTGTGTAATGCACATATTTCTCTACGTCTGAATTGTGTGGTCACAGAGTGCACTGTTTTCAGCATTAGCATGTAGGGATACCTAATAAGTTCTATCTGAGCCTGGTCAGGTAAAAGAAGAGTCACTTTCACTGTATCTGACTTTTGTTAAATTAAGTGTGTAAGTCCATTGGAAAAGCAACATTTCTTTAAAGCTATTTCAATTCACTTGTGGAATTGGTCAAGGCCTGTAATATAGCCAGGTTTAAAAAAGAATTGGATAAATTATTGGAGGATAGGTCCGTTAATGGCTATCAGCCAAGTAGGTTGGGGGATGTAACCTCTCTGAGTGTCAGGGGTTGGGAGTGAACAGCAGGGAACGCATCACCCCATTGTGACATGTTGGGTACTTCTCTGAAGACACCAAGACTGACCACTGTCGGAGACAGGATGCTGGGCTTGATGGACCATTGCTATGACCCAGAATGACAGTTCTTATGTTCTTACGTTCTATTTTAGCAATTGTGATGTTTCCATAAAAGGAATACATGCAAATTATATGGATAATATTTTCAAATCTCTAATCTTTCCCTAAAATGCGCTCCTAATCATAGCAACTACAAAACTGATATCTCATGAATATTAACCACCCTAATATACAATGTGGATGTTCAAGAGAGGAGCATACTTTTGCAAATGCTGATGCTTGCACAAGTATTTTACGTGTGGAAAAATCAGAGTCCATCTTGGAAACTTTTAGCCTCATAAGTGAGCTCTCTGTGACTAAACCAATGAGCAATTGGTGCGTCATTGTACTCCGAGAATGCTACTTCCTCTTTACAGGGAATTGCTATCTTGATACATATATTGGGAAACAAGATGCTATTGGGAGGAAACGGAATGCTTTCCTAATCAGACAAAGTCCATCCAAGCAGGGAATAGGTGTCAGAGCATACCTCCCTTCTCCCGAGAGCTGGCTACAAAATACTTTTATTTCAAGAATTTTTTTCAAAATTCTAACTCCTATTTTCACTCTGCATTGCTCAAAATGGCATTTAAACATCTGCATTTCTCTAAACACAGATCTTTGTGGCTTTCAGTCAAAATTCAGAAAATGTAATAGCCTTTGGTGGGTGAAAATGGATTTGCTATTTTTGTTCAATTTTTATAAAATGGGAATATTGTGTTAATTTGTGTGTGTGAGAGTGACACATTTCATCAAGGTCTGCTCCTTCCCAAATTCAGGATTGTCCAGATGTGGGGGTTTCAACTGTATAAAAATTAATTTCATTGAATAAAAACAATGAATGGAAGGTTAATTAGAGGCAATTACCCTGATTCTCCAGAGGGAGACTACCTTGCATTGAGTTACTCCCCGGACAATCAGCAAAGAATTTAATCTCTGGTGTTAGTATTCTGTGGGTTAGAGGATTGGAGCTGCTGTAGCCTGATCATTCCTAGAAAGTCCATGCAGATGTTTACAATTGCACTGCAAGCTTGCCTAATCCCCAGCGCAATGGAATTTCACACGCTCTGCTGAAAGCCAGCCTGACCTCCCAGCAAACACTGGAACATGCAGCAGACAGTGCCATTTTTGCGGTAGCTGTTTTGAACGGTTTCTTGCGGTGTATTGGGAACAGATTTTTTAAAAATTTATTTCTATTTTACTGAAAAACATTTTTCTTTTTATAAAACAATAACAGAAATATTGATTGATTGATTGATTGCATTCATATGGCCGCCCCCTTCCTGCACAAGCATCTCAGGGAGGCTAACAGCCTTTTAAAACACATACAATTTTAAAGTTCAACATTTACAACTAACCCCGCATTAAAATAACCCAACAATAAACCCCGCGCCCTAACCCAGCCCAAGAAGGAGCAATTCAAAGGCGAGCAGTTATGACCCGCGGTGTTTTCAGATGGATGCAGGGCTACCCATCCCCGGAGCTGCTCTGAGGGTGCACCCCTGCGTCCACCCCTATCTGGGTCAGGTTCAAACAGACCCGATGCATTCCCCGGCCCGAATTGCAATTGCCCACAACTCTATGGAGCTGTCCGGGTCAACGGCTGGCTGGAAATGGAGCAGCAGCGTGGGTCCGCGCATCAGACGGACAGCGGCTCCACTTGAGTTTGGTTAGCCCTCTCCGCCAGCGGTGCTCTGGGATGTTTGGTAGCGCTGCCGGCAGGGCTGCCCCAGAGCATCCGATTCAACATCTGGCAGGCTTAGAAGCGGGTAAGGATGGGCGAACAGAATGCAGTTCGGATGTTCGGTCGTTGGGTTCGAAACCCAAGTTTGGGTTCGATGGTTCGGTTCAGCCGAGTTTGGTTTGGCCGAACTTGGCCGAACAGTCAAAAATAGCGAAACTGAAACCGAACCAAAACGAAACTGAAACCTAATTTTCGGCCCTGGAAAGACATTTTTCCTGCCTCTGAACTCATCCAAACTTGTCCAAACACTACCAAACTGTTTGGTCATTCGAGACTTCGGTTCCGACATCCGAACAGACCGAGTTCGGTCCGAACTCCGAACATCCGAATCATGTTTGCCCATCCCTAGAATTGGGCATAGAAGCGGGCTGTTGTAGCCTAAGAGCCTGCTCCAAGGTATGCAGGCGTGTGGGGACCAAAGCTACTGTTGTGCACGTGCACACACACACACACACACACACACACGGACCTTGAACTGGGGTCACAGATCCGGAAGGGACCGTGTGGGCCATCCAATTCAGCCCCCTGCACGAACACAGGTTTCACCAGACCCAAACCACCTGCGCAGAAAAATCTACTCAACCAGAAACATTGGGCGCAACCCTGCTAAAATCCTGATCCTCTCCCACGAGGGCGCGTGGCCAGAACGCCCGTACTCACGAGTGCACGTCTGCAGCAAAGGCGTGACCCATGTCAATGTGACACCCCCCCTCCCCGAGCCCACACACCCCGTGGCCCAGGGAACGGAGCAGGAGCTGTGCATGCTCCATGCCCCGGACCACAGGGTGTGTGGGCTTGGGGGGCGGGGTGGGGGGGAAGGTTTGCATTGGCATGGGTTGCGCCTGTGCCCCACGTGGTTTTCTGTGCATGTAGCACTCACTGAGCACCCACTGTCTGGCATATATTTATTTATTTATTTATTTTTATTTATTTAATAAATTTATACCGTGCCCCTCCTGCCATGCAGCCCGGGGTGGCTTCCAAAAACATTAAAATACAATAAAACCATTAAAACTCTCATAAATATAATAAAATATTAAAACAGGGCTAAGTTATAAATATAAAACCAAAGTGGGTGGGGGAGCTAAAACACCTCACCCTACCCACCCTCCCTCCCAAAGGCCTGGGCGAACAGCATCACACATCAGAACACTTGAATATATATAATTTTCGGGGTGGTGGATTTCCTCCTGAAGCATCAAATAGAAAACTCCTCCAAAGTCCTGTGCCACTTCTATTTTAAAACCAGTCAGGATAGAGTCAGAGCTGACCTTAATGCAGGGTAATCTGGGGCGACTGCCCTGGACCCCACTATTTTCCCTACTTCCAGAAGCCCCTGTTTTTCCCCCCAGAGCAGGGTACATGGCCCCCCAATGGGGCTGCAGACACAACCACCTGTAGCAGATGCCCCCACGAGGAAAGGGCTCTGGGGAGGGGGTGGAGCCACCAGGAGGTCAGTATTTTATCCTTCGGCCCCACAAATTCTAAGCCTGGCCCTGGGTAGGGTGCATCATTCCAACCGGCATGCCTAAAACCGAAAACCAGTACTACTAATGTTCTGTCTCCAGGTTCAGCAAACGTGGGAATGCCCTAAACCAGATAATTCTAGAACAACAATAACCGTATTTGCCTGAGAAACGGAAAAGAAAGAGGAATGGGGAACATGGTACCAAAGAGGGGAGATATTGAACAATTGGGGGGGGGGATTTAGAGAGAATCAGGGAGATGAGAAATGGAGGGGAAAGAACTTACTAAAGAATCGGAGAAAGACAACGTCATAGAGAGACTGCAACAGAAAAGACACAGGAAAAAGAGGGAAGAGGGATGGGATTGTAAAGAGATGAGTGAGTACCATACCTGTGGAAATTGCAATATTCAATTTGACTCAATCATTTCGGGTACCCAGTCAACAAAATACCACTGTTTGGTTCGAATTTTCCAAGTTACAGTCCTGAATATTTGACTTTTAGTCCCGAATTTCAAATTACCATCCTGATTTTTCTGGGTTTCTGTCCCAATTTCCAATTAGAAAATGGCAAATTGGTTACCTGGAAATGTAAATATCCAGTATATTTGTGTATTTGGGTGTCTAAGTGGCATTCGGTAACGTATTTGGACACCCAGTACCTGAGAATTATGGGTATTGGCTGCACGCACCAAATCCACTACCTGGCTGAGCTCAATTGCTGACGCTCTTAATCCATTAACTCTAGGATGTCAGTCCATATTTTCTCGAATTTGTCTGTGATGCCTCAGTCTCAGAATATGCCAGATGCTCCAGGGCAGCCAGGCCAGTGATTTCACCGAACCAGTGTTCGACGCAAGCACAGACTTGACTCCTCTGCCTCCTCCTCTCAAGCTGTGCGAGTGGAAAATCCAGTCACCAATCCTCCGCGAAAACAGAGAAGCTTCTTGCTTTTTGTTATTTGAAATCCCAGCGTCATTGAATGATGCTCCAGTAATCGCGCAGCATGGTCTCTTAACACAAAAGCATTTGCTGGGCTAGATACTGGGCAAAGCCCCTAAGAAGAAGTACCCTTCCCCCACCCCCATTGCAAGCCTCAGTCTTGGGGTGATAGTGAGCAGAGGGGGCACGCCTTTCCCAGGCTGTAAAGATGTAAGGGCTGGACATTCCTAAAGGAGACCGAGGCTGCTTATTATAGATGTGCGCGGCGCGCACGCGGCATAAAATCACGCTGCATGTAAATATCCCGCGTGTGGGATTTAGTCAGGACATTTCACCTGTTAAAGCCGGTCGCGCGTTCTTTTCAAGCCGCAAATTAAATACCTCGATGTTGAGATATTTAATTCGCGGCTTTAAAAGCGGCCAGAGGCTGCATTTACATGAGCCTTTTCTCCCCGCTCTTTAATTACCTGTGCGATAGGACTGTTGTGCTTGATCATCCTTTATGCATGCAGCCAAATCTCTCTCCCCCACTTATACTCTGCAGGGCATTATCCCCTAGGAGCTGCAAACAATCCAGTCATTTAGGCTGGGCATAAGCCCCGTGGACACGCACGCAGGGTATGTGCAACATACGCAGACATGTGCACGCAATCCACGCGCACCCGGGTTATGGGGGCTGGGGTGCATGTACAAAGCACACGCACGCTATATGGAACTCACAGTGCGCATGTGTAAACCACACACGTGCCGGGTGGGTGGGTCTGGATTGCGTCCCGTCCATTCTCCGTGGCTGCTATCTCTATTTGTTACATGGAGGAGACAGAGTAAACCATTGAAATCAGCAGCAGCAGCCGGGAGCTGAACCAGAGCATTGATCTTTGTGCGCGGGTGATGGTGGCTGAGAGAAATGACTTAAGGTGAGAGCGTATGAGACGGCCCCCCAGAATGTCCCCCAAAACACGACTCCGTGACAGTGGAGGAATAAGAAAGGGCAATAAAAGTGAATCGCCTGTGACACGTTATCAGCAAAGTGCAAGAGAGGTTTAGCTCAATGTTTAAAGCCTGGGTTTGCAGCTCCCCACTTGTGTACGATTTAGAACTTGCTTGGGTAGGATTTTGCAAGCTAAGTCATTTACTTGAGCAATAAAAATGTGGGGGAAGCAATTTGTCTCATGTGAACGCAGTCTCAGTGAGCAGAGGGAGGGTGCTGTGTGAGGTGATTGAATTGATGACAGAAGGAGTAATTTTATCCTTGCAACCAATCAGAATTGTCCTCTCCATATTGTTGACCAATCTGCAACTGCAGTTGCAAAGGAATCTGCGTACCAGCCAATGAGTGACAAGGAAGTACAAGGGCGAATGGAATGCAGAGAAGATAGAAAAAATATGGTGCTGTTACATTGGCCTTATGTCTCTGGATTTGAAATTGGCAGAAAAGCGATTAACGGTAAACGGGATTCCGGTAAACATTATTGGTAAACCAAGAAACAATGATATTGATCAGGACTTTGTGGAGTACCGTACCGATAGTTTCCTGATTTGACCGACACAGAATTGGGAACTGTGACCCTGATGGGAACGGTTTGTGAGAATTCTTGTTTAATCCCTAACAGGGATACATTCATGAAGGTGAGAAGTTGCACGTGCACACCCTTGGCTGAGGCCGCATTCACACCTGCAGCAGTGGCGGCGGCGGCTGAGGGAGCGGCGAGGGAAGACGTGGCAGTGGGGAGGAGCTGGATGGCAGGAAAAGAGCTGGTGTGAACAAGGATTTGCCGCGGTTTCTCTCACACATGTCAGGGCAGGATTTTGCACCCTGACATGCGCAAGAGAAGCCGCGGCAGATCCCCATTCACACCGGTTCTTTTCCTGTCATCCAGCTCCTCTCCACTGCCACGTCTTCCCGACCCTCTCCGCTCTCCCTGCCGCCACCGCTCCCGCAGATGTGAACGTGGCCTTAGTTACAGGGAAGGAGGGGAAGTCTGGAGACAGAGTGTCTTAAACAAGGAATCTAGGGGGGTGAGGAGAAAGGGAAAGCTTGAATTTTAGAAGGGATTTGATGGTTGAAGGGGTGGGTGTTCAGGGAGGGTGTTCCGGGCATAGGGGGCAGTGTAAGAGAAAGGGAGGACCGGATTTACAGAACAAAAGAGTCTGGGGTGGGTGAGGGTGGCAACAGAAGAGAAGCAAAGTTCCTGTGTGGGGACATAGCGGGAAATAAGTGCAGAAAGCCAGGGAGAGGCAAGGCCTTGAAAATGAAGAGTAGACCAAGTGTTTGTGGAGAGGGAACCAGTGGAGGAAGGAGAGAAGGGGTTGAACATGACTGAAGTGGCAGGTGAGGTGCATGACCTTGGGGTGAGGTGCATGACCTTGGCAGTGGAGCGCATCATTCTGAACAGAGAAACGAAACCCCTAATCTGCAGTCCGTCACAAAAGAGTAAACCAGCCCCAACCACAAGACACCAAAGCTCATTACGCAACGATAAACCCTTAGGAAGAAAATAACCCTCCGAATGTTCAGAAAATGATCAGGCTGAGGTTCGACAATCTGGCTCCTTTCTGCACCCGTGCCCTTAATGAAGAGAGATTCCATCATTTGTTGACACCGCAGCCAGAAACGGAATGCAGACCCGAGACAGTGAATGTCAGCTTGGAAGCCCAGACAAAACAACAACAAGAAAAACCAAAGACTGACCAAAATTCAGGACAATCCCCCACCTCTGCCCTGTAATCTGAGAGAGAGCTAAAATTGTGGTCTGATTTCAGAAATCCTCTCCATTTCATGACATTATATCTACTCACATGGCTGTCGGGATATCGGTTTTAGCCTCCAGGACCAGGTCAGGGACACAGTGCTCATCTTCATTGCATCCGTTCCAGAATGGCACCTTCAGCGGGGAGGAGGGGGGAGAAAAAAGAAGAGATGGGAGAGGGCAAACGGAGTTTGGTTTTTACAGGACACGGCGAGGGGGATCTGCAGCTCTCGTGACTCTCTGATTGGCAGCTTAGCTAAACGGAACTGGAAAGTGAATGCTGAAGAAATCATTCACAGTGCAAATAAATAATATCAGAGACCGACACCGGATCCTCCCTCATTTGAAAGGTACAGTTCTAAAGTATCTGTCGGATAAACAGCTGAAAGATCACAGAGCTGAGACGATGCCTCTCTTCGTTTGCTTTTCTGTCGGTCTCTCCAAAGGAGCTTTTCAGACCACAGAAACTGGCCGGTTATCTTCAACCGCTAACAAGCTGTTTCTTACTCCGCCCCGACCCATCCTCTTTCTGTGTTTACTGCCACCTGTTGTTTCTTCGACTCCGACACCCATACGTTTTTAGCTTTGTTTTTAAATGTCTGGCATCTCTCTTTCTCTTCTTTTCTCCCAATCTACACCCTCTCTCTATTAACTTTGTCCTATCCGATCCCACCAAAGTCACTGTCACGCCTCCTCCGGTAGACCTGTGCTACGTTGGCTCGGATTCTATATTTCTGACTGGCCACACTACAAATCAAGAATGCTTGTTAATGGGCCAACGATTCAGAAGTTGTTTGGTTTTTTTTTTTGTTGTTGTTGCCTTCCCCTGCGGCACGGCTGCGGCTCACCTATTTGGGACATCTGGATTTTTCTTTTTCTAAAATTGTTCTCTCTTATTTCAGGCATCGGCGTGTGCTCTGATTGGTTCCAGTCTCTACGTGTAGCTATTGGTGGGATTTTCTTGTGCAGCTACCTGGGGCATGGCAGGTCCTGCAGTGGTGTAGGGGGCTGGCCTAGATACTACCCTTCCCAACCCATCCCCAGCCTCCTCTTTCCCCCAATGCCTGACGGAACGGCCAGGTCTTACAAGTACGTCTAAAAGAAGGAGGTCAGGGACCAGACAAACCCCTATTGGCAGGAGTTCCACAGCACAGGGACAACCACCGGAAAAGCTCTCCTGAAAAGCTCTCCTGAAAAGCTCTCCCATCTAGTCCGAGGGACCTCCACAAAGGCCCCTCTGGACGATTGCAGGGGCCGATCAGGGACATGAGGAGTGAGGCGGTCCCGCAGATAGGTAGGTCCCAGGTCATGAAGGGCTTTATAGGTCAATACCAGCACCTTGAATTTGGGCCGGAAGACTATCAGCAGCCAGTGTAGTGCCCGGAGCACAGGTGTTATGTGCCCACCCCCGTCAGGAGGCGGGCCGCCACATTCTGCCCCAGCTGAAGCCTCCAGATCATACCCAAGGGCAGCCCCACCTAGACCGCGTTGCAATAGTCCATCCTCGAGGTGATGAATGCATGGGTGACGGTAGCAAGGTCGGAGTCCGAGATATAAGGCCGAAGCCTCCGTACTAGATGTAACTGCCGAAAAGCACTCCCTGCCACAGCTGTCACCCGGGCATCCAGGTGGAGCTGCGGATCGAGGAGCACGCCCAGACTCCGAACTTGGGACACCAAAGGAGGGCGGATGAAGTATACTCCCAAGACCACCCGGTCTTTACAGTCACAGATTTTGGAGACAGGTCCCTGCCCCAGTGAGCTTACAATCTAAGATGGACAAGGGTGAGGGGAACACAGGGACAGACAGACAGACTCCCATTATACAGATGGGGGACTGAGGCTGAGAGGTTGTAACTTGCCCAAGGCCACTCAGTGAGTTCAAGATGAGGGTGGGATTTGAACCTTGATTTCCCAGGACCAAGTCCAACAACCTTATCCACTACACCACACTGGCCCCAAATGACCTCTGGGGGTCTCTTCCAGTTCTGTGGCCTGTTTCCTTGTCTGTGAAATGGGTCTGGTAATCTTTATTTGCCAATGCCTCCATCAATTCCCTTGATGTGCTTGCATCAAAGGTGCTATGGATAACTAGAGCAAGTTGCCACTATGGTTTAACTTTGCAGTGGGATTGTCTTTGTGCAGACGTTGACATGACTATTACGTACAGAGACTTTAAGTGAGGTTGGCCAGCCATCATCTAGCACTGGACCATCGACGGGAACATCCAGCGCGTATTCGATGGAAAATGCCACGGGTTTCACATAATCTGCTGTGTCCTAGAAGGAGAGCAAGTTCACTGTTAAAATGGTTTGTTTCTAGGAGGAATATCTGAGCGTGATGGGAGGCCTTGCGGACTATTAGGAGTGCACAGTGGGATTATTATACATGGAACAGGAACCATTGTTTATTTTCATTGCTATAGCACTTTCAGTGTTCAAAGTGTTTTACAATCCTTATCTAATTCACCCTCGCAACAACCACCCTGTGAAGTAGGCCCATTTTACAAAGGGGGGGACTGAGAGAAAGTGACTTGCCCAAGGGCCACCCAGTGAGCTCAAGGCTAAGACAAGCTTTGAATCCTGGTCTCCCGGCACTTTATCCACTAAGTGACATTGCCTCATTGGGTGTAAACAGACAGACTGCAGCTCTGGAGGCGGCAGTGCCAGCTTCCTTCACCCCCAGGCTGGCCGGTTTGTCTGGAGGCGGCCCGCCAGATGTTGGAGCAGAGCAGGGGGCAGCCCATTTGCGGCACTCCGGAACATCCCAGAGCAACGCCGGCAGAGCGGGCCAGACAAATCCAGGGCAGCGGCCCAGAGCGGAGTTGCTGTCCATCTGCTCAGTGGGGCTCCAGTCCTGGCTGGCGGTGGCGCCTACCATAGAGTGGTGGGCCCCAAGCTAGAATGTTGGGCGAACTCTATGGTGTGTGGGGGTGGGAGGGGAACACATGAGTGGACCGTGGCATGGGGAACCCACTTGGTCCATCTAAAAGCGGACCCAGGCAGTGCTGAGAGTGGATGGACGTGGGGGTGCCCCCGTGTCCATTAAAAAACACCCATTTCGTACCAATGTCTCCTTTCCTATGGCAGTAAAAGCACACCATGCTTATAGACTGACTAGGACAGCAAACACAACACACTATACTCTAGTCCTGTCATCCTGCATCCAAACAGGGGGTTGGCTTGATGACTGCTGATCTCTTCCAGGATCCCATGAAGGATTCTATCATTACTGATCTGAAATTACATGGGTGCCTTCTGACATATTAAAGACAATCTGCTTTTTTTTTAAATGGCCACAAGGGGAGCTCTTGGTACAAGATGGATACACAGGGCACGTCTCTGCAGGCAGCAATACTAAAATGTTTTGCCCTTGGTCAGTTCAGGACGATGGGAAGGGTCCTCCGAAATCATCTAAACAGGCAGGTCACAAACCTTACAGACTACTTATTTAATTTAATATGTTTAAATTAAACCCTATCCTGAAGGCTCAAGGCATATTAAAAAGATAAAGGAATAAAAGTGCATAAAAACATATAAAAATCTCCTATCAATGCCCAGCTTCCAACCTCTATCCTCACCTGCCAAACGCTTGGCCAAAGAAAAAGCTCTTATGCTGCTTCTGGAAAATACTCAGACTCTGACGGATCTCTAGGGGAAGGGAGTGGAGAAACCACCAAGAATGCCTCATGGTGCGCTCTAGCTGTACAAGTTTGACAGGCAGTGGGTGCCCCCGGCTGAGTACAGGGATTGTAACCGAGTACAGGGGAGGAGGCAGTCTTCTGGATATGTGAAGCCCAGACCCAGACTAGAGAACTGAAAGGATAAGGCTTAACAATAACCAAAGACTTCAGAAAGCTCCGGTCCTGTGCTGTCGAATGGAGCAGACCGGCCAGCTGTAAAAGCTCCACCAGCTCACTCAAAGCAGCTTTCCTCCTCAGCCACATCAATTCCAGTGATGATAATAAACACTAGGGGTGGGACTATTGGTATCGGATTAATCCAATAATACCGATAATGGCCGGTATCGGATTAATCCAATAATATTGATACTTCTCGGTATTGGAATACCGGATTTTTAACATTTACTGGACTTTTTACGTCGCCGCCATTTAACAAATGGCCACAATATAAAAAACTCGGTAAAATCGGTGATGTTAAAAATCTGGTATTTTGATACCGATAAATCCGGTATCAGGAGATCTGATACCAGTAAATCTGGTATCCGATAATCGCCCTGGAGTCCCACCCCTAACGAACCCAGACAGCTTTCCAGTCAGGTGATGTGTCTGAGGTACTTCCACTTGGCCCTCGGGTCCATCTGCTTCCTCTCCTGCTCCTCATTTGCATGAAGAGCCTCACCAAACAGACCTATCCCCTCACAGCTCAATCCAAGTCACACTGCAGTCAGCAGAAGTCTTTCTTCTAAACTGTGCCGGGAGGGAACTGGATGGGCCCCCCAAGTTTGGGGCCCTTCAGACTTACCAAGACATGAAAATTCAGCCGGTCGCAGTGTTTCTGCCCTGCGGTCAACATGGCCGTCTTCTGAGTGTGCCGGTCACCATTTTCGTCCAGATGAGCCCGCGGGGTGTACCTTCGCTCATCAATGGTGGCGTTGTACTTCAAGACTGAGGAAAGAGAGCTTTGCTTCAGACTCCCACTCGCCATTACATTTGTATATAGCAAAAGCAGCACCATGCAACGTCCGTCCCTTGATCGACAACTCATATTCTCCTAGCAAGGCAGGACAATTATCTAACTTAGCCACTATGGATGCACAAAATAAATCAGGCCAAAGGAAAAGTAAATGTACAATGTACCAAGTCATAAGGTTAGCAGCATATCTGATCAACATCTGCCTTTGTAAAAAGAAACAATATTCCACCACTGAAGGACTGAAAACCATTTTTGCTTGTTGCTGCTCTGTCTTTTTAAGCAGCTGCCTAAATTACAAGCTCTTTAAATTAAGAACGTTTGCACACTGCTGTATCAATCTGACTGGCATGATGAGGTGTGGTTGCTCTGACCTCTTGTACCACTGAAATTCTACAAATCTACTATGGCCAAGGCCTAGAGAGGACCCCAAAGAAACATGTTACAAAGCATAAACACAGCCCCGTCCACCCTGCCTACCTAGGCAAAGAGAATATAAGAACGTAAGATTGGTTTGATTGTAAGCTCCATGGAGCAGGGACTGTCTTTATGTTATGTGTATCTGTACAGCATTACGTACGACTAGTAGCACTATAGAAATTATAAATAGTAGTAATATTAGTAATAGTAGTATCTGGCATACTGGGCCAGCCAAACCAATGGGCCATCCAGCTCAACATCCTGTCTCCGACAGCTACTATCAGTCTCTTCAGATAGGGACACAACAGATTAAAACGGTGCTTGCCTTTCCCTGACTGTCGGAGGCTCAGACAATTCCAACACAAAACTGACACCAAGGTCAACAAATTTAAGTGTTGGGTGTCTGGCCTACAAAATAGGTCCTGGGAGCGGCTTCTGCTTGGGCTACGGACAGAATCTACGACCAGCTGTCAGAGTGTGGGCGTGGGGCACAGAACAAGAGTCACTTTCTACGGTAGCTCGGAGGCAAATTGTCATAACAAAGGGCTTCCGGGTCAAAATCAATCCTCTAAATAGGACTTAGGCCATTGGAAGGGGGAACCTCAGGCCCGGGGGCCAAGTGTGGCCCATGGATAGTTTTTTATTTGGCCCCTTTCCAGTTCCAGCGTCTGGCCCCTGGATTCAGCTCCTACCTCCAAGCCCTGAGAGACGGCGCTCAGTGGGAAGGGAGCAGCGATGAGGGCGTGCGCACAAGGAGAGGGGGAAATCCATGATCTGGACCCTCCTATTCCGGAACGCACCCCTTTAGCACCCTCACCCGCAATTTCTAAGCAGCCATCGGAGCTTGTACAAATTTTCCAAATGGCCCCTCCCCGTAGACTCCCTAGACTCTATGCCTTCCAGGGCAGTGTGGACTGGGGGTGCTAAGCTCACGATTTCAGGAATGGAACGGTCTCCCGTGGCCTGTGTTCCAGGGATCGATGGCGAGCTCCTATTGGTGGAAACGCCCACTTCTAGGGAATTCAGCCGAAGCCTGGGTGGACTCTTCCATGTTTATTTTCACACTTTCTCTCTCGGTTGTGCGGCCTTTTAAGTGGCCCGGTCTCTCTTAAGACCTTCTTTGATTATTTCTAAAATACTGCGGCGACTCCTTGTCGATTTGAGGACAGTGTAGCAGCATTAATTGGAATCCACACCTCTGAAAATAACCAGCTCTCCATAGCTGCTTGACCCCAAGAATTTGGGATGGGTAGCACCAGGCCCCATTGCGTTTGCTTCCGCTGAATCGACAAGGGCATCCTGCAGGTCAAGGTCACAGTAGGGCATAATGTTGATCAGCTCATAAAAGCTATTGGTGATGTTAGCCAAGAGTGCTGGTCTGTGCTGTGGCAGATGCAAGTCTCAACTGGCTTGGTGGGCCTCCTTCAGGGGAGTTTATCAGATCTGAAGTTCTCTCTCTATCATGCCCCACAGAGCCTCAGCACCATTTTTAATCCAAGTCCTGAGTTTTCGCAGCAAAAATTACACCGCAATTTCGTTGTTACTTGACCTCCCATTTTCTGCTGGGCAATCAGAGTGATTAGAGCGGGTTAAACAGGGTCAGCCTTAGAATTTGTGAAGGCCAGGGTGAAGATAAAATGTGCAGCCCCTCGTGGCCACCCCCCCCCGTGGCCCCACCCCCTTGGGGACACCCTCTGAGGGTCCCTATAGGTGGTCGTGTTTACGGCCCTGCTGGGAGGGGTTGGAGCCACCACACCCTGCCCTTTTGAAAATGGGGGCCCCAGTGAGGGCCCACAGATGTACAGAAAGGAGTAGAGCCCAGGGTGGTTGCCCCAGGTTGTTCTGTGCTAAGGCCGACCCTGGAGACAAACCCAACTCAATGAAGAGTAAAGCTACAAAAATTGGTCCTTTAAAGGGAGGCCTTGATCCATCAAGCTTTAGTGGTTTACTACTGCTACTACTACTGCTACTACTACTGCTGCTACTGCTACTGCTACTACTATTACTGCTACTGCTGCTACTGCTACTGCTACTGCTACTACTGCTACTACTACTGCTACTACTACTGCTGCTACTACTACTGCTGCTACTGCTACTACTACTTCTACTGCTACTGCTACTACTGCTGCTACTGCTGCTACTACTACTGCTGCTACTACTGCTACTGCTACTACTACTACTGCTGCTACTACTACTACTGCTACTGCTACTGCTACTGCTGCTACTACTTCTACTACTACTGCTACTAATACTGCTACTACTACTGCTACTGCTGCTGCTACTGCTACTGCTACTACTAATACTGCTGCTACTGCTACTGCTACTACTGCTGCTACTGCTACTGCTGCTGCTGCTGCTGCTGCTGCTACTGCTGCTGCTGCTACTGCTGCTGCTGCTGCTG
>QEPC01006595.1:1219207-1241672 GCA_003113815.1 Sphenodon punctatus | reverse complement strand
GCCTCTGCGCCACCTCCACATCTGGAGGGCCGCCTCTGCGCCACCTCCACATCTGGAGGGCCGCCTCTGCGCCACCTCCACATCTGGGGGGGCCGCCTCTGCGCCACCTCCACATCTGGAGGGCCGCCTCTGCGCCACCTCCACATCTGGGGGGCCGCCTCTGCGCCGCCTCCACATCTGGAGGGCTGTCTTTAAACGGCCGGCCGGGGGTGAGGCAGGGCAGGCGTTTGTGTGAAGACACCCAACCAGTAAAGCCATTACACTCGGTCCTTCTTTAAAGGGAGGGCTTGGTACAGCCAGTCCTGCGTGATGCAGAGGAGGAACGGCAAAGCTGTTGCACGCTAGTGAACGAGCGGAGCAGAGACTGCAGGTGGATATTAGCAAAGTCAGACTCCAGGCACTTCTCCAAGAAGGGAGCAGAAGCAATTTTAAAGCCCTGTGAGAAAATTATTCAATGTAGAACTGAAACAAACAAGCATTTTGGAGTCATGAATATTATATTTATTTTTTGATAGCCATCTGAATCAATATCTGCACCCAAACTTATATTCCCTTATCTACATTTTTGGATATTTTATTTTAGATACTCTGACTTTTCTGTTTGTTTTTCCAGTCATTTCAGTTCAGATATTTAAGAACATAAGAAATGTCATATGGGGTCAGGTCAATGGACTGTCCAGCCCAGCATCCTGTCTCCGACAGAGGCCATTCTTGGTTGCTTCAGAGAAGCACCCAACAGTTCATAATGGAATGATCTATTCCCCGGCATTGACTCCCAGCTCCCAACACTCAGATGTTACATCCCCCCAACCAACTTAAGAACATAAGTGGTGCCATATTGGGTTAGGCCAGTAGTCCATGGAGCCCAGCATCCTGTTTCCAGTGTTTACAGAAGCTGTTCCATACCCGTAGTAATTTTTGTTGTCCTACTTAGCTAATAGTCATTAGTGGACCTAGCCTCCAAAAACTTATCCAATTCTTTAAAAAATCCAGTTGTGCTATTGACCTTGAACACGTCCTCTGCCAACAAGTTCCGTAAGTTAATGGTGGTGCCCCCACCACTGCCCCAAATACTCTCCCTCCTCATTCTCTATTGCTTTAGCAGAAATGACAACTAACTTGTAGAATTTGTTGCCAGAAGATGTGGCCAAGACCAGTTAGGGGTGAGCGTGGAGGATATATCCATTAAAGTCTATTAGCCAAGTAGGTTTTGCGGACATTATTATTATTATTATTTTATTTTATTAGCATTTGTATAGCGCCAGCTGTGTACCTGGCGCTTTACAGAACAGTAAGATAGACGCGGTCCCTACCTACGGCTTACAATCTAATAGACACAGAGGGGGACGACAAGGAGAGGGGACCTAGGGAGAGACAAAGGATAAATAACATTCAAGCGGATGTGAAGTCTCAGGTGCACGTGCTTGGCTTAGTTGCGGTCAGGCAGGAGTCTGCGGGGAGGGCAGACAGTAAATATTGAAAGGAAAGTTCTAGCAGGCGCCGGGAAAGGCAGCGAGGAAGAGGTGGGTTTTGAGGAGGGATCTGAAGGTGCGGAGGGAGGGGGCGAGGTGGATGTGGGCAGGAAGGGAGTTCCAGGCATGGGGGACAGCAAGGGAGAAGGGACGAAGGCGGTTAGGGGAGCAGGGGAGATGAGGTAGGGGGCAGAGGAGGAGCGGAGAGTGTGTGCAGGAGATTAGGGCTGAGAGGTAAGGGGGAGCCAGGTTGTGAAGGGTTTTGTAAGTAAATACCAGGAGTCTGTGAAGGATGCGTTGTGGAAGGGGGAGCCAGTGAAGTGAGGAGAGGAGAGGAACCTCTCACTGTTGGGGGCTGGAACAAAAGGGAATAGATTGCTCATTGTGACCTGTTGGATAAGTTCTTGGAGAATAAGACCATGAATGGCTATTAGACAGGTAGGCTGGGGGACGTCACCTCCTGATTGTTGGGATCTGCAAGTGAACGGCAGGAAATGCCCTCCCATGCCTCCCCAGTTCCCCTAAGCGCCTTCATCCCTTCTCCCTAGCTGCCCCCACCCCTGGAACTCCCTCCCTGCCCACATCCGCCTTGTCCCCTCCGTTCATACCTTCAAATCCCTCCTCAAGACCCATCTCTTCCTCTCTGCCCTCCCCGACTCCTCACTCCCCTCTCCTAACGCCTGCTGATACCTTCCATCCGGTACAGTCTGTTCCCTGAGCTCTGTGTACTCATAGCCTCACCACACGGACCAGCCAGCCATCGTTCTCGGTGTAACCAAGCCAAGCACGTGCACCTGAGACCTCGCATCCTCGTGAATGTTAAACTCCTTGTCTCTCCCTCTGTTCTCCTTCCTTGTCTCCCCCGCTCCTCTGTCTCTCAGATTGTTAAACCCTAGGGGCAGGGACCGTGTCTATTACATTATTTTGTAAAGTGCCAGATACACTGCTCATGCTATATAAATGCTTGCTAATAAATAAAATAAAATAATAATAATAATTAATAAATAAATATAATTAATAAAATGGGTCATTCCATTATGACCTATTGGGCACTTCTACAAAGCAACCGAGAATGGCCAAGTTGGAGACAGGATGCTGGGCTCAACGGGCCGTTGATCTGAGCCAGGCCAACACTTCTTACAATGGGAGTCAGGGGCCTTCACTTACCCAGATTGGCTGCTTGGAAGTGAGGGGAGAGAAAGACGGGCGTGAAGCAAACAAAGGCAGACATGCAGGTGGCGTCCTTCCCGTTCCGCGTGCAGTCTTTGGTAAAGATGTTGATTTTGGACGGCTCGAACCGGATGCTGGCATTGAGCTGGACGACGCTGCGGGACCTGGGATTGGGTGGAATAAAGCACATTGCTGGTTATTCTGTCGCGCTGGGCATAGGACAAGCCCCTGGAGGGAGACTCCGGCTGAGCTAGGGGGAATTTCCCAAAGGATGGGGTACCGATGGGAAGAGAGAGGAGAAGCAGCAGGAGGTTGGGAAGGGGCAGAAATTCTGAGGTCGTGCCACAGAGCAGCTTTACCCCAACTGGCGTAAGGCTGCCCAGCGCGTGGCGGCCCGTGTGCCCAGGCGCTTGAGCTCTGCAGCGGGGCTTTGAGCAGCGGGCACAGTCACCGCATGGTCAGGGGTAGGCATTGTGTGGCCAGCGCCTCAGCCCACCCCGTCCGTGGTGGCAGCTCTGACAGCGGCAAGCCCACCCGGTTACCCCACAATTGTCTGCCCAGCTCCCCGCACTTGTACGCCACAGGGCCGTGCGGGGATGAGGCCTTTTCAGCGTCTGCGGATGCACCCCTTTGCGAGTGGCCCAAGCGCCGCTAGGAAATTTTCAGAGCGGGGCCTGCACACTGCCCTCGCCCACTCTGAAAATTCCAGAGCCCTTGAAAAGGGCCCCGCCGTGAAGGAAAGTTTCAGAGTAGGTGGGGTTGGATGGCTGGCTGAAACCCACCCTGAAACCTTCTTTCCCGTTGGGGTTGTGGCCATTGTGGGGTGGGGAGGAGGCGGACAGGGCAGAGTGTGCTGGGAGTTGGGGGGCAGCACTGCCTTCCCAAGTCCTGCCCCCCCCCCAATCCTGGAAAAGCTGCCCCCGTGCACTTAGGGAGAGCCCATGAAGCCGGAGTCTACCACAGACTTGCTATGCCCCCGCCCTGAGGGGAGGGCTTACCGTCTAAAAGATTGTCATTGGTCAGATCGGTCAAGTTGTTCATTTAAAGCATGCTGGACCGTAGCAAAGAACGTACCATAATAGCACAGCGTTCCCAAGCGAGCCGACGGCCAGGTCGACGAGGCCGTCCTCGTTTAGATCCAACTGTCCGTGGATGCTGCATCCAAAATACATCAGCCCCAGAGCAAGGTCCACAGCGGCTATTCTCTGCAAAGGACAGAGAGGAATCCAGTCTCATTCCCAGCACGGATGAGTCCGCGGAAAGCTATGTCTTCGCGGCCAGGCGCTTGGGAATGTGGATAAAACAAAACCTGCCAGTACCCTTGACTGGGTTTGAAGACGTGCGGCTGGGTGTGTTAATTGGCTAGTGAGATCACTTTGGAAGATGCTATCCCAGTCTGGAGTGGCTGCTTGGTGCACATTAGCACATGCACGCCCATAAGTTCACGTTTCAGTGCATGAGTGTGCGTTTGTGCTAGAGGTGAAACGAGTGCTCGCAAAAACGGGGACATACGTCAGATTTCTGGTGCTCATTTTGATTCAGAGATTTGGGGTACGTTTCAGTAGCTGAAATGGTATTCGATTGTGTACCAAAACAGGGTTACTATGCCTCCCCCTTTAAAAGAGGGCACTTATGATACATACATGTTGCAGGGCTGCACTAGAACCAATGCAGCCCTGCACCATGCATTTTTCATAAGTGTCCTCTTTTAAAGGGGGAGGCATGGTAACTCTACCCAAACAATCAAAATACTGTCTTTGTCCTGATTTTTTGACTTCTGGTCTTGAGTTCTGACTTCCAGCCCCGGATTTCTGAACATTTCCCAGGTATCTTTTTAGGTTTGTGGGTAATCTGGGGCGCCCGTGGATAGTAAATGAGTACCCCATTCCAGCACCATTTTGTGCTTTGGTACGGGAAATGACTCTCAGTCCAAGTGGTATGTAAAATGCAAAGCAGCTATTTACCGGCCATGAGCCTTAGAGGCATGAAGCCAGTGATTAGCCTGCACGCACACACATTCGTTCAAAGCCAACTAGGCTTTTGTCTGTAATGCACAGACGGACGTTCTAGTCAACTTGCTGCTTTAATTCCGAGGAAGCCTGCGATTCAGAAATCCGAGCGGGAGCTCACAGAGAAATTGCTCTTATGGGCTACGCTCCATCAAGCGTGCTTGGCTAACTAACCGCTGCCTCGTAAGCTATTCACATTTGTAATCTAGACCTATTATTAAACAATAATCCCTCTCAAATGACTGTAGTAAATGAATTTGTAAAAAATGTCTGAGCAAACAAGCCTGTTGTTCCTTTGGAGAGATGCTGGTCTCTGAATTTCCCAACAAAAATGCTTTTGCCAGGCAGCCGCGCCATTTATTCAATGCCTCTCGGGATTCTACTATTTCATCTACAAACCAGTCCCACTGCACAAAGCCCTTCGTATTCCCATTTGTTTTGCCCATTTTTCATATTTCACATTTTGTTTTTTTGCTTGGAAACGCCGTGACCAAAATAATAACTTGGAACAGATTTGACAAGTCTCATTGTTGCGCGCCTAGGCTTTGCCAGCAGAGGCGGATTTGACATTGGGTTTCGCTAAGCAATACGGAGAACCACAATTTGGGCAAAAACAGATTCTCTGTGTCTGATTAATGAGCAGCTCACAGAAGGGATAGCAAGTGAACTCCCCAAATGGAGAGAAGGCTGGATTGCTAAACAAAAGCATGACAGATGTTAATAGATGCAGCAGATGTTACGAGGTGTAATGATTCCTGTTCTTATCTAGGTAGACTTCACTCTGTAACACTGTTGTGTCAGTGACCGATAATGTACTTTAACTTGACAAATAATGCCCAAAGCCTTGGGCAGACTGGATCCCGGTTTTAATTATCCCAAACTGATCAATTCACAAGGCCCGATGGAAGGTCAGAACTAAATGAATCAAGGAGATTTTAGTTTGTCATCTCCCAGCTGGTAGTTGACATGCCTCAGAGTTAAATATGATACAGGCTGGGACTGGATTTGCAATTTCCTAATTGCAAGACCAGGTGTAACACTAGGAACAGAATGTCTGTCACCTAGATTCACGTGATGAGATGCCACCGGATTACAACCACACCTGAAATGGGTAACTAATTTGCTATCTGAGGATAATACCCATATTTTTAATCCAGCTATTGGTCCAATAAAAGATATCAATCGAACCACTATGTCTCCCTCTCCCTATTTTCAAGTACTGTGCTGGGTATTCAACAGGCGACCTGATCACCCATTGGATACCCAGATACTTGAAAAATCGGACGTTTCCAGTACCGATTTTTTGATTTTCTTGTTACTAATCACAAAGTAGGACAGTAAACTGAAATTCTGGACTGGGAAGCTGACATTCTGGGACATTTTCAGGCTATTCCGGGGCATCAAGTACCTGAATTGGGTTGGAATTGGGTACCTATTTGTACCCCAAATTTTCAAGTTGATTCAGGTACCAGAAATTCGACAAGTTTGACTGGTTTTTTTTTGCGGGTACTAGGAATGGGAATTTCATATTCGGATAGAACCAAATCTACCTGAAAAGGCCGATTCGGTTCTATCAGAAAATTCGGATATTTTTCAGTTTTGGACAATTCGGATCTTTAACACAGATTTTTTTAAATTCAGATTTTTTGCATTGCGGTTTGTTCCCGTTGACTTCAATGGGGAAAAAAATGCAATGCAAAAAATCTGAATCCAGATCGAGATACAAACTTCTAAAGAACCAAATCCAAAAAAATCCAAAATTCCCCCTGAAGTCCCACCCCTAGTGGGGACTCATTTCAGTTCTAATTAGAATGTTAACACAATAAAATGGCACCAGACGTAGGCACAAAACATTGCCCAAGCCGGGATGATTGGATGCTGCTATCATACTGGGTGTTAACAAATGAGACACTGGCTTGGGGCGCCTGCTCGGACCCACCTGCTGGGCCAGCTCACAGTGGGAACTGCATGTATTTTTCCACCCATTGCTCATTTCTTCATGGGTTTTAACTATTCCTGAGTGCTTAACAATTGATGGCGGTAAAGCAGTTCAGATTAGAGCCAACGTGAGTACTCGAGAACAGGTAAACTCATTGAATTGACCTTGCCTGAACCGAAAATGGTGATGCAGATCAAAACCGCTATTCATATTTATTGTTTATATAGCGCCAGCGGTGAAAACAGTAGTTATACACAAGTCCCTATCCCAATCTAGGAGAGACAAGGAAGGGGGAGACTAGGGAGAGGTGCTCCACGCTCCATCGGCTATCCGGTTTTGGTTGTTTTTAGATTGGTAATTTCAGTTCTTTGGTTCAGCCATTTTGTGATTTCCACCGTTGCCAAAAACGACATAGCCAAAATAACCAAAGCCCCAAAACAACTGAACTGAGAATCTGAATAAACCAAAATTGAATAATTGGGAAAGTGGTTGCCGATGCCGATAACCATTTTGGTTGCAGATATTTGGACGGCTACCGGGAAAGCGATCATTTCCATAAACAGGGAAACGCCGTTACACATTTCAGCTCTGCTTCAGATGATCTCCTTTGCTGCATGCCCTCACCAGTCGAAGTTGGTCCAACAAAAGAGATCATCTGAACTACTTGGTCTCCACTCCATCTCTTATATTTGGGACCATCATGATAACCACACTCAATCTTAGCTAACAATTGAAGCACTCTTGTTTCAGAAACTTCTCGAAACAGCCACAAACCATTTGAAGGTATGTTTTCAACTTTTGCTGACCCATTTCTCTCCCAACGTTCTGCCCATATACACTGATGCACTCAGTTCAAGACTCTTGACTTTAGGAAACTACCGAGCAGGGCAGTCCTCCACCACTCATGTCAAAAGGTGAGGTCTATCACTAACTTTATATGCGGAGGATTATCCCCACATTGGCTGTAATCCCAAACCCCCTCTCCACGGGATCCATGCGGCACAATGGACTTGCAATGGATGTGTGCACGGTTTGCAGGTTGTGCGCAGCGCGCGCGGAACATGGGATCAGCCCTGCTGTCAACAAGCTATCCTACAGATGTTGCCATCCTTCACCCAAACACAGGATTAGACTAGATGACCTCGAGGTCCCTTCCAATGATTTTATGTCCCCCTTTTCTGCTCTGATGAATCTACGTTCTAACCCAGTGGCAAAACTCAGATGAGGCAGTAATCTGTACCTGCTTATACATCTTCAGGATGTTTTCTTCATAACCTTGGAAGATATAAATGGCCCCCTGGTGGTCATCTTCCAAAGGAGCGCCAATGATGACATCATTGTAAGAGTCCTGATTCAGATCGGGGACGGAGGCAATGCAGGAGCCGAACCGCGAATTCTGGTAACTTGGCAAATCCTTCAGAGCCCCATTGAAAACAAACTGACCCTTCAAATTAAGAACAAAACAATATTATAGTTTAAAAATATGTTTCAACTGGAAAACAATGGCCGGGTATTGAGGGGATGATTTTGGAGTGAAAACAAGCCCCAAATAATATCAATAATATCAGAAAAATGGTTTCTGGAGTGAAAATATGGAAAATGGGGCAAATTTCAGACATGTTGCTTGTTTAAGGCATAAAAATACAAAGCAGCAGGGACACAAAAACTCTGCTCACATGTTTTTTTTGCAGAGCCCAACTTTATTCCTGTTTCCATCCTTGGGCCATGATCCACACACCTCTTAGCCATTTTCACATGACGCCGCCAGGTGGGGTAGGGTGGGGTGGGTGGGCATGCCGGTGCGTGAGCGGTGGGTGGGTGGGGTGTGCACACAGCCGGACACGCATCCCCACTCACCCTCGTGCATGGAGCAACCTCCATATCCCTCGGTTGCTCCACGAGTGGGGATGCATGTTAGGTGAGAGCGTGCACGCGCCCCCACTCACCGTGCCCGCACCTCGTCCTTCACACAGATTGTACCCACTCATGAACACGCAGATTTCTGCGTGCTCATGAGTGGGGGAGACCCATGTAAAAGGCGCCTTTCTCTGGAATACTCCTTGTAGGCTTCAATGGAGCTACTCTGGAGTAAGAAATTTGTGGACAGTGACCTTAATATTACCACCATTCCAGAGGGTATTACACAATCATCTCCTGGCCTCTAGGTATGTTTTATTCCTTCAAACTAATCAACTCATGCTGACCACATTGCACAACCTCTGATTGACCAACCCAACTGGCCAACTCTCAGCTGAATCTCTCAAAAATACAGGCCCAAGAGAGGAGCCTTAAACAGCATTTTAGGAGCCAGCAAAATCCTAGATCCATAGCAAAAGTGGCTCCTTCATTAACTCCCAAGCTCTAATTCTCAAGAGTTCAAAACTAGGGACAGTTGACAGCTTCTGTGTATGTTCCTCTCTGAAACAAAACCACGCAGAAGGTAATTCTGGAATAGGAGGGTGCTTGTAACCAAATCCTTCCCAGCAATTGGCTTCCTTAAGAAACAAAACAAAAGGCAAAATGAGAGCAAAAGGAATTTTTTTCTAATGTTGTTTTCATGTACAACATTCTTCTTGGAGATGACCCAGCGCTACCAAGCACGTAGGACACTCATTGTAAACACTCTTCCGGGTTTGCAGAGATGATAACAAAAAATGCTGTGAACAGAAAATACCACCAGCTTCAAAAATGAAATGCAGGGTGTAGCTAGATGGGAATGGACTCTAGGGCAGAAGATGGAATGGCCCTGCTGGGGCACTCCGCTCCAGTGTGTGTCTGCACTATGTACAGGGGGGAGCTAGGGGGGAATGGGCCCTGCTGGGGCACTCCACTCCAGTGTGTGTCTGCACTATGTACAGGGGGGAGCTAGGGGGGAATGGGCCCTGCTGGGGCACTCCACTCCAGTGTGTGTCTGCACTATGTACAGGGGGGAGCTAGGGGGGAATGGGCCCTGCTGGGGCACTCCACTCCAGTGTGTGTCTGCACTATGTACAGGGGGGAGCTAGGGGGGAATGGGCCCTGCTGGGGCACTCCACTCCAGTGTGTGTCTGCACTATGTACAGGGGGGAGCTAGGGGGGAATGGGCCCTGCTGGGGCACTCCACTCCAGTGTGTGTCTGCACTATGTACAGGGGGGAGCTAGGGGGGAATGGGCCCTGCTGGGGCACTCCACTCCAGTGTGTGTCTGCACTATGTACAGGGGGGAGCTAGGGGGGAATGGGCCCTGCTGGGGCACTCCACTCCAGTGTGTGTCTGCACTATGTACAGGGGGGAGCTAGGGGGGAATGGGCCCTGCTGGGGCACTCCACTCCAGTGTGTGTCTGCACTATGTACAGGGGGGAGCTAGGGGGGAATGGGCCCTGCTGGGGCACTCCACTCCAGTGTGTGTCTGCACTATGTACAGGGGGGAGCTAGGGGGGAATGGGCCCTGCTGGGGCACTCCACTCCAGTGTGTGTCTGCACTATGTACAGGGGGGAGCTAGGGGGGAATGGGCCCTGCTGGGGCACTCCACTCCAGTGTGTGTCTGCACTATGTACAGGGGGGAGCTAGGGGGGAATGGGCCCTGCTGGGGCACTCCACTCCAGTGTGTGTCTGCACTATGTACAGGGGGGAGCTAGGGGGGAATGGGCCCTGCTGGGGCACTCCACTCCAGTGTGTGTCTGCACTATGTACAGGGGGGAGCTAGGGGGGAATGGGCCCTGCTGGGGCACTCCGCTCCAGTGTGTGTCTGCACTATGTACAGGGGGGAGCTAGGGGGGAATGGGCCCTGCTGGGGCACTCCACTCCAGTGTGTGTCTGCACTATGTACAGGGGGGAGCTAGGGGGGAATGGGCCCTGCTGGGGCACTCCACTCCAGTGTGTGTCTGCACTATGTACAGGGGGGAGCTAGGGGGGAATGGGCCCTGCTGGGGCACTCCACTCCAGTGTGTGTCTGCACTATGTACAGGGGGGAGCTAGGGGGGAATGGGCCCTGCTGGGGCACTCCACTCCAGTGTGTGTCTGCACTATGTACAGGGGGGAGCTAGGGGGGAATGGGCCCTGCTGGGGCACTCCACTCCAGTGTGTGTCTGCACTATGTACAGGGGGGAGCTAGGGGGGAATGGGCCCTGCTGGGGCACTCCACTCCAGTGTGTGTCTGCACTATGTACAGGGGGGAGCTAGGGGGGAATGGGCCCTGCTGGGGCACTCCACTCCAGTGTGTGTCTGCACTATGTACAGGGGGGAGCTAGGGGGGAATGGGCCCTGCTGGGGCACTCCACTCCAGTGTGTGTCTGCACTATGTACAGGGGGGAGCTAGGGGGGAATGGGCCCTGCTGGGGCACTCCACTCCAGTGTGTGTCTGCACTATGTACAGGGGGGAGCTAGGGGGGAATGGGCCCTGCTGGGGCACTCCACTCCAGTGTGTGTCTGCACTATGTACAGGGGGGAGCTAGGGGGGAATGGGCCCTGCTGGGGCACTCCACTCCAGTGTGTGTCTGCACTATGTACAGGGGGGAGCTAGGGGGGAATGGGCCCTGCTGGGGCACTCCACTCCAGTGTGTGTCTGCACTATGTACAGGGGGGAGCTAGGGGGGAATGGGCCCTGCTGGGGCACTCCGCTCCAGTGTGTGTCTGCACTATGTACAGGGGGGAGCTAGGGGGGAATGGGCCCGGCTGGGGCACTCCGCTCCAGTGTGTGTCTGCACTATGTATGGGGGTGGGGTGTGGGGGGGTGGGTAAGCTAGGTGGGAATGGGCCCCGCTGCAGGAGATGGAATGGGCGCCAGCACTCCACATGTATGTAGGCCCCCCAGGCTCATGGGCCCCAGTTTAGCTGCACCTGCTGCACTTATTCTAGCCGCAACGGTTGAAATGGATCTCATCTTTCCCTTCGCTTCTCTGCTTGCGCGATGATTATTTCCACCGTTGGAAGGTCGTGCTTCATGCTTGGATGGCTGATTTAGCGTTACGGCTGCATTGCCAGCAAAAAGTGGGCCGCGTCTACTGCTTTGTCAGCATTGCCAAGGAGTTCAGTCTGGTGGCAGAAGCTCCACGGGTTCTCAAGAAGAGAAAAAGGAATGAGTCTTCCTTCCTCGAGAGATTTATTTTTAGCCATTAGCTCAGAGAGTCTGGAATCTGGAGGAAATCATACCAGAGGTAGAGAAATCTGCAAACAATTTCCCCAACAAGGACAGCAGCCTAATTCCCATCGTTTATTATTATTATTATTATTATATGGCAGCTTTTCTCACAGTGACTCAACAGGGAAACAGCCCCTACCATGGCGAAGGCTCTGAATGAGGTCTGTTTCTATGCATCTATGGCACCCCTAATCAAGCATATCTCGAAGACAAGCATTTAAGTCACCCAGGTCCAGATTATCTAAGGTGCATCTATCCAGGGCTGGCATTGGTTCAGAAGGCCTGATTCTGCAAAGCTCCAAGGCAGTTAGAGGCTCCAGTTCCCTTTCCCCTTGCTCCGAGACGTCAGGCTGTTCAGCAACCCTCGGGCTCATTCTGTTGGGAAAAGCCCTGCAGGACTGAACTGGATCTATAGAAATGTAATGGAGTCTGCCCCTACAGAGGTTAGTCTGGAAACCTATTGCATTTAACACTGCACCACTTTATAGAGGGGACACTCAGAATCATCTCAACTCTTCTCCAGGGTTTGGCTGCACAGATATAATTTGTCACTAAAATCTGCAGAGCCCAAACTTGGTCAGCTTACTGTTTAAAATTTCAAAGGGCGTTTCCACGAGGGGAAGAAGCCTTGAACAGTCGGTTGGCACGCGAAGAAGTCGCTGATGCAGAAGCAACAACTTTAACGACAGCGAGAAATCTGACCGAGGCCAGAGGTTCAAGTGCTCACTGGCATACATGAGAGTCTTCCAACAAAGACCTGTTTTGGGTCCCTGCTTTCAAATAACTTCTACGGGGCTTGGAATTAGGCCTGTAGCGTGAGATCAGGAGGAGATCCCTGGCCAGGAAGCCAAGTTCTCTTGACTGGTAAAGACGGTAAAGGACGGGTGGGAAGGTGAGTGACTGAGAGAATGGCCACCAAAGCTTCTGCTTCAAGGGCACCTTGCAACAGCATAAGCTCAAATCCAGCCTCCTCAATCTTAGTACAAGTCTCACAATTTTAGTCCTAAAATCATAAGATCTTTCAATAAACTTTTGAGAATTTCAGCTCTCACATTTTCTGGATTATTTATATTAGAGTTTCTAGCAGGCGGAAATAAGTACCCGCCAAAACGAGGAAACTCGTTGAAGCCAAACAAACTGATCCAAAATGAACAAAATGGGTATCGAACCGACCTTTTTGCAATTCCCCATTTTTGTCTTTTCGTGGACTTCGTTTGTTTTCTTTGGTCTGTTCATTTACCCATTTTCAGTTTATACCGCACCCAATCTCATTGTGATTGGTGGAGATGACAAAAAAAAATCAATGACTGAAACCGGAAACAACCAAAACTTGAAACAACCGGAACTGGAAACCATAGGAAACAACCAAAACCAACCAAACTCAAAGAAATGATTGAAGTTGTGCACATTTGATTGCTTGGACGTCATGACAAATGCCATTTGGGTTGACTACAGCCTACCTGAAATTGTGTGTGTGTGGGAAAATCCCACAAACGTGTTTTTTTTGCTCCCTTTCACCTCTAATTTCTAGCATTTCTGCTCCTGGGGGAAATGCAGCAGCAGGGTGCCCTAACAGTAGCACCCTGGAAACCAAAAGACAAATAAGAAATACCTAAACTCAGCTTTGAAAAACCAACCAACCAACCAAGATTCATGATTCTGGGAGAGCCCAACTCCCAATTTTAGAACATTTGGGGTTGGCAGCCCTGGTGACAGAAATCCTGAGTAGTTAAGTGTTTGTTTTCTCATATCTGCCTTAGCAAGCGTCTGCAAATATATTCAACCTGAGTGTACTTTAAAGAGTCCCAGGAAGGATGCAGCTGCTCTTTAACAAAGTCTAGTTTCTCCTGGTTGGCAGCTGAAAAGGAGAGTTGTTTATAAACAGCAGAAACAGAAAACTCTCTTAAAGTTTAGTAGCGGCCGCGGCAGATCAGAAGCTGCCAAGTTCCCTGTTTCCTTTGGACTCTTAGAAGATATGCCTTGTGTGATGCTTGACAGAAACTTGGAAGGGTTTACGCACGAGCCAGATGTGGATGTGCCACAGCCCTGCACCCAGCCTAGAACACCCACTCTGGCTGGAAAGCCTCCAGATTTTGGGGAGGACTGCAAGGCAGACAATGCACCAGCTGTTTTAAGGGTCTGCTCCCATGTGTGTCGATTGAAGTCAGTGTCTTGTTTCCATTGTTTTCCATGGGAACCGGGTCCAACTTAGGGACGGGCTTAAGCGGCTGAATTTCTTCATGTTTTCACTAGGAAAATTGGTTTTTTCCCTTCGAAAGAATCATCCCGTTCTGTACAGAATACAGATCTGATCCCTGCGTGTCGGTGAGGGTGGGTGTAGATGTTTCCAGTGGCACCTGATGACCGATATCATGCCAGATGACTGGTTAGGCTACATGCCTGAGGAAGGGCCTGGTGTGGCCCGAAAGCTAAAAGCTTGCATATTCTCACCAACAGAATTTGGTTCAATAAAAGAGATCATTTAAACTTCTTCGTCTTCATCTCTTACATTTGGGATCAACACGACAACCATGCAATCTAGACAGATATCATGTAAACACAGGTTCATCTGGGACATAGGGAGATTTCAAGATCAGGACCGAGTGGGAGTGGAGACAAGATTGGGTCCAGAAGAGGAATCAGGATTGGACACCCCACAAGACAGGAACCAGTGTGAACTGCATATGACCAATGGTCCCTATTTGGACAGTCCTCATTGGGTGCTGAATCACACTGTTCCTCTTTCAGGAGAGAGGGACACAAAACCACCAGGATTCAAACCTCAGGCACGTCTTTCCTGGTTGACTCCTATGAAAAGCCCTTGAGAAGAGAACGGGAAGATGATGGAATGACAAGAAACTAAGGCCACTTGCCCATGTTACCGCGCCGGCAAATCTCCCGGTGGGGAAATCTCCTGGCGGGGGATCTTACGGCGCGCTGTACATGTGGTTGCTTGTAATCAGCCGTGTCCTGTGGCTTTTTTTTCTATTGAATGTCAGGGCTCAAAATCCAGCCCTGACAATTGATAGAAAAAAAGCCGCAGGATGCGGCTGATTGAAAGGTGCCCACATGCACAGCGCGCCATACGATTCCCTGCCGGGAGATTTGGCAGCACAGTAACATGGGCAAGTGGCCTTAGTGGAATGAAAAACAGGTGGCTTTGTCCCTCTTTGTTCCCTTGAAATGCTGGGAGGTTTGCGGATTTTTCTCCTTATGCTAGGTTATCCTTCCCCTGCTCCTCAGTAACTAAGCTAAGACTGTGCACTTGCAACTTCTCAGTCTCATGGATGTTACTCTGTACACATGTCCCAGGGGGGGCTGGATGTTCCCCACCCCTGCCTGGTGTAGAATCCCCTGTGGGCTAGACACCAACTTGAAAAGGTGGGCCATGCCCCAAAGACCTTGCAATCAATTTAAAAGCAGGCTATTCCAGTACATGACCTGAATGGAAAGCAAACTCCAAAGCTGAACACCGGTAGCCCCTTTTACCTCTTTTAAAACGTAGACGTACACCTTTCCCCTCTCTCTGCCTTCGCTGAAGTACATGGGAGCACCAACCAACAAAATATCCGTGATCCAATCACCATTGACATCCATGGAATTGATTTCGCTTCCATAATAGGAGCCGATCTGGAAGACAGAGAAGGGAGATGATAATTGGAAGGCAACCTCGAATGTCACTTGTTCCTAAACTTCCCAATGTGTCTGAGGAATTGAAAGCATCAGGATTTCCTGAGCCGAGACGTTATAACTCATCATCTAGACGTGTCACTGGGAAAGGAATTTTAATGCTCAGAGATTGATGATCAAGATTGCTTCCTCCCTCCCTCATGCTGCTGGGCTTCTGATTTGTCACATTTCCCCTTCAAACCAAGTTTGGAAAGAAAGAATTGTTTAAATCTGAATTCATGGGTGATGTGGGTTAAGCAAATAGCTCCCTGGAAGCTTTTAAAATTCTTGAGTCACTTCCAAAATAATGGTGAAGTCAATTGGAGTTTTGCCCTTGACTTCAACGCAGCGACTGAGGAGCCTGGGTTCAGCCAGACAATGCACTTACCGCGCCTTGGACAGGCTTATGCCACTTCGGGCAGTCTTACCACATGATGCAGTGCATCATGTGCCTGGCAGACACCAGATGTTCCTCCCACCGCGTGGCAAAGCGGACAACTGGCTTCTATGTGCTGCATCCTTGGAAAAAGACCAGAGACGCAGCAGGTAGCAGACTTACTCAAAGTGGGGTAAAGGCTGCCCAAGGCACGGTAGTGTGTCACCACTCATGTGCCCAGTTCCCACCTGCCCTGCCATGTGGCATGGTCGGCTGTGGGGCCTTGAGCGGTGGGTGCAAGTTCCAGTCCCACGTGGCCACTTTATGGCCGGGGGGCAGGATAGCGAGAGGGCCGAGGGAGGGTGAAGGGGGCGGGGGGGCTTGCTCGTGTGTCCAGGACTTTGATCCAATACAGGGCATGGCGGGATAGCCAACAGCACCCCACCTGCCCCATGGGGGAGGACAACTGTCTGTCCTGCTCCCCGCACTATACCAGAAGGGTGGTGGCAGCGGTTGCCCACCAGGGGACACGTGGGGACTGAGCCCGCCACGGCTCATGTAGAGGAGGCACCCCATCTGCAATATGCTGCCCAGATCGTGCCGTTTTTGCAAATCACATCACTGACTCTTCCTCACTCAGACCGCTCTGAATCTCACTAGCGGGCTACCGCATCACAGTGCAACGGGCAGAACTGAGACGGACTCTAACCAAATTCCCAAGCTTAGGGACGCAGAGATCTTGGATGCATTATTTAGCTGCAAGTTCAAAGAATCTGGTTTAGTCCTGAAACAAGTAGCATAGTTTGCACTAGCGGTGGGAATTTCGGTTTCAGACAGAACCAAAATTGTCCAAAAATGGCTGTTTCGGATTTAAAACCGTAGTCTGTAAATCAAGCCATTACGGATCTTTTTTTGGTTCTGGCATTTTAAAACATTTTTTCCCGAGTGATTTTGACTTCAACTGTAAGCTTCAGCTTCACTGTAACTGGCACTAACAACGGTGCACTTCGGTTCATTACACTCGGATGCTGTGGGTGTCATCTTGTCTTATTCGGTTGCACTCGCCGTGGTTGAAAAAGATCCGAAACAAAAAAATCCGAAATGGAAATTTCACCCCGAGTCCCACCCCTGTTTTTCACACATGGGTATGATTCGCATATTTGAGTAGGATCTGCACCCGCCAAATGGGTTAATTATTCAGCCTAGGGCCTGAGGTCTACCAGCAACAGCCAAGACTCTAACAGCCTGGGCTCTCTTACCTGCTCTCCTTTCAAAGCCTGGTGGATAGTGAGGTTTCTGTTGTTGTGCATGGTAAAGATAATGACTTTCCCGGTATGGTTGAATCGGGGTGCACCTGCTACATAAATTCTCTCGTGCTTTGTTGACATCACTGAGGTGACGGTGTAGCCTGTAACAGAGACGTGCACGGTGACTTGATGGGATAGGAGCACGCATGGGGGAGGGACCCACAGAGCTGCCCCGGCCCCCGGGATCATTCCGTCTTACTGCCCCATGCATGTGTAAACACGCAACGTCGACTGAGCTGGCTGCCAGAGAGATTCTAAATCCATGGCACATTGTGCTGGAAAATAAGCACCCTGATGAGGTTTTTTTCGCTTTGGATCTGGATGGACAATTGCAAGCGAGGCTATTATTATTTCATCACTTGCTTCCCTTCTTTGAAATTCTTCCTGGGCTGCAGAGCTATGGGTTGCTAGGCTGACTGAGATTACTTCAGGCTGTTAACCCCGCTCTGGCTGACCCCCTCCCCCAGATCAGCAATGTGGAAGCTGAGATTTCTCAAAGTATAAACTCATTCAAGCCAATTCCACAGTCCTGCTCTTGTGCTTTGAAGTGCCTTCGAGCTTACTGCTCCAGCCCTTGATCTCCTCGCCTTGACAAGTTAGACTACTAGGAAGAATCTGCAAGGGCTGGTACTGCTGGCAAATCAAAAGCAAAATACCGGGAGAAGGTGAGTCTGTCTCATTGCCGGATCACAATCTTACTATACAAAGAATAACTCTGTAACCAGGGTCAACCGTACAATGATGCATGGTATGACCATACCTCCCCTTTAAAAGAAGAGGACGCTTTTAGTTAGTAGTAGTAGTTTAGTAGTAGTGCTTTATGCCGTTGTATCTACTAGGAAGCCTGGACCCCTCCAAGTTTATGTTACGTTACATTTTTCAGTTGCTAAATGTCTCAGCCAACCATGAAATCTTTGAACAAAGCAATTGGGAGCTTCCTAGGGTCATTAAGGCTGCCTGCCGCTCCCAAGATAATGACACTCCTGCAACTTCCTTTAAGTGCAACCATTTTGCCTTTTAAGAAGCTGTCATTGTCACAGGGAATCACCATGGATTAGAGTTGAAACAAGAACCCACAAAAAACCCACAACTCCAGGTCTACCTGTCGAATTTCCGGTACTCAAATCGACCCACAATGATTGGGCACTAATCGGCATGCAATTAGCGCCCAATTCAACTACCCAATGTCCCTGAGTGTCGATTTCCAGTTTGGGAATATTGACTTCTGGTTCTGGAATATCAACTTCCAGTACCGTTGTTTTGGTTTTCCATCCTGATGTTTTGGTTTCCCATCCCAATTTAACAGTTGGTAACCAGAAAACTGGTAAACTCGTACCGGAAATGATTGATTTTCTGGTATCTGGGTACCCTATCTGTGATCTGGTAGCCTGATGAATCCCTGGCACGGACATGGTACTTGGAAATGTGGGTTTGACCCGTGGGTACCAATCTAGGTACCCATTTCAGCTCTACGGCCTGGATGGGACATCTGTGATGTGCGTAAGTCAGACGTGGTAATCACCTTAATGAACAACACTAGAATCTGAAAATACGTGGGCACAATCCTACAACCCACGTATACTGCCCCCTATGCAAAGTGCACGACTAGAATGTGCCCACTGCAGGGGTGCACGCACCCTGCATGCGCAGCACAGCCGCAACCCAGGCTGATGCGACCCCCCGAGACCACACACCCCATGGTCCAGGGGATGGTGCGGGAGTCATGCCTACTCCATCCCCTGGGCTGGGGGGTGAGTGGGCTCGGGGGCTGGGGGGGTGTCACATTGGCCTGGGTTGTGCCTTTGCCCCGTGCATCATGTTTGCACGCCTGCAGCACACACATTTTGGTGCACGCACCGTGCCTGTGGGCAGCATACGCCAGCTGTAGGATTGTGCCCTATGGGTGTAAACAGACGTGATGGTGACCCAATGTGGCTCTCACAGACCCGGGACTCACCCACTCATTGGTTTCCCAGCCGCCAGATGTCGGCCTGCGACTGCCCCAGGGTGGGTAGGTGGCTGGCCCAGGATGTGCCCTGGTCCCGGGTGACCATCCCGGGTGACCATCCCAGGCCAAGGTTCGCCATGCAGGCCTGTACATTTGTTCGGTGCCCCTCCCCGACCCGGATAGGAGCAGCTGGAGTCTGGGAGGCACCTTGGCACCAACATGTCTGTTTATACCCTGGAGTCAAGCAAACAAGAGTATATCATTTTAGGGGTCTACAGATCGGAAGCTTGTATTCCTAGCCAGCCTCCTCCGAAAACAGGAGCCCGACTCCTGTGCCGTGAATTCAGTATTCTGATGAAAAATAATTTGACAACACTATATTCAGCCTGTCTCCTTAGCACTGGAACCAAGATGGATGAGTGGAACAAGTAACTAGGGAGCGGTTATTTACCCTCTCGGACAGGACTAGAGTTAGGGGACACGCCATGAGACTAACCGGCAGCAGATTGAAAACAAATAGAAGAAAGTACTATTTCGCTCTTAGTCTTATTGTTTATTACGGCACGGGCTTTCGCCATGGTCAAAATCGCTCAATGTACAGTTCACTCAATGTACAGTTGACGTGTGGAAATTGTTGCTAGAAGTGGTGGTCAAGGTCACTAGCGTCGCTGGGTTTGAAAAAGGATTGGGTACGTTCTCAGAGGATAGGCCCATTAATGGCTGTTAGCCAAGTAGGTTTTGGGAACCTAAACTCTGACTGTCAGGTGCTAGGAGTGAACAACAGGGAACAGATCACCCCATTATGACCTGTTGGGCACTTCTCGGAAGCAACCAAAATTAGCCACTGTCAGAGACAGGATGCTGGGCTTGATGGACCATTGGTCTGACCCAGAATGGCACTGACTATGTTCTTATGTTCACAATCCAGAACCCTACACGCACCAGCCTATCAGAGACAGAACAAAACCTAGATGGAGAAGACTTTGTCACAAGAGTAAAAGAATTTACGCTAGAAATTATTGGTACTGTGTATTTTGAACCCCCCCACTCCCCGGTAAAACAGTAGGTAACTCTGATCCTGGATGCTAGGAGTTCTTGCTGTTCCATTTCCTTACCTAGGTAGGCTCCGTGATTCTTCAGCTCTTCTGGAAACTCTTGGAGATAGGATTCACGGTGGGGGATAACCTTGCCGCTGCTGGTCTCTTTCAATACCGCGCCGTTCCAGTCATACGCCCCCACTGCACCAAGCAAAATCCCATCCTGGGCAGAAAACAAGGGATTTAGGGTGCTGACAGGAGTGGAAGCATATTGCCATTGGGAACTTGTTCTGTCAATGGTGGATCATGGGCAAATATAATAATAATAATGATTATTTATATACCACAAACAATGTACCTGGCACTGAGGAATTATTTATTTCATTTTACATAATTTATACCCTGCCCCTCCTGCTAAAGCAGCTCGAGGTGGCTAACAAATCATAACATTAAATATGAAAATACAATATAAATTACAATAATAAATACAATAAAAACAAATCCTCCACATGGGGGACGTCACTGGAAAAAATAAATAAAAACCCCACCACCCAACCCTCAACCCCCCACCCTTCGCCCATCTCCCTCACCAAAAGCCTGGTGGAACAGCCAGGTCTTCACTTGTCATCGGAAGGAGGGGAGGTGCGGGGCCACCTGGGCCTCTGTTGGGAGGGAGTTCCACAGCCTCAGTGCGGCCACCAAGAATGCCCTCTCCATAGTCGCCCCCCTGGGATACCCGGGGGATTTCACGAAAGGTGCTCCCAGTAGACCGCAGGGGATGATCCAGGGCCTGGGGAGTGAGGTGGTCCCACAGGTAGGTCGGGCCTAGGCCATGTAGGGCTTTATAGGTAACCACCAACACCCTGAATTGGGCCCGGAAGACTACAGACAACCAGTGCAGAGCAGAGCACTGGTGTAATGTGCTCCTGGCGACCCGTCCTCGTAAGGGGATGGGCCGCCGCATTCTGCACCAGCTGCAGTCTTCAAACTATGACCATGGGTAGCCCCAAGTAGAGCGTGTTACAATAGTCCCGTCTTGAGGTGATGAACGCATGGATGACAGTGGCCAGGTCGGAGTCTGAGACATACGGCCAAAGCCGCCGCACCAGATGTAGCTGGAAAAACGCGCTCCTCGCCACAGTCTCCACCTGGACATTCAGGCGGAGCTGGGAATCGAGGAGCACCCCCAGACTATGAACCTGAGGGACCAGTGGGGGACAAACCCCTTCAATGACAGGGGGTGCCACACCCACTGTCTTACCCACTAGCATCACCTCCATCTTGTCGGGACTCAGCTTCAGTCGGCTTGCTCTCATCCATTCCCCCACGGCCGTCAGACACCGGGAAAGCACCGAGATTGCCGTGTCTGGGTTGGATGAAAAAGAGACGTAGAGTTGGGTGTCATCAGCATACTGATGACACCAAACATCAAACAGTCTCATGACCTCACCCAATTATTCAGTTAATACTCAGAGACCTCAGCTACTTAGAGACAGGCCCATGCTTCGGGATGCTTATAATCTAGGATGGACAATACAAAATACATTTATGAGCAAGTCAAAGCCAGCTGATGGCAGATGAAAAACAAAGACTATTGCGAGAAATCCGTGGAGAATTGCTAAAACTGCCTTTGAGCCATGATCCTGGTCCAGCATATGTGGCAAAATGCAACGATAAAGCTGAAATGACTAGCTAAAGATTTATCCGTGGTTAATATCCAGTCCTCTGGAAAGCTTGGTGGTTATTCAGTAATGATCCAATAACTGCACAGATTAACTGCAGATACTGCAGCCGAGACAAAACCCAGATGGAGAAGACTTCACAAGAGTAAAAGAATTTCCACTGGAAATTATTTTTACTGTGCATTTTGAAGCCCCCGACATATTGGGTTTAAAAAAGGATTGGACAAGTTTCCGGAGGAGAGGTTCATTAGCTGGGCAGGTTTGGGGGAATGTAACCTCTTACTCTTGGGAGCTGGGAGAGAACAGCAGGGAATGGATCTCCCCAATGTAACCTGTTGGGTACTTCCTCCAAGCCACCGAGATTGGACACTGTCGGAGACAGGATGCTGGGCTCAATGGACCATTGGTCCATAGTATGGCACTGCTTATATTCTTATGTTAACCACCAAACAGGAATACTAGATATTACCATTTACCAAATTACCATTTACCTAACTACCAGACAGAGGAAGGGAGTAAAAAAAAGAAAGAAAAAAATCAAATGGTAATTAAACAGTAATGCGGTAAAGAGTAGTTGGTAAGAGGTAATTTGGTAAACTGTAATTCGGTAAACAGTAATCCATTTAACTCAATGGATACTAAACCAGATACTAGAGATGGGACTCGGGGTGGAATTCTGGGTTTGGTTCGTCTTGATTTTTGGATCTAACGTTGAGTTTTTGTTTGTTTGTTTGTTT
>QEPC01006595.1:1184359-1196218 GCA_003113815.1 Sphenodon punctatus | reverse complement strand
AGGCGTGAGATGACTAGGGCGTGGATGAGAGTTTTGGCAGAGGAGACAGACAGAAAAGGGCAGATCTTAGCAATGTTGTGGAGGGAGAAGCGGCAGGATTTGGCCACGGAGTCAATGTAGGGTTTGAAGGTGAGGTGCGAGTCGAAGATGAAGCCCAACCTATGGGTTTGTGGTACAGGGAAAATGGAGACCCCCGTCAATGGTAATTGACAGGGAAGAGGGAGAGGAAGGATTGGGAGGGAAGATCAGGAGTTCAGTTTTTGCCATGTTCAGTTTCAGTTGGCGTTGAGACATCCAGGCGATATCAGAGAGACAGTTGGTGATACGAGCTTGAACAGAGGGGGAGAGGGAAGGAGTGGAGAGAGAGAGTTGAGTGTCATCAGTGTATAGGTGGTATTGGAAACCATGGGAGGCAATGAGTTTGCCTAGGGATTGGGTGTAGATAGAGAAGAGGAGAGGGCCAAGGACGGAGCCTTGGGGAACCCCGACTGAGAGGGGTAGGGAGGAGGAGGGGGAGGAGTTAGGAAGAGATACATTGAAGGAGCGGTCAGAAAGGTAGGCGGAGAACCAGTCGAGGATGGAGTCCCAGAATCCCAGGAAGTGGAACGAATCAAGCAGGAGCGAGTGGTCAACAGTGTTGAAGGCAGCAGAGAGATCAAGGTGGACAAGAACAGAGTAAAGGTGGTTGGATTAGCCATAAGAAAATCATTGGTGATCTTAACCAGAGCAGTTTCAGTGGAGTGAAGGGGCCGGAAGCCAGATTGGCGGGGGTCAAGGGAGGCGTTGGCGGAGAGGAGTTCGAGGCAATGGGAGCAGACAAACGTGTTCAAGGAGTTTGGAAGCAAAAGGGAGGAGCGAGCCAGGATGGTAATTAGAGGGTTCAGAGGGATCCAGAGTGGACTTTTTGAGACTGGGGGAGACAGTGGCATGTTTAAAGGCAGAGGGGAAGGAGCTGGTAGAGAGGGAGAGATTGATGATGTGCAGGAGGGATGGGGCGACGGTGGAGGCAATGGAGGTCAGGAGGCGGGAAGGAATGGGGTCCAGGGGGCAAGTGGAGGGGTTGGAGGAGGAGAGAAGGGAGCGGATTTCCTCAAGAGAGGTGGGAGGGAAGGAGGACAGGACAGGAGAGAGGTTGGGGAAGGAGGGGAGGGGAAGTAGTAGCGGGAGAGGACTTGGAAGCAATATCCAGGTGGATATTGAAAAACTTCCCTTCTCGGTGGGTCAGGTTGCGCGATCTCATTCTGGAGTAATTCCATGAAATCCAGGGAGTCACTCCGGACTGACTACTTCCCTGTAACAACCGCTCCGTTGGTAGAAACCAGAGTGCATATAAAAGCAAGGTTATTTATTTATGAAAAAGATATCAAGGATCGGAGGTCTGGAATAGCATTGGCTGTTTCTCCTCATCTTGTACAAATTTCAGTTATGGAACAAAATGGGCAGGAAGGTGAAAAAAGAGACAATATCATCTGTAGGCAAAGCCAACTCTAGGCTTTGTCCAGATCTGTTTCTGAGCTTTACGGAAGAGTTGTGCATTCAGGTTTATATAAAACACGAATGAACAGAAAAGAAACCCTTTTGACGTCTGTACTCAAAAAACAAGAAGTACCCGGCAGTTTTCAGGTATGTGTTAGAGCGCTTTGTGCCTCTCAATTTCCTTTCACGTTTCATGGTATGTTTTACTAGTAGTCAGGTGGGGTGAGATTGCATTTTGATTTAGGTTTGATTTGAATCTTTGAGTGCTTTGTGGTTGGCGGGCTTGGCCTGTTTCTACTGGTAGATCGAGGCAGGACTGCATGCAGGGAACTGCAAGAGATGGGATAAGGATGTGAGATTCCCCTGCCTGGTTCTCTGGAGCTTGCTGATAACCAGGGTCCTTTGCTGTGTATTGTAGGGGGTCACCCCCATGTCTGTGCACTCACACACAAAGGACTGCACATCCTTACACGCACACACGCCACACACAGAGGCTGCACACCCCTGCTGGTTTCCTTCCCAACCAACTTTAGCAGGTCCCCAAGTTTTGAGACACCCCCCCCCCCAAATTGGCACTAGTGAAACCAGAATAGAAATCAGGAATACAAAATTTGCCCCCCACTTTACGGCTTGGGCCTCTCTTTCTATCACAGGACAAAAATTAGCACCAGGTTCAATAGCTCTGGGGCACTCCAGTCATTTGAGAGGTTCACATTTTTGACCTAACTATGGATTTAAACACAACTAAGACTCAGCTCTAATAAGAAGCCACACTGACATAAAGGGGCTGGATCTTGCCTCCCTGGTTCAACTTCACCATGCAGAGCAGAGCTAGCAGGAAGCCAGCTCAATCAGCTGGTTGGGGATATCCCAGGTGCAGCAGGGAAATCCCTACGTTGCATAATTCAGTCAGGACTGGATCTAGGGGAGGCCAAACTGTGTCAGCGCTCAGGGCCCCGATTTGTGGGGTCCACAGATGACAACATGGGTATGAGAATTACGGACCCACAGAGCCTCAAACACAGGGAGTCGCAGCCTATGGAGGGGCCCATGGCAATTCAGGAGAGAGGTCCCTAATGTTTGGGATCCCAGAGAAAATTAACACCACCAGCACCATTGAGAAACAATATGAGCTCACAGTTCCAGCCGTGCAGGGAGACCTGGCCCAGGAAGGGGATGTTTCATTTAACTGAACAGACAAAAATAATGATAACAACATTTACCTTTTTCTAATGTGGGTATGTCTGTTAAACTTACTTACGTTAGGAGAAGGCCCACATGACAATTTCACATGGGGCCCAAACTTTCCTAGATCCAATACCCAATTCTGGGTGGGGTGGGGTGTGTGTAGGCTTGTCAGTTCTCTGCCTGGTGCACAGGGGAGGACGGCAGACAAGCAGGGGGGAGGGGCGGGTGTACTTGAAGAATTTCTGCACTCTAGCTATTTCCAGTTGCTGAATTGGCCCTCAGAAGGCCAGAGCTGTAGCTAGATTGGAATGGGACCCTGTTACCAAAGATGGAATGGGACCTCCTAAAGGATTTAGCAAGACTTCAGTGGGTGCTAATGACCCATTGGCCCAGGGACCATTTTCACATAGTGCGGGGCCCCCCGTGGCTCTTGGGACCAGGTGCAACTGCATGGCTTGCACCTATGGTAGGTAGGGCCGCTCTTGCAGAAGGTTGACTGCTGCACAGGAGCTGAAGTGCCCCCTCCCCCCGCTATCTCATGGGTGTAAACGGGGCATGATGAAATCATCTCAGCTTCCCTCTGGATGAGGTTGGGTGTAGCTGCAACTGAAGCCCAATACAAGTTACCAAGGATCATTACTATTAGGGATGGGCGTTCAGCTGAAATTACAGATTCAGATCCAATACGGATTTGGATCTGTAATTTCTGGATTTAATTATGGATTTGGATACAGATCTACAACCGCCCCCCCCCGATTTTGGCTTTGTGAAAGAATCCGGAAGCCAAAACAAGTGCAGGGTTTATCTGGTGCGACAGCCCCGGCTGTATGGCTTTTCCAGTGATCACCTGGAAGGAAGCTCTGCACTCTTCTGGGTGATTGCCGGCAAAGCCGTGTGTGGGGATGGGGGGGCTTTCGCACCAGACAAACCCTGCGCTTGTTTTGGCTCCCGGATTCTTTCGTGGAGCCAAAATCTGAGTTGTCTGGCAGGTGTGAATGTGGCCTAAATTTAAGCCTATAAAAAAATCATTTAAAAAATGTGCCTGTTCCCAGACCGTTCTGAGCACGTGTTCCCTTTTCCAAAATGGTGGCAACCTTGCTGCCATTTTGGAAAAGGGCAGGTGGCCTACTTTGGTCACACGCAAAATGGCTGCTGGATATGTGCAGACCGGCTCCCCTTTCCCAAAATGGTGACAACGCTGGCGATGCCATTTCAGAAAAGGGCTGTACACATACACAGAATGGTCCGGTAGCCATTTTGCACTTGCACAATGATTTTTAATTATTATATTTTAGTTTATTTTTATAGATTTAAATACGGATCCGTAAACCTGCAATGGGAGTGTTGCCACTGTTGCGGTTTGGTACAGATTAATCTGAATCGGTAACGCCCATCCCTAATCGTTACTGCTTCCCCCCCTCTAATACTCCTCTGCTCGGGGGGTGGGGGGTAACCATTTTCAACACACATGGGAAAAAAATCACGGGAAAATGAATGAGGAAATGCAGAAGTGAGGAAGGAAGGCCTGGAAACTTGCAATGAGAATAAAGGGGAGTCCGTATGGGAGAGTTTACCGAGCAAATTCTATCCCGTAAGCTGTCCGGGTTTCTGTACCTCCTCTCTGCTCTATGTGGCTAGCAGCTTCCACCACATCTTTTACAGACCTGTAGTCATTTAAGTGAAACTCGTGCACAACGTCTTCTCCGTACTGGACAACACCAACCTAGGACACAAACGAGAGTTACCAAAGGGTGCAAATGCAACATAGTGATAACCAGAGAGAGTGTATTTTGGCTAAATCTCAAGTCAGGTTGCAGCTTCCTTTTCATGTGATTGCCTCATGGTTTGCAGGAATTGTTGGGTTTTGGAGCAGGAGTAATAAAGCAGGGAGGCAAGGTCACGCAGGGGTCATAGATAGGCAGGGGTCACTAGAGCAGCACAGACTGGGGCCATGAGTTGGAGGGTTACTTGGGTGGAGGTGGGACTCAACAGGCAGAGTGCTGCAGCGTTCCCCACGCAGGTAGCTGCTGCCTCTTCCACCTTTGCCCACCTCATTGGCCTCTGCCTCTCCATCCTCTGTTCCAGTGACCTTCCTTCCCCCTGCTGGTTGCTCCGTAAGCCAGATCATACCAGATGCAGGCTGTGGGTCAGCGTTTCCACATCCCTGTTTTAAACTCTGAGTTCACGTGGTCAGAAGCAGAGTGAAAGGCAATTAAGGAGCTATTGGTCCAGAATAAATGTCGGAGTCAACACGTCCTTATATTGAACCAAATCCTTATCTTTCCGCACCATCAAAGACAACCAGGCCCACGATAATTAACAGAAGGATGGGGAACTCTCTACCACTGAAACCAACTTCACAAACATCCAACAATGTTTATTCCATTCCATATGGCTTCTATCACCCTCCCATTTCCTCCCCCTCTTAATAATGGCTTTCTCCGTTTTTGATTCAGGAGCATTCATGAGAGTCTTGTTTCCATTGGCCTGACTTTTTCAAACACATATGCCACAGGTTTTTTTGGGGGAAACCACCTTGCCAGAGGACAGAGTGCTGACCAAGGAGGGACTTTTCTCCCTGCAAATAGACCAGGTAAATCTGTTGAGCAATGAGCAAGGGGGAGTGTACAAACGGAACCTTCATGTTGGCGTTCTACCTGGATCTGGCCAGGTCCGATGTAAAATTTTTTCAAGATGTTGATGAGGAAATGCTGAACTTCAACCCAGGGGTAGATGCTGTTGGATCCATCCAGCACAATGATGATGTCCATGTAGGTCTGACACCCTATGAAGGACAAGCAGTATGTCATTGAGAGCCCTTGGAAGTAGTGTTGAAAGAGGTACCTAATTTTGTACCCAATACAATAACATACCTGCATTTCTGAGTATCGTGTTGGGTATTCAGTGGGTTGACCAATCACCAATAGGAAAAACTGGTCTTTTCTGTTACTGATTTACTGATTTTCCAATTACCAATTGGTAAATCATAATGGAAAACCAAAAAAGTGATCCGCAACGTTTGTCAATTGGACTGCAATGTTTAGGTGCTAGGTATCATTTTTTTTGGCCAATATTCCGGGACTGGAATTTGACATTTTGGGACATCAGGGACTTGATTCGGTCACTAATTGGGCACTGACTAGTCCCTGAACACCTTGATGAATATTTGCATTTATGCTATTTCAGATAATTCATTTTGGATGCTTCACCAATTTTGTCAATATGGGACTGGGTTGGGTAATTTGTGGGACTTTGGGGGTCATTTGGAGATTATTAGGAACTGTTCCAGTATTAATAGTGAAATACCTAAGTACCAAAATGACTGAAAGAACCCAACCAAAATACTGAAATGAGCAAAATAATTGGAACGGAGTAATCAAAATAAAATATTTGGAATGGGCAAATGAAGAGGAAACCAATAGCACTTAGTTGGTCCTGAATCAAAGCAGGTGAATTAATCAAGCACAAATTCTTTCCCCCCATTTTGCCTCTCCTATGCAACGAAAGATGCTGGATATTTTCTTTTCCTTTTTTTGGAAAGGGAAGGTGTTTTGTCTTCCCATCCCTGCCACTCAAGGAGAAAATATTTACCAGACGTCTGGACGTGCAACCCAAACAAGTGTCTTTGCTGGAAGGATTCCCTTTGCTATCAGGCCTCCTTTTAGCTACAGACTTTGTTTTGCTTTTCCTCGAGGGTACCAGAGTGATTAAAGACCAACAATTCTATTTCGCTTCAAAGGGGAGAGGGCTACAGGACAGATTGTTTCTCGTACTTTGGAGAGCAGGAGCAACCGTCTTGGAGAATCTAAAGTTGGAGTTCACCCTGGAGCACATTCCTGTGGTGTAGTAAGAGCTTCCGCACTCGTGGGACCAGAGAGGGCTGCAAGCCTATTAAAAAAATTGAGAAAAATAAAAACATCAGTCACGGTTTTAAAACTGCCACTGAGTTTGTGGGCTATAAATGGTGACAGGGTAACTCCTGCGGAATAAGAGACCTTTAACCTCTCTGCAGCTCAGGATCCGTTCAGGCTCTTAATCTTCCAGGAAACCATGCATTACAGGTATTCTTTAGTATGTAACTTGACAATACTTTGCCCTCCAAGAACTGGGTGTATACATGGAGAAGCTCCGGAAGGAATCTCAGGAAGTCTGGTGTGGAAAATGGTCTCTCTGTAAGGGAGTGACACACATTCTCCATCCTAAAATATGCAATGGGGTGTTTGTGGGTTAGGTTCAGGCATCTGCGACTGGCCTGACATTGGTTCATGGCAGGAGCTTACATGAACCAGGATACAGAGAGGGAAGAAAAGGGGTTTTATTTTGAACCAACGTCTTCTGTGTACAATGTGTTCCCATCAAAACTTTGGGCTGCATCAAGAAAAATGCTCATCTTGTCACATAAGAATCTAGATATGTAGCAGAGATTTCCAGGAGTCCGAAATGGCAGTCGCAAGCTGCAAATTCCCACAGTCACAAGCGTGTGGGGACATAATTTGCACTGGATGTTTCTCGTGAACTCGAGAGATTCCTCTGAGTCAACAGCAGGGAGTCTCTTGTTGTGTAGAGAAGCTGTCATAACAATTACGGTCTCTTTAATGAGATAGGAACCAGTATGCTGAAACCTATATAGCATTAGCCCAGACTTTGGCAACACTGGCCATTGGAGGTCAACAAAGGAGAAGTGACTGAGAAGTGACAAAGGAGACGTTCCCCACTGACTGAGCGTCCAGGAAGTGCTTGTAAAAGCAGGCACCTGTCTACGTGGGTCCAGCCTGCCATGAGATACCCAAACTCCATGTAGAATGGGCACGCAGCTAATTTTACAAGCATAGCCAGTTGCACATGCCAAAAGCTAAGGCAGAAGATGAAAGCTTGGCCTTCAACATCAAGAGAAGTCTGCAGGGAAATGTCAATGGGGCCTTCTTTCAAAAATATACATTGGCACTACAGATTGGAGAAACCAGAGGTTGGAGAATCCTGGAGTTTTCATGTCCGAGACTCAACTTGTTTTCAGTGTTGAATAAAATAATAAACAGTTCTTTAGTGTTTTTATGTTGATGAATCAAAGGACAGGTAACCAACCAGAGAAATACAGTAGGGAAGAACAGTGCAGCTGCTATCTGTATCTGTATTTGGTGTAATGAGATCTGGAGCTCTGTATCTGTATTTAGTGTAATGAGATCCGGAGCTCTGTATCTGCTGTCTCTTATACACATCTAGATGTGTATAAGAGACAGCCTCTATATCTGCATCTCATTTTAGCATGCACAATAGGCATTTTTGAGACTTAATCAGTAACTGTCTCTTATACACATCTAGATGTGTATAAGAGACAGGTATTTAGTGTAATGAACTCCGGAGCTCTGTATCTGTATTTAGTGTAATGAGATCCGGAGCTCTGTATCTATATCTCATTTTAGCATGCACAATAGGCATTTTTTTGAGACTTAAAATAGCCAGTAATGTGAAATAATGATTTGGGTGGTGTGTGAGAGGAACTCTGTTAACTTGTATCTGCATTTCCTTTTCTGAGCAATACTAAATATATTGCTGGTGCCCCCCTCCACCCCCAACTCCCAAGTACAGAAAGGTGATTAGTCATTTTCAAAGGATTACAGAGCTCTCTCCCTCTGTGCTCCCCCGCCCTTCCAGAGACGTTTCCATGGAGATTCACATCATTTGAAGAGTTGAAAATTGCACCCTGGCAATGCTTCATTGCAATGAATAAAAAACAGAGCATCTAGAAAACCAGAGCAGTTAACATTTGTTTTCAGCAGATATTATAGATCTCTGTAGAGATCTGCATTAATACAGATACAGAGCAGCTGTCCCTATCATAGAGCCATTGAGATCCTCCAGAGAGAAGCAGCATTGGAAAGGTCTCCGACTAAAGAGCCAACACTTGATGGAAAATGTCTTATTTCTTACCAGAAAGCTGTTGTCCTTGGGGTTCGTTGTCAGGCTGAGCCCCAGACGCATGTTGTCTTTGCGTTCGGACACATTGGAAAGCGTTACTCTTCCTTGGGAAAGAACGGAGAGAGAGAAAGAGAGAGAGAGAGTGTGGTTGCCGTTTGAGTCTCAAACATAAGAGATGGAGACTAAGGAGTTTGGAAAATCTCTTTTATTGGACCAACTTCTTGTTACCAGCCTGAGGAAAAGCTGCTCAACTCTCTTCTGCCAAGCTCATCCAGCTCACGAGCTGCTTTAATCATCCTGTTCAGTCTCTCCTCTCCTTCCTCCACTGGCTCGCTCCTTCCGTTCTCATCCAGGACAAGCTCTTTGTCTTCACTTTCAAGGCTCTTCATAGCCTTGTTCCGCTCTATCTTTCTTAGCGGTGTGCAGAAGACACTCCTACCGTTTTCATTTTAGTTTACAAAAAACCCTTCATTTTCAGGGTTTTTTCGTAAATGATCCCAGCATTTGGGGGATTTTTCTATTTTGTAAAAAATCACTGTGCATGTGCAAAATGGCCACTTGACTAATCTTTCTACATTTCCACCCAGGAATTTTGCTTTTTCTCTGCCACCACTTTTGTCTGCCCCAGAGTTTCCTGCTTCCTGAACAATCTTCACCTTTTCTCCCAGGCTGCCACCCATGTCTGGAACTCCATCCCTGAACACACATGCTCTCTTCCTTCCCTCCTGACCTTCAACTCTGACCTGAAAATCTACTTCTTTCATCAGATCTTCTCCAACGCCTCACCGCTTTAAATTGCTCATTTAGACTTCACCTTATGCTCTTGTAACTAAGTCAAGTGCATGCACCTGCAGCTTCTCAGTTTCATGAATGTATCTCAGTTCCTCCCTACGTGGCCCTCCCCAGCCACCCCCTCCCACTGTCCATTCTAGATTGTAAGCCCTGTGGGGCAGAGGCCTGTTTCAAATCATAGCTGTTCAGTATCAAGCACATTTCTGGCACTATATAAATAATACATAATAATTCATTAATGAATTAACAACAACAAATTCAGATAAGCATGGTAGGCTAATGAATCTAGTCTGATCTGAAAGATGCATTGGTGATTTGATCAACCAGTGAGTTGGCTCAAGGAAATGCCACTTGGGTTTGAGGAAGACACCCCGTAACCTCCGGTTTAATTTAAGCTTAGCTCAAAGCATTCAGCAAGTCCTTTACCATGTCCCTTTGGAACGGTCGCTCCTCTGCCAATAAAGCCCCCTACATCCATGATCTCCTCCTCTCCCACTCCCTCCAGCTCCTCGTCCTTACTGAAACTTGACTCTCCCCCTCCGACTCTGTCATTCCCCCTCTCCTTTGGGGGTCTCTCCTTTTCTTACCAGCCACGCCCGAAGGCCGGGGTGGTGGCGTGGGCCTCCTCCTCACTAACTCCTGTCAATTCCAACCACTTTCTCCTCCCCCCTCTCTCTCCTTCCCTTCCTTTGAGGCTCACTCTGTGCATCTCTACTCCCCGCTTCATCTCCGTTGTCGCTGTCATCTACCGCCCCCCTGGCTCTCTCTCTCCTCCTTTCTCTCTGAATTAGAGTCCTGGCTCACTTTCTTCCTCTCAGACGATACCCCCACTCTCATCCTCGGTGATGTCAACATTTGCGTTGATGTCCCTTCCCAGCCCTCCATCTCTCGCTTCCTCTCACTAGCCTCCTCCTTCAATCTCCACCTTTGGACCAACTCCCTTACTCACACTAACGGCCATTCTTTTGACGTCATCTTCTCTAGGAACTGCTCTGTCTCTGACCTCTCCTTCAATCCTCATCCCATCTCTGAACACTTCCTTGCCTCTGTGCCCCTTCCTCTTCCCCTTCTCCATGCCCCTTCCATGACCTGCAGGCCATTAACCACCTGGACTTTGCCTCTTCTCTCACCCCCACTCCCCATACTCTGCTGTCTCAGCTTTCGATGCCTCTCTCTCCTCCACCCTTGACTCCCTTGTCCCCCTCTCCTCCTGCTCTGCCTGCTCCTACAACCCCCATCCTTGCCTCACCCCCAGTATTTGCCACCTCCGCTCCTGTGCTACTCAACGCCTCTGGCGCAAATCTCACTCTCATGCTGACTTCCTTCACTTCAAATTCTTTCTCTCCTCCCTTACTTCTGCTGTCTCCCTCGCCAGACAGCATTGCTACATCTCCCACATTGAGTCCTGTTCTTGGGACCCTCTCTGCCTGTTCTCCACCTTTGACTCCCTCCTCAAGCTCCCCTGTCCTCCTCCTCCCTCTTCCCTTTCTGCTCAGGATCTGGCTTCCTTCTTCACCTCCAAGATCTGCCTCGACATTGCTTCCCACTCCTTTCCTCTTCCTACTCCCTCCCCTCTCTCTCCTCACCCTCCTTCTCTCCTGTCCTCCTTCCCGCCCACCTCCCTTGAGGAAATCTCCTCCCTGCTCTCCTCCTCCAATCCTTCCACTTACCCCCATCCCCTCCCACCTCCTGATCTTCATTGCTTCCACTGTTGCCCCTTCCCTCTTGCACATCATCAACCTCTCCCTCTCTACTGGCTCCTTCCCCTCTGCCTTCAAGCATGCTACTATCTCTCCTATCCTCAAAAAGTCCACTCTTGAACTCTCAGACCCTTCTAACTACCATCCTGTATCACTCCGTCCTTTTGCTTCCAAGCTTCTTTAATGTGTTGTCTACTCCCGCTGCCTCGACCTCCTCTCCGCCAACTCCTTTCTTGATCTTGACCCCCTCCAATCTGGCTTCCGCCCATTTCACTCTACTGAAACTGCTTTCGCTAAGATCACCAATGATCTTCTTGTGGCTAAATCTAATCACCTCTACTCCATTCTTGTCCTCCGACCTCTCTGGTGCCTTCGATACTGTTGACCACTCACTCTTGCTGGACTCACTTCACTCCCTTGGCTTCCGTGGCTGTGTCCTTGATTGGTTCTCCTCCTACCTCTCTGACCGCTCCTTCAATGTGTCTCTTGCCAACTCCACCTCCTCCTCACTCCCACTCTCAGTTGGTGTTCCCCAAGGCTCTGTCCTTGGCCCTCTCCTCTTCTCTATCTACACCTAGTCCCTAGGCAAACTCATTGCCTCCCATGGCTTCCAATATCAGCTCTATGCTGAAGACACTCAACTCTATCTCTCTACTCCCACTCTCTCTCCATCTGTTCAAGCTCGCTTCACCAGCTGTCTCTCTGACATCTCTACCTGGATGTCTCAATGTCAACTCAAACTCAAAATGACTAAACTGAACTCCTTATCTTCCCCCCTCATCCTTCC
>QEPC01006595.1:1127387-1181390 GCA_003113815.1 Sphenodon punctatus | reverse complement strand
AGAAGGGGGGGAGCGACAGTGGGAGCAATAGAGGTCCTGAGCAGCAAGGGAAGAGGGCGGAGGAGGGCAGGGGGGTTTGAGAAGGGAGTCGAAAGTAGAGAAAAGGCGGCGAGGGTCGCGGGAGAAAACTTAATTTGATCTTTCAAGGTCCACTCCTTCTGGGCAGAGAGGATTTACTACTCCCTAGTACATTGGACTCAGGCACTGAACTAACGAGGTAACATGATCATAAGAATCAATTTCCTGCAGAGAGCAGCTTGTGAACATTCAGCTTTACACACTAATAAAAGCAGAATGGAAAGCCATACAGAGCAAATGAAAATTGCTACCATCTCTCCCATCAACGTCAAGATGAGAACATTCTCTCTTGAAAGGGGAAAGTCCTGACCAATTGCTCTTCAGCATTATCCGAGGAAGTTCCCAAATGGCTCCCTCCTGGAGGCATCGTGGCCTGGAATTCCACGTCATTACTGAGCGGGGTAATAAGTAAAAGATCGGCTTTCTGCTGAAGCTGAAATGAGGACTAGCAAATATGGGTATATCTGTTGAATTCATGGGGACCCGATTTGACTTGAACATTTTGGGTACGTTTCAGTACCGGAAATGGTGTCCAATCAGGTACCCAAAATATCAAAATACTGTTTTTGTCCTGATTTTTCAACTTCTGGTCCTGGATTTCAGAAATAATATTGGAATTTCTTTTAGGGGTAATTTTCAGGCACCCAAAACCCAGAAAACTGAAATTCTGGTTTTTGGGCTTTCCAACAGCATTCGGCTAATAATTCGGATACCTCGAATGGTACTCAAATATGTGGGTGTTACACGTGCGAGTACCAAATAAGGTACCCATTTCAGCTCTAGCTGGGTGAGGTTCGGTCAAGTCGCCTCTCTCTGCAGTGCTAGGGGAGGGTGCAAGGATTTAGGAAAGAGTTGTCTGATTCACATTGGAGAATTGGAACCAAGTTGGCCAAGTTCTGCTTAAATAATTACGACCCTTGGCAATGAGGAACGGTACTTTTATACCTTTTAAGAAATATGAGTCTTGTATTTATGGGGTCAGATCCTAAGCCTGTGGAATGTGAGCGGATCCTTTCTACTGTCTTTGGATCAAGCCTGCAGTTTGTTACGAGGCAGAGGACCCGGGATGTCTTTCCCATTCCTTTAATTGCATCTGGGTCTTTAACGTACACAGCTCAGTGCATACAACAAGGTCATATTTTGGGTGGGGAAAGACTTGGGATGCCTGGAATGTTTATTTCACTCAAGGAAACTCCTCCTGAACTGATTGTGCCTGCCACTTCCTCCCGTGTCATGTTTTACACAAATATACAATGTGGGTTCCACTTTCCTTAGGAAACACAACGCTTCTCATCCCAGGATCTTGGAGTTATATTGGCAGCTAAGCACAGAAATGTGAGTTACTGTTCTGGGGTGCTCTGCCTCGCTGGGTGTGGAGCCATTGCAGCTCTCCAAGAATGGTTTTCTGATTGTTTTGATCCGAAGAGTTAAAAATCCAAGAAGTTGGTTGGGCAGAGAGCCAGAGAACCTCCCAAGCTACTGATATCTTGAAGGGATGCAGTTTAGGATACTGTGCATTTTCTCTGGGACAGAGAAACCTATGGGGTGGGGTGGGGGTAGGGGGGCGGTGCGGCGGACGTCAGTCAGGGGCATAGCTGGGTTGGAATGGGCTCTGATGCAGAAGATAGAATGGGCTCCACCAACTCTCAGTGACAGGAGATGCAGCTACAGTGACCTGGAAGTGTGCCCCAATGCAGTGACCTTCCCTCTATCATAGTGGCACCCTTAATGGGAGATCATACAACACTCTCCCAAGTCATGATGGGGCGCTACTTGTGGCTGTAAGGACAGTAAGTGAATGACTCAACTCTACCCCTTCCTTTCTGGATTCATGGTTCCCCAAACTTGAACTAGGGAATAGGGTGGGCAAGGTGGACATCCGCTAGTCCTTCCCTTCCATATGAAAAGTAGGGGGTTTCTCGGTTCAAGGATGAACCCCTCGGAGTCTGTGTGTCTGCTGGGGCACGTATAGTTTAAATTCAAGGCCGAGGTTCTGTGCCGTGTCTTTGAAGGGGCCAGCATGGTGTTAGAAAGCCAATGGGAGGGGAGGCTGCCTTTGTGATCTCCTGATTCTGGGGTAATTGTGAGATTATTAGGGAATCTCCATTGACCTGTCAGGAGCCTCTGCCTGGAGGCCTCTGAGCTGCGGAGTTGCTCAGAATTAGACATGAAACAAAGGTGCTGATTTGTATTTGTGATTGAACAGCAGAATTCTATTGGCTATACTGATTGAAATTTGCATATCCATTACTTTGAATATTTAATTTTGGTTATTCAGCTTCTTTAATTTTGGTTATTTGGTTATTAAGTTACGGTATGTCTTTCACTTTGGTAGTGCTACATTTAATTCTATTTAAATTGTATTGCTGAAGATGAAGAAATCCCGGAACGCAAGTAACCAAAACACAATACCAGAGCGAACAGAAATAATTGGAAGGAAACATCCAAATAGATCTTTGTGTCAGTGAACAAAGTGGGAAGCAAATGGCGGCTCCTATCAGCCTTGTTCAAAATGAAATGACAATCCCAAATTAATCAGATTCAAACTTGGATGCGGATAATTGTTTTCATTCTACTCAGAATTAGGGCTGGTTCGAACCAGCCATTCTAATTTTGTGGAACAATTCCATGAAAACTGATGAAGGTTTGAGTGGAATTCTGATAGACACTTTTTTGATTGGAATTCCAATCAGACCATTTTGCAACACTGCCATACCTCAAAATGTCGTACAACAACATTTGCACATGCACAAAATGGCTACAGTTTATTTGATTGTTCCCATCTGAAATTGGAATTTTGTCCATTCTGATTGTTCGATTAAAACACTGGGTTGCGACGGAAACAGAACATGGGTGGAATTCCCGCTCACGTTTGCCCCTGCACTGATCCACCCTCTTGGTCTGGTCTCTCATCAGCCCATGCAAAGACATGCACAGGATATGAAATATAAGGGATCATGGCCCCAACCACAGATGACAGCACAAGCCTTCTTGGGATCATGCCCCATAGGTTGGGAACCCCTGTTCTAGGAGTATCCCAGGCGACTGAGAACACAGATTTACCTAGATTGAGCTTGGTGCAATTGCTGTTGGTCTCGCTGCTCACCGGACATTTGTAGACGTCTCCGGTCTTCTGTTGGCCGCTGGTTTCATAAGGGGCTCCCACCACAAGCCTAGGGGAAAGCAAATATCCCAACGCTCACAAACATCATACATTTCATCAGCAAACTAGAAGGCACAACATCAAAGAGAGGTTAAGGGATGGTTTAAATTATCGTTTCTTGTCATCCACAAAAAAATAATATACAGTACAATCTAATGAATTTGGGAGGCAGAGAGGCACACATGCTATGTCTGTTTGAAGAAACATCCCTGCGCTTTACATGATTAAAGCCCGATTTAAACAAAATGCTTTATATATATATTAAAAATCCATTATGTACACAAAAACATCTAAATGGATATAAATCTCTTTCCCAAAAGGGCTCAAAAATATGTCTTACCCCATGGAAGAAATAAATGAGGCTAGAATTTAGGTCCACGCAGTGTGTATGAGAGAGGGGTGGGGGGTGGAGTGCCATGTTTTGTATGCTATGCTTGTTATTATTTATTTATTCATGCATTTATATAGCTCCAGCAACGTGTCTGGTGCTGAACAGTTGAGACGAGAGAAAGGCCCCTGCCCCAAGGAGCTGACAATCTAGAACAGACAAGGGAAAGGTGATACCCGCAGTGAAACTTTGATGCTATCAAACACTGTAGGTAGAGCTGGAATAAGTACCTGGAGAAATGAGCATAACTGTCAAAGTTCCGTCACCCGAATCAAACAAAATATTTCAGGTACTTTTCAATACCTGAACCATTTTTTGATTGCGTACCTGAAATACCAATAACCGGTATACCAAAATACTGAAATATCGACAGTCAGTATACTGTCCCAATTTTATCCCAAAGTTGGAATTTTGGGGGCATTATTTTGGGAAATTTCGGGTACTTGAAAAATTGGTAACCAAAATTTTGCTCTTTTGAGGATTCGATTGGTATTTGGGCACCGATTTGGATACCCAAAAATGCGGGTATCACCCATATGTACCAAACCAGGTACCCGTTTCAGCTCTAACTGAAGGTCATCCTTAAAGAATGAGAGCCCTAGTTTTGGAAAGCAGTGACTTTGAAAACAATTTAGCGGGACAAAGCAAGCAAAAAAGGGATAGCGAGCGACGTCCCAGTGGAATAGTCTGGCTAAAAGGTTAAGGAGCATCTAAGCACCAATCACAGAAAGAAAACATTATTATTGGTACTAAACGGCTCATTCGTGGAGCAGAGGAAGGCAGAGAAAGAAGAACTGGTTTGGTGTTCAGGATGCAAAAAATTCCAACTGGAAAACAAGGCACATTTTTTAATTAAAAAAAATAAAATAAAATAAATTATTTTTTAAAATGAGGGGATTGACCATTAAAATGGACTGCCAAGGAATGGGGCTTCAGATCAAGACTAAATGCCCTCGTTAAAGGGATGTTTTCAATCAATCAAAGTTTATTCCGCGATTAGCCATACATTATATACCCCATGATTATGGTACATCAAAAGTTGCGAGAGTAAAATAAAGTAAAATAAAAAAAACCTTTAAAACAGAATATATAAAATGGAATCATCATGTTTGAATTTTTGTATGACATATCCGTCCAGTCAGAAAGGCAAAAGTAGCCATAAATTTAACACTGAACTCGGATTCAGAAGCCAGCAGTAATTCAAGTTTACCTTCCATAGGAGGCAATATTTTGCCCTCTAAAATCAGAGTAAGCCACTGAAGTCTTAACACCTCATAATACCAACAATAGAAAACAACATGTTCCAAGTCTTCAGTGTCACCTGATCCACAAGGCCATTTACTCTGTGAGTGAGGAATTTAATTGTATCTTCCTTGTGTCACTGCAGAATCAAACATTTGGAATCGAAAAATAGTATAAGTTCTACGAAGGGAGGGATTTGACTATATCTGCAAGTATTTTTCAAACTTGAAAAAACACTTTAAAGTAGAGTACCAAGGGGCCACTTTCCTGGTTGCCGCTACAGCCCATGTCATCTTGGTGTGCAATATCTCTCAATCTTTGTTTGATCAAAGCATTACGATGTCTTGGAGTTTGTCCTAACAAGAACCGAAAAGATAGCCCAGCTCGAGCCCTGGAGATCACATTATACACCTGAGAAATCCAAGTATACCTGTAACAACCTTTGTGTTCAATTTACTCTAATAAATATAAATACAATAAGCCTCCATGGTTTGAAGTAGAGTTGCCCAGTATTTCACCAACGCAACAGATGTCAAACACTGAAATGAGTTCACCCTAAAGGGATGTGTTAGTGACCTTGATATAAACTAAATAACCTCTGACTGTCAGGAACTGGGAGTAAGTAGGAGGAAATAGATCATTCCATTGTGACCGGTTGTGCACTTCTTTGAAGCCTCCTCAGTCTCTTACCAGCAAGGGAGGAGATGAAGCCATTCTCTGCACCCAACCAGACTGAAGACGCATGACAGAATTATTCAACCACAGCTTCCTACAACAGTTGGGGGAATGGAGGGGAATAAAGTATTCTAAACAGTGACTAATTCTTGTTAAAGATCTTTTCAACTTGCGGGAACAAAAGGCTGGAAGGAGTTACATAAAAGTCTGGGATCTCAATCTACACCGCCATTTAAAAATATAGTGAAGGGCAGGAAACAACCTTATCACATACAGCTACTTAGACGGAGCAAGGGTCTGACCTTACATTACACATGCATGTGCCACGCCTTCCAAAACAGGGACACGCTATCGAATGAGGTACCTCTGCAGAACATAACAATCACATCCTCATTTATGCAAAGTTCTGCAGGTGGATTCCTCCCCCCACCAAGAAAGTGACAAAAGGAGAGCTGGAAAAGAGTACCCGCAAAAACGTGGTAGACTCGGTGAATTTCTAGAATCCGAATTGACTGGAAAATATCAGGTACTAATCGGTACCCAATTGAAACCTGATTTGGGAGCCTGATGTCCCAGAATGTTGACTTCTGGTCCTGATTTTTTGGTTTTCCATTCTGATTTACCGATTGGTAACTGGAAAAATAAAAAAACTGGTACTGGAATTTACCGATTTTTGGGGTATCTGTGTATGTGACTGCCGGACTGGTGATCAGGTAGCCTGTTGAATCAGGGTTGGCCTTAGAATGCAGAGCTCCTGGTGGCCCATCCCTCATGGAGGCAGCCTCTGTGGGGCCCTAATAGCAGTTGTGTCTGGGGCCCTGCTGGCAGGGAGTGGGACCTCCACGCCCTGGCCCAGTGAAAACAGGGGCCACTATGAGAGCCCCAGAAAGACCAGAACCCAGGGCGGTCACCCTGTGGTAAGGCCGGCCCTATGTCAAATACCGGAGACAGTACTCAGAAATGTGGGTTTTACGGGTTCCAAATTAGGCACCCATTTTGGATGTATTAACAAAAGGGAGTTTCATATCACTTTACACAAAGTTTTAATTTTGAAGTGATCATTGTCATGACCCATCCACAAACCCCTGCCCTGGGGATCCCTGGAGTGGTGGCTAGCCTGCTTATGGTTATTTTGCATCATTTTGACAATATTTGCACTCTTGGGCATGTGACATTGCTGAAAACAGTGCAACTTAAAACCAAAGAACTCAAGCAAAAAACCGCAAAAAACCCCAAATGGAATGACTGGAAAAAATGGTATAAAACTACTAATTTTGGTTACTAATATCATTTGGGTACTCAAAGAGGTGTTGCAAGTACCGCTCATGAATAATAAACCCATGACTTGTTTCAGGTCTACATTAGTGGAAGCTGATGGAATTTCTACAGTGATCCATAAGCCACTTACTCCAAAGAAGTCCCATTGAAGCCCATGAGGGGGCTACTTTGGAGTAAATGACTTCATGGCCCTTTGGAACACCTGGCTGGCTGAGGCCATTGATTGGGTGACTCCCAGGCATCCACTCCTGGTGTTCGGTCACTGCAGGTCCCCATGGTTCATGGAGGAGCTGGGGCGGCTGAAGCATGAAGGGAGGCAGTTGGGGCGATGGTAGTGCCGTACTCGCTCCCAACATTACCGATTGTGGCATAGAGCATTTTTGAGGGTCTATGCCATGGCTGTGCGGGAAGCAAAGAAACAGTTCTTTGCTACCCTCATATCATCCACTCAGTTGCGTTCAATGGAGCTGTTCCGGGTGGTGAGGGGGTTGGTTGGTCCACCCTGTCTCTGCTTGGAACCAGATTTATCCAAAGCCCGCTGTGACGTGTTTTTGATGTACTTTGCGGACAAAATCGCTTGCATTGAGCATGACTTTGACGACGCCATTTCAGATGCAATGGCAGAGTCAGAGGTTAGGAATACCCTGTGTGATCTCTCAATGCGGATGCTCCAGCAAGTTACCGGCTTGTCTCTAACCTTCCCTTTTTAGGGAAGGTTATTGAATGGGTGGTGGCCTGGTAGCTGCAGGCACTTCTGGACCACACCGGTGTTCTTGATCCCATGCAGTCGGGCTTTCAACTGGGTTATGGCACAGAGACGGCCCTGGTGGCCCTGGTTGACGACTTCCTAGTATGACCCTACTAGTTCTACTTGATCTATCAGCAGCTTTTGATACCGTGAACCATGAGATATTGGTGTCCCACCTGCGGGACCTAGCTGAGGTGGATGGAACCATTTAAAAATGGTTCCATTGCTACCTTGCGGGCAGGCCACAGCGGGTGTTCCTAAGGAACTGTACATCGTCCCCTGGTGTTCTCTCATGTCAGGACTAGCAGGGCTCTATTTTGTCCAGTCTCTTGTTTAACGTGTATATGAAGTCGCTAGGGGAGGTCGTGCACAGCTGGGGAGTGCATTGTCATCAATACGCAGACGACTCCCAGCTGTATTTATCTTTTTCATTTGACCTGGGCCCTGCTGTCTTCTTGCTGTCCCGGTGTCTGGCTGCTGTGGGGGAATGGACGAGGTCAAGCCAATTGGAACTCAATCCTAACAAGACAGAGGTGGTGATGGTGGGTGGGACTGGAGAGCTTGGGGAGGGGAACACCCGCATCAGGGGAGTTTGCCCTCCATTGGTTCCATCTGTGCAGAACCTAGGGTGCTCCAGGATTTGCAGCTATGCCTGGACTCCCAGGTGTTGGCTATGGCCCGAGGTGCTTTCCGCCAGTTACATCTGGTGAGAAGGCTCTGCCATATGTCTCAGACTCGGACCTCGCCACCCTCATCCATGCATTCGTCACCTCGAGGCTAGACTACTGCAATGCGCTCTACGTGCGGCTGCCCTTGGTGACGATTTGGAAGTTGCAGCTAATGCAGAATGCTGTGGCCCATCTCCTGACGGGGATGGGCCGCAGAAAGCACATTACACTACTGCTCGAGCTGCCTATTGTCTTCTGGGTCCGATTCAAAGTGCTGGCTTTGACAATTAAGGCCCTAAACGGCCTGGGCCCTGCTTACCTGAGGGAGTGCCTCAAGCCCTGGTCCGCCCCTGTGGACACCCAGGAGTGCCCTCCTGGAGATCCCGCGTTTTCAGCGGGTCCAGACGGACAGGAGGGCGTTCTCGGCAGCGGCACTGTCGCTTTGGAATGCCCTCCTGGCAGAGGTTCGGCTCAGCCCGGATCTCCTTGCCTGCCGATGGAGCTGTAAGACCTAGCTCTTCTGTCAGGTGTTTGGCAGGGAGGAGGGGGAGGGTGGGATGGGCTAAGGGGATTTCCTGTGCACGGATACTGTGATTTTATGCTGTGAGATTATTATTATGTTTTTATATTTTTGTATTTATTTTTGCATTATTATTGTATTTTGATATTGATGTTTTAATTTCGTTGTGAGCTGCCCCGAGTCACTTTTGAGCTAGAGGGGCAGGGTAGAAGTTTTTATAATAAACAAACAAACTAATAAATCAAATCAATCAATCAATCAATAAAATGGATTTTGAATCATACTCATGGTGACTATATATTCCTTGACGCAGACCAGGTGGAAATTTGTTGCACAATTTTCATCCAAGGTGCTATTCAGACCTCTTCTAGCTGTGTTCACCATAAGCCCAAATGGTTGTTGATTCCACGAAACCTGGCGCCATGACGGTAAACCAAAGTACAATGCTCCAAGAAGGTGCAAAAGTTGCTCCTTCCCTTCACATTACTTCAAATTTCCATTGACCCTTGGATAATTGGTGGCTTTCGGTCTTATCCCATAAGCCCTAAATCAATATGCAGCTCTGAGCACTGGCTAAGAAAACGTGGGCAGCTTTGATTTTGGAAGAGTATAGATGGTTTTATCGAGCAGCTGTAACTCTTTGGAATATGCAGCGTGCTGCCTCCAAGTCCAGATAAATGAATAGAAACTCTTTTGTTCTGTGCAGTGCTATACAACAGCTGGAAAAACAAGTAGACCCCGCACAGCTGGTTTGGGTTATCCTAGGAATGATGATCATTCTTTAAACAACTTTGGTTCTGAAAAGACATTAAATCGTAATTCTTTAATTCCTTTACAGTATAACAGGATTGTTCAGCAAATCAAACACTCCAGGCATCTAATTAACAATTTAGGTTTACAAATGAAATCTCTGCAGTAAGGCAACCTTGGTACTAATTAGGGATGGGTGGAATGGACAGGAGAAAACTAATGCTAATGAGAACCTTCATTGGCAATTGAAACGCAACCCAAGACAAAGGCAATAAGTTGATGAAATCTGGATAACGTCGCCGCGTGAATTTTTCTGATAACAACCCAATTTGGGTACCCAATATCCAGAAATATTTCTGAAAGAATGGTGACTTCTAGTCCTGGAATATTGACTTCTCATCCTGATTTTTTGGGTTTTCTATCCCGATTTTTCAATCAAAAACCAGAAAATGTTTTCGTAAATCGGTAACAGAAATTACCAATTTCTTGGGTATCCAGGTACCTGACTGGTCCCAGGTAGCCCATTGAATACCTTGACATGGTACTCAGAAATGTGGATATTACATGTGGGTACCAAATTAGACAGCTGTTTCAGCTGTACTGAAAAACCGAAAGAGAAGAACACAGGAAATGGGAGGAAGGATGTGCCATTAAGGGCGAGTACCAAGGAATAGTATCATGATGCCAGGACAAAATCAGTAATGGCACATCTGCATCAACACAAAAATCAGGTAGACAAAGGCAAATAATGAGCTTCAACTAGCAAAGGACGTCTGGAGCAATAAGAAGAGGTTCTACCAATATGCTAAAGAGGAATAAAGTTATGTCAGCTACTCAACGGGGAAGGTAGGTGACAAAAGAAATGGCTCTTCAAATCTCTCTCATCTTTCTCTTTCGCTTGAAGGCAACAGATTGTGGTTCACGCTAATACTTTAGCTCCATCAACTATCACACCCAAATGTGTCTCCTATGCAACTGCAAAAGCCTCCTCCTGGCTCCACACGAACATATTCTCCACATCAACCACCCAGAGTCAGAGTTTGAAGCTACGGACAAACCAAAGCGATGTTAAAGACACAACTGTAAAAGTAACAAAATCCTGAAACAAATTAAAATTGCCGGGTGGTTTTCTTCTTTTTTTGGTCTCTGAAATAAAATAAATGACACATCGCTTTCCCATTTGGACTTGACTTTTAAATTGTTAATGAGCTGCCTCCCTTGTAACGAGTTCTCATGGAAACTTGGCAGCTAAGGGAATATTTTCCCTGCTGTTCAAAAGGTGGACGGGAGATGTGAGTATTAGTTACAGTAGACCCATGGAGACTGACTCACTTTCAGAGGAGCCGCTATTAGGGTGGAGCAATCATTTATTTAATTGTGTCTCATGCCTTGGTTCTCAGGTTGGTTAGAAGTCCGGCTGTATTATTGTGGTTTATGAAAGCATGCTCTCTAAGACTTTTCCAAAAAATAACATACCTCTTCAAGACCCACATGGAAAACACATGTGAATGGAAACCCAGTCAGCAACCGGGGACACTATTCCAGGGAGGCAGAACTGCACACAAGCTGGAGTTATTTTGCTTGGGGTTTAGTGAATGTTATTAAAATGTCATCTGAAGCAAGAGGGTGTGCTTTTGTTTCCAGAGATGAAGCATGCATATAAGAAAGCTGCATGTCAGCTATTGTCAGTGAGTGGAATTCCATAGTCAATATTCAATCATTGATTTTTAAACAGTTTTCAATATTTCATAGTTTTAGGGCTGGAAGAAACCATTTTTATCAAGTCCAGAGGTTCAGAATCTGTTCCCTCCTGGCTGGGATCACTTTGAAAGTTAGTACAAGCTCCAAGGGCCACATAAAGTTGGGGGTGGGAGAGCTTCATGGGTGCGCTCAGGAGGAGGAGGGCCCAAATTGTGGATTTATGCCATGAAGGTGTCTCCTAGCCTTGTGGGCAGGCTGTCCTCTCTGTTCCCCCTTACCCTGAGCTCAGTCTTTCAGTGTTTGGGGGTTAGGAACTGAATCCAAGGACTGGATCCAGTGGAAAGAGGCCAAATAAAAACTAGTAGCCACAGCCCACAGACCACAGTTGGCCCACAGGTCTGAGGTTTCTTACCCCTGATCTAGTCCAACCTGTTTCTACAAGACGTGGAATTGGACCCCCGTTTCCACAAGACATGGAATTGGACCCCCGTTTCCACAAGATGTGGACTTGGACCCCTGTTTCCACAAGATATGGAATTGGAATGGACCCCTGTTTCCACAAGATGTGGAATTGGACCCCTGTTTCCACAAGATGTGGAATTGGACCCCTGTTTCCACAAGACATGGAATTGAACCCCTGTTTCCACAAGACATGGAATTGAACCCCTGTTTCCACAAGACATGGAATTGAGCCCCTGTTTCCACAAGATGTGGAATTGGACCCCTGTGGAATTGGACCCCTGTTTCCACAAGATGTGGAATTGGACCCCTGTTTCCACAAGATGTGGAATTGAACCCCTGTTTCCACAAGATGTGGAATTGGACCCCTGTGGAATTGGAGCCCCGTTTCCACAAGACGTGGAATTGGAGCCCCGTTTCCACAAGACGTGGAATTGGACCCCCGTTTCCACAAGACGTGGAATTGGACCCCCATTTCCACAAGACGTGGAATTGGAATGGAACCCTGTTTCCACAAGCCGTGGAATTGGACCCCCGTTCCCACAAGACGTGGAATTGGACCCCCGTTCCCACAAGACGTGGAATTGATGGGGAACCTTTCCCCTCCCTCAGGTCACTTGAAAAATCGGTACAAGCTCCTTAACTTGGATAGGAGCTGCAGGGGGGGGGGGGGGGGGGGGGGGGGGGGGGAGGGAGGGAAGCATTTACAGGGTGTGCTCAGGATGGGAAAGGAAGGAAAGGATCCAGATCTATGCCGTGGGACGGATCCAGGAACTGGGAAGGGGGCAAGTAAAACCAACCATGGCTCACATCTGGCCCCTGGGGAAGGTGTTCCTCACCTCTGTTTTAGAAAGACATCTAGTCTTGATACAAAGCCTCACCGTGACAATGGTTATGGTCAGACATTATGCTAGCTCCCGGTTTGGGTTGCTAGCATGCATCTTGTGATTACCAGTGTTGGCAACAATCTGAGCCAGGCCCGTCTCTTACAGGTTTGCACTGTCTGGTGGGCTGCCCTGGCTGCTTCCAGGGAGCTGCTACTGCTGCCCCCACTCCTGATAGGTCCCCAGTCCTGCGTCGTACCAGTTCGCAGGTCGCTGCTGCATGCCTGAGCAGCAGGCACAAGAGTCGGTATGGCTATACAGGAGGAGTTTGCCAGCCCAGGTTTAATTTTCCTCACAGCTGGTGTGACCAGAACTGAAACCGACAGTAGATTTCATGTTTGTGAATAATCTCCAGTGTCAGGTTACTTGCCAAATGTGCAAATAATTATAAACTTCCAAAATACCCCTATCCTCCATACTCCATTCCGGTTTCCAAACAGGGAAAACAGTGGCAGGCCGGGTGGACTTTGGGGTGGGCCAAAGCTGTGATTTCTTACATGTTTAAGTTTTTGTCCTTAAACAGAAATGCGAACAACAACAACAACAGCAGCACAGGGCCTTGTTCCTAATGTGGTAGATTACATAGGTTTCCTTACCAAAACCAGCCTTGAGCCCTTGAGCATCCAAAATTATTTCAAAGCTCCACCCCCAGAGCTACCTGAGCAACAGCTGGTCTCCCCTGGTCTTCAGCCACAGAGAAGAGATCACATCAAAAGCGGTTTGCTAGAGACTTCCCGTGTGGTGCAGTAGTAGCTCTGCTTTGAGGTAGCTGCAGATAGTCGTCTCTGGAGGGCTGAGGCAAGAGCAAGTGTTCCTGCTACGAAGGGAAACGCCGACCTTTCAGGAGTGCTTGCAAATGTCGGTTGGTACTTTGTCAATTTCCGGTGGTTCTGGGCTTCCACCATCTATTCCATCACTTTCCAGGACTTTTTTTTCAGTCACTTTTCAGGAATTTTATGTCAGTTTTACAGCAATGTCCAGCACTTCTCCCAGTGCTTAGCGGGTACGTTTTCATCCCCACAGCTCCTGGGGGTGAACGCAGGACACAAACAGGCTTGGGGCTGGCACGTAGCAGCCCCATTCAAGTTGCAAAAAATAACAGAAAATTTAACAGCACGTGGCGAGATGTTTCATTTCTGGCCTATCTCTGTGTGCTCATATTGCCTTTTTGTCAGTTGGCTTATAAAATGAGTAGCCATTTACACCCTCACCCACAAGCACACCCTTCCTGTCTTGAAGCCAGAATGGATATTATCATTAATTATTATTATTAGCATTAGCATTTATATAGCGCCAGCGATGTACCTGGTGCTTTACAAAAAACCAAACAAACAAAAAAACCCAAGATCTAGACACAGTCCCGGCCCGAGAGCTCACAATCTAAAGACAGGGGGAGGGGAGACAGGGAAGAGGGAACAGGGGGAGAGACAAGGGATGCGATATTCACAAGGATGCGAGAGCTCAGGTACACGTTCTTGGCTTGGTTACAGTAAATTGGGAGTTTACAGATAACAGGTGGGGGATAATCCTGGGTGGGGATGATTAGCAGGAGTTAGGAAGGGTGGAGCGGAAGAGGTGCCAGGGAGCACAGCACTATTCTCTGTGGCAAGTATCTCCCTCATTCTCCCAGGCTGGTCTATTTCAAGCTGATACCACGCTGTGAGTGGGGACTGTGTGACAGGTGAATGGTGGCCCCATGGCAGGTGGGGCAAAAATTTAAATGGGCACGTGGGCACCCACCTGGTGTGGGCTATTATCTTGTTTATGAACGCCCTTTGTCTGTTAATTAGCACCCTTAGATAACATCTAGCTGAGCTAAACTGAAACTTCGAAAAGGGTGTCTGAGCTAAACTGGATCTGAAAATGTAGCTTGTAAAGCTTATCCATGGATTGTCTAACAGTGATTGAAAGGTGTCGTTGGCATGACCTTGAAGGAGGTTTTAGTATGACACATAGAACCATAGACGCCTGGAGCTGGAAGGGACCTTCAAGGATCATCTAGTTTGATGCCCAGCCTGGATGAAGGGACGTTTTCACACAGACAGTTAATCTGCACTAACTGAATCTAATGGAGTAGTTTATCCATCTGAATGCTGTCAAAGGCACTTATTAGTGTGAACTAAGAGATAAGTATGGTGCTTATAAAATCCCAACCACTTGGTTTTATAAGAACCGCACTTATTAAAGTAGTCTGCACTAATGTCCTTGATTGGTAGGTTACAATTATTTTCTGAGTCATTAGTCCACATTACATAGTCCATCTAAAAGGTATTGCTAACAAACACCGTACTTATTTCAAACTAGTGGGCATTACTTTGGCTGTCTGAAAACGCCCTAGGATGACGACAGTTTCATCCTCCCCGACACGTGACTGTCCAGCCACTTTTGGAAAAAAAACCAATGATGGAGAGCCTATGACCTCCCTAGACAGACGGTTCTTTCGATCATCTTAGGAGAGTGCTAACCAACCCCCCTCCAATTATATATTCTGGAAAATGCACATCGGCCACACAAAATCTCTTCAAGAAATTTATAATAGTTATCAACTGTATTTATTTGGCACTAACTCTTTATACATACCTCCTCCTGGGAAGTGTTACCATTAGGAGTCCAATAGAGGAAGTGAAAACTAAAACGAATAAAAATTGAACGGCTTCTGAAATCCATCTGCATGTCATTGTGCAAGTAAGTTTATTGCTTTTGAATTCTGCATCCAATCAGCTGCCTGGTGGTGGAAGAGCAGAGCCTCTCTCTTGGGACAGCGATACAGTTCCTTCCCCCTCCATGAATATTTTGCTTTGTTTAAAATATATATATATAAATATTTTGATTCAAGCAAAAGACACCTGAAAAGGAAGGTATGTATAGCTAGTGATTTTGGAAGGCAGGGCTTCAGACGGAAGAAAGGAAAAGCTATTCCCTTTTCAGCATTTTTCAATCAACAGAACACTTAATCTCCTGAAGAACAAACTCAGTTGCACTTAATTTATTCAAGATGGAACTGGATAAATAATTGACTGTGGAGAGTCAGAAAAGGGAGAGAGCAGTGTCGGAAAAGTTTAAAATTGGTTTGGCTGGAAGGCAGGGAGGGAAGAAAATGCCTTCTCCATACACATTTGCACTGGCAAAGCATAAGAGCTACCCAGAATTCAACAGGAGAAATTATTCAGAGTAGAACTGATTTGGTACCTGCAGGTAGTATCTGCATTTTGGGTTATTGTTTCCAGTACCTGGATACCATTCAAATACTCAAAATACCAACAACCAGTACACCGAAATACCAACAACCTGGATACCAAAATACCAAATTTCCCCCCAAACTCTGGGACAAAGTCAGAATTTTGGCATACCAGTTGTTGGTACTTCAAGTACCAGATCAAAAACCAGTTTGAGTACCATAAAGTAACCAAAATATTTGGTTTGATTTGGGTACCGTAAATTCGACAGGAATAGCTGTTTTGGCGGGTACACGTTTCAGCTTTAATTCAGAGCGTTAAGGCAGACAGGCTTCAGAATTTCTCTCTTGGTGAAGTCATCAGAGACGTTCCTATTGGAGAAGCCTCTACAGAATAAGGTGTATAAATAGCTCTGTTTCCATGGTGATTAATATTTCTTAATGTTGCAACAGGATTTTCCAATGAGCAGTAAAAGCTTTAAGCGTCAGCATCTTCCATGGCCCAGGAGAAGATACCAAATCATTCCAAAATTATTTACTAGTGGGCCAACTACCCAACATTTTTCTGCATGGTTGGAACAACATGAAGACTCTATGGTTATTGGGGGATGGGAGATTGATGAGTTGGGCCATGGAGAGGATTTCACATGCTTGAACATTGCTTATCCCTAGGAGCATGGAAGAGTGTGTTGGAAAGGTTGAGTGAAAAAAGAGCAGAAACTACTAGTATCCACAAAACCTGGCACAATTGTGGTACCAGACATGGGAACATTGGGTACTAATTGGATGAATGTTCTGTTACTAACAAGACCTACTCAGTTGGTGAGGAAGCAACAGCTACTGTTGTGCAGAGATAAGAGCCAGTTGTACACTTAGGAGTCTGCTTATTCCAAAGTGGGGTTTGGGCCAATCTCTAATTTGCTCTCTACTTTTGGAGTTTAGAGCCGCAATTCACGAACAGCTTACACTGAAGTAGCCCCATTGAAGCCTGCAGGGTAAGTAGATTGTGATTTAAGGCCTAGGCCCGTGATACTTGGCTTGTATAAATCAGTCTAATTCCTTGACTTCAAATTGGAAAATTTCTAGTTTTCCTAGAGAAACGACTCTCGTCTTGTAGAGGCTTCAGCAGGGAATTCCATCCTCCTTGCAGGTGTTTGGAACAGAACCCCGCAGCAGCGTTCTGGTTTTCCAGTAGGCTAGTTTTGACTTTTTCCAAGCCTGAGGAAGAGCCTTGTGTGGCCTGAAAGCTTGCATACTCTCACCAACAATAGTTAGTTGGTCCAATAAAAGAGATCGTCTGAGGTACTTTGTTTCCATCTTTTACATTTAGGACCAATGTGGCAACTGAGTTCTTGCCAAACTATGATTTTCTAGGATATTTGTAGGATGGTTAAAAAAAAAGGCGATCCCTTTCTGTTACATCCACTGGGTCTGTTCTGCGCATGTTGCAGCCCTTTTCCAAACAGTGTTGGCGCCATTTTGGCGCTGTTCTGTTCCTGTGTGACGCTGTTCATGCATGCACAGACTGCCTTCCTTTTCCAAAACGGCGCCGGCAGCATTTTGGAAAAGCCCCAGCAGTCATTTGACACATGCGCAGCGACGTCTTCCAATTATTTATTTGTTCACGTGACGCTGCCTCCTCGCTCCCCCCCTACCCCTGCCGGGAAGCTTAGACTTGGAGAGAGGCATCCAGGCTCCTACTCGTTTGCAAGAACAAGCCAAGAACCCGGATTCTCATCAAGAAAAGTGAGAATTGCAGAAGTGAGTTTCAGCTGTCACCCCGTACCAATTTATCAGTACCAAGTTTTATCGGTAAACTGCAACCGGAACTGGTACCAGAAGTCAGAAAATTGGGCAGCCTGTCAGGTGCTAACCATAGATTAGTATCCAATGTTACAGGGCTGGGTTGAGAAATATAATTTCGAGGGGCGGGGTATACCTGTTTTAGCTCTCGAGAGGAGGAGGTCTTCAATCTTCTGCAGCAGAGCCCATTTCAACCTAGCGACGACGCCTTTGCATTGGAGGTGATACATTTTTGGGGAAATGTACCAGATTTCTCCTCGAGCACTTAGCAGAAAGCTGCACAGAGGGAAAGTGCTGCAGGAAACGATCCTGCTTAAACACTTTACCATAAATCCTAATGGTAACATGATCTCACAGCCAGCAAGAGCAAATATCCAAAGGAGGGTTTGTGCACTGCAGACCTGTCTGCATACAACCTAAACACAGACACAGCGTCGGAAATGGAGAACAAAAGGGAGACCCTTTTTGGCCCTGAGGAACCTGTCAAAAGAGAGGAATGCGGACAGCTCGAAAGCAGAAATCCAGCTTGAGCTAGCCTGAAGACACCAGCGGAGAATATTTTGGCCTGCCCTAATGCTTCCCATTTGTGGCTCTCCCCTAATTTGGTTCTGGCAAGCACCTAGGGCTGTGCTGAACACTTCTGAATGTATTACTGGGATATTAAATCATGCTAATCAAATATATTCAGACAGTAGTTTCAGAGAAAAGCAGAGCAAAGCAAAAAAGCAGAGCATATCTAAGCTTTGTTTCCCTATAATATAGGGACAGGCAGTTTAATCCAGTCCAGAAAAACCACATCTTGGGTCTATAGATTCTCCTATTAATCCCAGTACAGGCAATTATTTTTGCATGTTGACGCAAGTGGAAGAATGGAGTCTTCAAAATGTGCCCTGTCAACCAACCCTGGCACGGAACCCTTAGCTGGACTCTGTAGAATTCACTTTCACATCTCTATGGAGCCGGTGCAGAGGAGAGTGGCGATGAGCTCCTGGATCCACTTTTCCAGGCCTGGTTCCTAATTTTGCACCTGATTTGTGTGTGAGACATGTGGGGAGGAATCTTTGTTCTCCGTCTAGTGTCTGGATGAATCTTTCACCAACCATCTACCGGGTCCACCTCTAGATCTGAAACAGGTCATGCATTTGGTGTCGACGGGCATTACCTGGATTTTTAGGATCCTTAATAGGTCCCCAAAGTTCATTCGGGTACCCAAGTACTTGAAAACTGTTTCCGAGTAACCAATTTACTGTTTTCCAGTAGGAACTAGGGATAGAAACTTGGAAAGAATGAGACAAAAACAAAACCCTGGAAAAATGGGGATGGAAAACTGGGAAATGTGGTACCAAAAATCAGAAACTTTGTACTGAAAAATTTATTTCCGCTAGTCAGGTACCCGTTTGGGTACTATTCGGATACCAACGAGTACTCAGAATTCCTAGGTCAATTCAAATACAGCAGTTTTGATGGGTCAGGTATTTGGTTCCCCTCAACCTATTATTATTTATTATTATTATTAATTATTATTATAAGCATTTGTATAGCACCAGCTGTGTACCTGGTGCTTTACAGAACAGTAAGATAGACGCGGTCCCTGCCTACGGCTCACAATCTAATAGACACGGAGGGGGCAGACAAGGAGAAGGGACCTAGGGAGAGACAAGGGATAAATAACATTCAAGAGGATGCAAAGTCTCAGGTGCACGTGCTTGGCTTGGTTGCGGTTAGGCAGGAGTCTGCGGGGAGGGCAGACAGTAAATATTGAAAGGAAAGTTCTAACAGCCATCGGGAAAGGCAGCGAGGAAGAGGTGGGTTTTGAGGAGGGATTTTAAGGTGCGGAGGGAGGGGGCAAGGTGGATGTGGGCAGGGGGGAGTTCCAGGCATGGGGAGAAGCAAGGGAGAAGGGACAAAGACAGTTAGGGGAGCAAGGGAGACGCGGGAGAGCGAGGGAGGAGACAGAGGAGGAGCGGAGAGTGCGTGGAGGAGTGTGTAAGGAGATAAGGGCTGAGAGGTGATGGGGAGCCAGGTTGTGAAGGTTTTTGTAAGTGAATACCAGGAGTTTGTGAAGGATGTGTGCGGGAAGGGGGAGCCAGTGAAGTGAGGAGAGGAGAGGCTACACGTGGTCGAAGCAACGGGCTGAGTGGATGACCCTAGCAGGGGAGTTTTGGATGGAGATAAGGGGGGGCAGATGAGAGCGGGGGAGGTCAGTAAGGAGGAGGTTGCAGTAGTCAAAGCGAGAGATGACCATGGCGTGAACCAGGGTTTTGGCGGAGGAGACAGAGAGAAAGGGGTGAATCCGAGAAATGTTGTGAAGGGTGAAGTGACAGGACTTGGCAACAGAGTCGATGTAAGGTTTAAAGGAAAGGTGAGTGTCAAAGACGAAGTCAAAGCTACGGGCTTGGGGAACAGGATGGATGGTGACCCCATCAGCTGAAGCCGAGGCTCCCAATTCAGAGCCTGGCTTAGTAGCCAGGACAACAGCTTCCAGAGACTCCTAAGAACACAAGTAGTGCTGTACCAGGTCAGCTGAATGGTCCAGCTAACTCATCTGTTTCCGATAATGGCCAATGCTGGTTGTGCCAGCAAAGGTGCAAGACAGATTCTAATGAAGTGACCCATATCCTATTGCTTAAGCACAGCCCCTCACAACAGAAGTCTCGTCCCCCAACCAACTTGACTAAGCCATTTATGGACCTATCTCTAAGAATTATCCAATCCATTTATAAAACCATTTACACTATTGGCCTTCACAGCCTCCTATGGAAGCAAGATCCGCAAGTTAACTGCATTGAAAAAAGAAGTCCTTCCTTTTATTTGCCTTAAATCTAGGGATGTGCGAATGTGGTTCGGACGTTCGGAGTTCAGACCGAACTCAAATAGTTCGGTGGACCGAACCGAACTTTCGAACTGAACTCGAATTCGGCCAAACTCTTCGGTCGAATCCGTACCAGTCCGGAAGGCCAAAAAACTGGTTTTGAATGTACGAACTCAGTTCGGAAGTTTGGAATTTGACCAAACTCGAATAGTTTGGTCGACCGAACCGAACTTTGGAACCAAACTCGATTTTCGAACCGAACCGAAATTCCGAACTTGGTTCTGTTTGCACATCCCTACTTAAATCTGATACCAGTTAGTTTTCCACAGGGGGGCCTAATTCTGGTATTATGAGAAGGGGTAAACAACTGCTTCTATGCCCCTGCTGTGTACCACTCATGATTTTGTAAACCTAGATCAAAACCCCTCTGTCATCTCTTCTTCAAACCGACTTCCGTATGAAGTCAACCCCTAACCCGCTGAGCCAGTCTTCATATGGAAGTCAGTGAGTGCCTTTGATAAGCTTCATTGCCCTTCCCTGTACTCCTTCCAGTTTTATTATGTCCTTTTTGAGATGGGGAGATCAGGACCACACATAATATTCAAGGTGTGGGCCCACCGGGCATCGGTTTAGTTGCATTATAAGCTTCTCTGTCTTTATTTCTTGATAATTCCCAACATACTGTTTGTCTTTTTTGCTCGTCGTTGCACTGTGCAATGACGTTTCCAATGAACTATCCCCAATGACTCCAAGATCCTTTTCCCGAACACCAACACCTAATTTGGAATACAACACTTTGTATGTATAATGAAGATTATTTTTGTCCCTATGTATATCTGTAGCAGGGCACAGCTTAATTGGGACACTGACCCTTTAAGAATCAAGCACCAGTGTAAGGGTGAAGGTGCTATCTGAGGTGCATGCACTCCAGGGATGAAAGGACAGCACCTGATGCCTTACACCTGTGTTTGGGTGTGGACAAGCCTGGCCAGAGGCGAAGAACCAGAGCTGAGAGCTCGGAAGGGAGTTACCTGAGAGACTGTGAAGATGAGGCAGAATCAAGGGGAGAACTAGGCTTCCCCCATGGGGACTAACTGAAGAAATGCTGCTTGGGCTTTAACCCTGCTCAGAGAGAGGTGCCTGGGCTGGAGGGCTTGGTGCCAGGCCTGGGAAGCGTGTGGGCACAGAGCTTGGGGAGAGGCTAAGCTTTGGGCTGAGGAGCGACTCTCTCTGCCTGACTAGAGAGAGGGGTTTTGTGGGAGAAGCCCTATGCCTCCAAAATAGAGACTGCATAGAGAGAGCTGTGCATGATGATGGGACATTGCACACAGATCACACGTATGGTACAGAGGGTGGAGCTGATCCTAAGCCCCACGGACCGATGTGCACAGTTTATACGGTGCGCGTACCCCCGGCATGGGGTCAGTGTGCACGCGGCGGTGCCCACAGAGTTTGGGATTGCAGCCAACAAGAGAATTTGAGTTAATAATTCCCCAAGGATGGGCGTTGCGGACAGCATCCTGCAAGGACTCACCCCAGATACCCTCGTCCCTGTTACAGCATCCCTTTGCATTTATGAATGGTGAGTTTCATCTGCTCCTTTCTTTATGCACGTGCGCTCTGTAAGGGTCCAAATGCGGAGTTTTGTGCCACTTTTGCATGAACACCACATCTTGCCATAATCACACCTTCCTAATGACTCATACCTGCTCTCGGCAATGGGGCGTGTGGATTTTCATTTCAATGGGAGACACCCATGGGAATATTTCCTTTAATCTCAAACAAGCAACCAGACAACCTTGGTTTGTTTTTCTAAGTAGTGATCAGTGTTTTTCCTGTTTTATAACAAACCCTCTCATCCAAAAATGAACCATAAACATAATTGCAATTTAAACAGATGTTCTCAGTGGCAGTGGCTTTCAGACTGGAATCTATAACTCTAATTATATAGTATGTTTCAGCAACGCATCTCCTAATTCATTGCTTGGCAAAAAAGAGATTCATTTTAGTCCTTTCTCCACTCACTACTTTTTTTTTTTTTTTTTTTAAAGGAGATAGATCTCCCTTGAAGAAAGCAAATTTATCAAGAATGGAAGAGATGTTACTGCTTCCCAACAAAGGTTGGGTTGGTCATGTGGGCTGCATGTCTACCAAAAGATACTAAAACTAGTCTTTCATAATGGGCTGGAGCCAGGATGGATGCACGGAAGAACACATCTACCATCACAGTTTCATTCTGAAGGAGAATGAAACTGCAGTCAAGGATTGGGAATCTTCTGCTCAGGATCTATGTAAATTAGGGGTGCTCTGAATAAAACAAACCCTCGCAAGTATTCTCCGAGGATCCAAGGAGCGGTCTGAGTGTTCGGGAAAGTTCCTCGGCCCCTCGGTGAATACTCACCAAGTTCCGAGGCCGGGGTGTGTGTGTGTCAGGGTTGGGGTAATTATTAGGGAGTCGGGAGGGGGTGGGTGGGGGGTGTCATTTACTTTCCGGAGGAATCCTGTGCTGACGTGTGGACTCTTCCTGGCTGGTGAATTTGAAAATAAACCCCACCCCCACCACCACATGTTCAGAAGGGCATGAATGAATTTTCTGGGCATGCTCAGCCCTTGTCAAAGCTGGTGCTGGTCTGTGGATGATGCCAGTTCCATCTCTGAAAAAGACTGAGCATGCCCAGAAACAGGCCCTTTTGATCATACTGAGTGGGGGGTTTTAATTTTCAAACTCACCAGCTGAGAAGAGGCCACACATTGGTGTGGGACCCCTCTGAAAACCACCCCTGCTAGGTCCCTCACTCCCCCTAAGCACCCCACTTCTGACCCCCCCGCTAGGCCCCTACCCTCTCTTCCCTGGCCCCCCCGCTGTCCCATTCCCTCGCCAACCGGTGGGGGCCAGGGAAGGGAGAGCAAGGGCCTAGTCCCCTTCCCTGCACTCGGACTCGATTTTCCAAGTTCTAAAGCTTCGGGGACCCTTCCTTGAAACTTCAAAACTCAGTAAGTCAAGTTCAAACGTCCCGCTCCTCTGTCTTTTCTGAGGAAAACTGAGGGATGAGTTTCGGCACTAATGGGAATGGATCGCATCAAGTAACAGGACTGTCAAAAATGTGAGATGACAGAGGGAGCCAAGATGCAAAGCACAAAAGAGGGACAAAGGCTGCTTAATTGCTCCAGGTTCTCTCCAATTTACAGAAGCATCTGCTTGGAGGATTGCACGACTCTCATGCCAGTGGGCATGGTGCAAACGGCAGGGTGCGTGGACTGAGTTTGCCTTGTTTCTTTAGTAGGATGGGACAATACATAGCATCATGCCCATTGCAGAGATGCCGCTGGGAAGGGGTTCAGTGGATTCGTCCGGAACAGGAGCCAGCAATTACAACTCCTAAGTCGCAGCTCTACCCACAAAACAGCAGCCCTGCCTTTCTGTAGGGCGAGGATGCGTGCAATAGAAGGGAGATCAGGGGGAATCCCTTGTCTGTCAGACCCATGTGGTGTAGCGGTGCATTGAAGAGTCTGGCCAGCGAGCCGAAAATCCTCCGGAAAGGAGTGACCGCCCGCCACCTCTAGAAGCTTGGAGGATTGACCTGGGCTTATCAGATTCATTGGCCTGGAGAAAAATCGAGAGGCCTTTGAGGAGACACATTTCCTGTTCGGTTTTTGCCCTCTCTGCTCTCCAACAATTTACATGCCTTAAAGGCAACTGTGCTGATTAAAACCGGCATCGTGGCGAACAAAGTTACTACAGCCTTCCCTAAAATAGTGCTGGGCTGGCGTTTTGCAAAACATGTCCAAGGGAGCTTGCTGAACATTGCGGTCGGTGCTAATGATACTTCCCCCAAACTTGCTTGTGTCATTTTTTCACTGTTGCTCAGACACACTGCACCAAGGCGGTGCCTTCCGTCAAGTCTGTCAGCGAGCTCTGTTGGAGAGTTTAAGAGCTTGTTGCTTGTCCCATTCACACAGGCATCACAGGGCATCCAGCAGGGGACAGTGGGTGCTTTCAAACATGATGGCGGCCAGGGTTAGCATGCTTTATCGCAGATTAACCTGGGGGGGCACCACCACGCTGAAAAGCACCCGCCTTTCCCTGGGCTGGGGCCCAACTGTGGTGGGGCTAATCTGGGCTGTGACTCGGGGAAATCCCCCGAGTCAAATCCCGGGCTAGCTGCCACCACGGTTGGGATTTGGCTGCTGGATCCAGAGTAAAGAGGTTTTTTGTGTTTGAAAGGCACAGTCTGGAGTGGCGGAGTTGGGGGGGGGCGGGGACAGGCACCAGGGTGGCTGTCATTGGCTGTCATTGTCCACCCGCCAAGGAGGGCCGCGAGCCGCTGTATGCAGCACAGAGGTGGGCCCACCCCACGCTGCTCCCAGGCCCCCATCACATTAGTTCCAGGTCCTGGCCGACTCTTGGCCGTGGCAGCGGCCTGACCCCCAATTGGGCATGTCTCTGGCACCATCACACGTGAAAGTACCCACCCAGTAAGGCCCCTGCAGCTCCGGAAGGCAACCTGAATACACCTTCTTTAGGCGATTCAAGGACCAACTCAATTTCTGAAAGGTCTGAGCCCTGCTTTTCACATCCTGTTGTCAGTCACCCTTCCTGCTTTCACCCGGACAGATCCAGGGTCTCCAGACGAAACCCTCATTTCCCCCACGTCAGCCAGGGTTACCTGTGACTAACCCGTAAAGCTGAGGCTTCTGGGCCCGACAGGGAGCAGGGCATAGGCACTTCCCCACCCCTTTTCCAATCTGTGCCTGCCCCTGTGGATCACGGTGATGCTACACGTGGGAAGATTTTCAAAATGGCGTGCAGGTGCCTAACTATTATTTATTTATTTATTTCATTATATTTATATGCCGCCCCCCCCCCCATGCCTACGGCATCTCGGGGCAGCTTCCAGCATAATATAAAACAATTTTTAAACATAAAAAAATCTACAATATCATAATTAAAACAAATTTAAAACACCCCCCACAAAAATTAACCCATCCCCCGAAGGTCTGGGCGAACAGCCAAGTCTTACAGATACGTCGAAAGGCCAAGAGGCCCGGGGCCAGGCGAGCCTCCTCCGGGAGGGAGTTCCACAACCGCGGCCCGGCCACCGAGAATGCCCTCTCCATTGTGGCCCCCCGTCTTACATGGGGAACCTCCAGAAAGGCGCCCCCGGTGGACTGAAGGGATCGCTCTGAGGCGTGGAGGGCGAGGCGGTGCCCGAGATATGAGGGGAACAGACTGTGTGACTGTAAATCAATACTCTAACCTTGAATCTGGCTCGGTTCGCTATAGGCAGCCAGTGCAGAGCGCGGAGCACCGGTGTGGGATTTAGATGCTTAAGGGCTTAATTTTGGTCCCTGGCAACCCCATGCAGTGGCAGCCATGACTGTTTATGCCTCAAAAATCTATTCTTGAGCCCCTCCACCACTTTTGAAAAAGAGATTTAGGCTCCTAAATCACTTATGGGCTTTTGAAAATTCTACTTTCCACGCCAAATAGCAGCGCATGGGTAGCCCCAGAAATTCTTTGTACTTGGGGGAAACCTAGGGTCTATAAAGCCAAGCAGTCCCCCTTCCATGCCCTCACCTGGTTTATATGCAGAAGGCACGCTTAAGGAAGGGGTCAGGGAACTGCTGAGCATATTTTTAAGAATTTGGCCCATCAGATAAATAAATCACAGAGCAGTTGAACGGCGGTTGCTTTAAATGTAAAATCTGAGATAAGAGGCCTCCTGCCTCTGACATTCTGCTGGGGATGGTTGCAGCCCTTAATACTGGAATCAAAGAGATGCAAAATTATAGTCATAAACAGGATTTTCCCCATCTGTAGGACCAGGAGCTTAGAACTCCCAAGTCCAATTAGCGTGAGATTTCATTCCATATGGGGATTATGTCAGCCAACATGAATAGAATTCAATATAACAGGACAAATCTTTCCCAGAGCCTCCATATGTTGGTGAGGGAGTTTCATAACTTGAAAGGCAAGAAATGCTAACGTAGCAAGTTGAGCGGGAAACGGAGAGCTTTGTTATTGTAGGAGAGGATGAGAGACTGGAATGGTAGCTCATTTCTCGGCAGCAGGCAGGCTTGCGAGACAACAATTCAGCTGCATTAGGTTGCTAATATCCATCAGACTTAAGCATGCTAAGCATCCCCTCAGCATGCAGAGATTACATGGGCTATAAGTAATTGTCAGTGAAGAGCTGAGCTTGCCCAGTCCGTTCTTCAGATCCAACGGCTAAAGGAGAGGGAAAATGGGAGGCGTAGAGTGTACGTTCTGAGAGGACAGTTCCATAAATGGCTATTAGTCAATGGTGGGGTCGGGGTGGGAGGGCAGAGTGACTGTCAGCAGCTGGGAGGAGGGTTGAGAATCAAAAACTGTTAATGAGATCTTGAGAAGATCTTGCTAATGGTTTGAGATCTCGTGAGCGTCTAAAGAAAGAAAAAAACGAAAACGCTGTGGGAATGTGGAAAATGGCCGCTATGCACATGTGCAGCCTTTTTCCAAGACGGTGCGGGCCATGTCGGCACCATTTTGGAAAAGGGCAGCCGGTCTGCTCATGCACCCGCACAGCTGCACTTCTCCAAAATGGTGCCGATGGAGTCTGTGCCATCTTCGGAAAGGGCTGCGCATGGGCGGAACGTCCGCGGTCGCCATTTTGCATATGCACAAAGCATTTAAAAATTTTTTTCAAGCATCTCGCGAGAACGATGTCGAGAATGGCTGATTCTCGACTCATTTTTTATCTCGAAAGTCTCATCAAGAGGCCCAATTCTTGACGAGATTAGCAAGATCGAGTTTCAGCCCTAACTGGGAGTGAATATATAGCGGGAAATGGATCACTCAATTTTGACCAGCCGAAGAGCTAGAATGGGTAGCTTATTTGGTACCTGTGGATAATATCCCCATTTTTGGGTACCCCTTTGGATATAAGAATTAGTTCAAGTACTCAAATAACCCACACAATTTTGATTACTGTTTTTTGAGGACCTCAAATGACCTGAAAATCAAAAGAATACCTGAAAAATCCTCCAAATTTGGGACAAAAATCAGTATTTCGCTATACCGACTGTCAGTATGTTGGTATACCAGTTGGGTACGGGTTCAGAGGAGGGAGACAATTATGGTCAGGGGTCTGGAAACCAAGTCCTGTGAGGCAAGGTTGAAGGAGCTGGGTATGTTTAGCCTTGACAAGAGAAGACTAAGAGGAGTCATGATAGCTGTTTTCCACTCCCTGAAGGGTTGTCACAGAGAGGATGGCAAAGACTTGTTCTCTCTTGCCTCTGAAGGCAAGCCTAGAAATAATGGGCTTAAATAGTGAGGTCACCACATAGTAGACTTGCTCAACGGCATCACTTGGAGTTACCACCATGGGGTAACTCCAAGGCAGTACCCTGGCATTGCTGTGGGCTCTTGAAAGTAATCATAGAAAGTGTCTCATCATTACTGGCTTCTAAGAGGGTCTATAGGAACTAATTGCAAGGCCGCAGCTGGGAGGGGGGAGAAAAAGAGAGGGGACCTGTAATTCTCCAAACTAGGCCCCGAGAGGAAAAATGCATAATGAATTGATCTGAAATAGGTGGTGACCAAGCTCATCTTCTGCCAAAGGCTACATCTTTGCTTAAATGCGGACACTTTGGTGGGAAGGAAATGTAGCCTGGAGTACGGGGAAGGACAGCACCCGGGTGTGTGTGTGTGTGTGGATAAAGAGCTCTCCAAACTGCAAGTGTAATTAGTGCACACTGGGAAACCCCGTGCCTGATGGAGTAGAGATAATGATTCAATATTAAGTATGAAAGGTGGGAGCTAGCCCAACGGGGCTTTGGCTGGAATCGGCCGGTTTGTGCCCCTGCACCCCCCACTCACCCCTGCCCGCCCTGGGTCTAGCCGGACTCAGTGGTCCTAGCAGGACCCAGAGGCAGACATTACCCCCTGCATGTCAGGAAAGCGTATCAGTGATGTCATGTAGACTTTCCCCCAAACAATCCGAGCATCATTCTGCTTTGCTTGCCAGGCCACAGGGCAACAGCAAACTGCTAACTCTTTTTCCAGAGTAATGCAATTGTGGCTCTAAATCTTCAGAGCAGATTCAGCCCCCCCCCCCCCCCCCCCCCCCCCCCCCCCCCCCCCCCCCCCCCCCCCCCCCCCCCCCCCCCCCCCCCCCCCCTCCATTACAGTCAGACTAAGAACGTCATGTCTGCTCTGGGAGGATAATCCAGGGAGCAGGGGAAGGGAGGGGGGTGGGGGTGGAGACACTAGCTCCCCCTGCTCATCACATTCATGAGGCCTCAGGAACAGGCCATGCTAGGAACCTTGCTCCTCCGTCTTTCCCTTTTCTCACTGACTGCTTCATTTCCCCCCAAGAACTTGGCTCTTCCTCTGCCGTCCCCAAGACTCAGCTCCCTGAACATGTTTCCTTCATTTCTTCTATCATGCTGGCCCCTATGTCTGGAACTTCTTCAACACATAGGCTCTGCTCCCTCACTTCGGATCCCTCCTAAAAACCGAACTCCTCCATCAGTTTTCCCCTAGTTCGTCACTACCATCAAGCTGCTCGCCGATACTCCCTCTGTTGTTCTGTCATCCACGAGCCTCCTTCTGTCCCGGAACTCAGACCGCTTTTAAACGAGGCGCTGAAAAGCGCCTCCTGAGTCCCGTGTTGAGAGAAAAGCCACGCTGGGAGTGTTTACATGCTCCCCGCGCTGCCGGAAGTGATGTGTTGGGCTGGGTGCGGCGCCGCCACTGCCGACAATGGGGAGCACGTCACTTCCGGCAGCGCGGGAAGCATGGAAACACTCCCCCTGCGTGGCTTTTCTCTCAACGCGGGACTGAGGAGGCGCTTTTCAGCGCCTTGTATAAAAACGGCCTCAGGTAAGCAACGTGTGCCTGCGACTTCTCAACTGAATGGACGTCTCCCTCTGTCTCCCTATGCTCCCTAATCTCTCCTAGACTGCAAGCCCCATGGGGCAGGGACCTGCCTTGAATTCATAGGATCTTAGCGTTGGAAGGGACTATCAGAGGTCATCTAGTCCAACCCCCTGCTCAGTGCAGGAAATCCACAGCTACAGCATCCCCGACAAATGGGCCGTCCAGCCTCTGTCTGAAAACCTTTAGCACAGGAGAGCCCACCCCCTCCCTAGGTAATTTGTTCCACTTGCTCTTACCTTTAGGAAGTTCTTCCTAATATTTAACCAAAATCTGCTTTCTTGTAATTTGAGCCCATTATTTCTAGTCTTGCCTTCAGGGGCAAGAGAGAACAAGTCTTTGCCAGCCTCTCCGTGACGGCCCTTCAGGGAGTGGAAGACCGCTGCCACGTCTTAGTCTTCTCTTGTCAAGGCGAAACATACCCAGCTCCTTCAGCCTTTCCTCATAGGACGTGGTTTTCAGACCCCCGACCATCTTTGTCGCCCTCCTCTGAACTTGTTCCAATTTGTTGATACCCTTCTCAAAGTGCGGTGCCCAGAACCGGACACACGACTCCAGGAGAGGTCTGACCAGTGCAGAATAGAGTGTAATTGTGACTTCTCATGACCTGGACACGATGCACTTGTTAATGCAGCCTACAATGGCATTAGCCTTTTTAGAAGCTGCATCACCCTGCTGTGACTCATGTTCAGTTTGTGATCAACTACAACCCCCAGATCCCTTTTCACATGTCCTGCTGCCAAGCCAGGTAGCCCCCATCCTGTATTTGTACATTTGATTTTTTCTTACCTTCAGCGTGGTTCAGTGTCAGACCCATTGCTGGCATGTTATTACAACAACGAAAATGAAAATGTCATTTTTGATTTTGTTCTTGTAATAAGGAAAACAAACCTAATAACGAAAATAACAAAAAAAATCATTTTTGATATTTTTGTTATTCCCCACTGTTTGTCAGTATTTTTCAGCATTACTTATAATACCGGAAATTACAAAAAAATACTGATAATACCGGAAATGAACAGAAATTACCAAAAATTTCCAAAGATTACCAAAAATAACAAAAAAAAATTAATGAAAATGGATGCAATTTTTAACAGAAATAAAACAAAAAATTCTCTGCACACCCCTCAAATAATAATATAATACAGCGTGAGACACACAGCAGGGAAAGACAACTTGGGTTTGGGGGACACAAGTGGATGTGACCCAGGCATTTGAACCCCCTTTGCCTTAGCTGTCCTGGTGTGGCCTTTCCCTTCCACATTTTCACAACAGTTTGTTGGCCATTGGTCGACAGGACATGCCGTAGGCTGCTCCCTGTGCTCACGTGTGACAGTTCACCCATAGTCAAGTAGCATGTCGCTCTAGTTTATCCAATAGTTGTAGAGCTGAAGCCGGTAGCACGTTGACTACGCACGGGTAATAGCCATATTTTTGAGTAGTCCATTGGGTGCCTGCTGGGTAGCCAACTACTGAATTGGGTAGGCAATCATGTGAAAATATTGGGTATTACTGCTACAGAGTTCAGTTTTACCGTCCATTAAAATGGTAAGTCAGTACAGGAAACGGGATGGAAAAAAAATATATATTGGGTATTACTGTTACCGAGTTTGGTTTTACGGTTCACTAAAATGGTAAATCGGTACAGGAAATGGGATAGAAAAATAAAAGTCAGAGAATTGGGATGGAAAATAGTAAATTCCTTCATCGGGTAGCCAATTGGGCACCAATCCGGTATCGATGAGTACCCATTGTTACCCAGTCACGCCTTGCAATTTCGATATGTATACCCATTTTTGCAAGTACTTATTTCAGCTCTATACATGATGGATGTGTGGGTAACACATGGTTGAAGAATTTTAGAGCCAACTGACAAGTAGGAAGGGCTAACACTTACCCCAAAGATGTCATGTGTAAGAGGGACCCCTTCCATTGAATGCAAAGCTAGGCCAATAGTTCTGGCCACTCTTCCTTTGGGGTATGTAACTCAACCAATCACCCTTCTTCCTCTCCCAGATCATTTGCTTGCATCGGAGCCTCGACCCATCACCTCAGCCCAGGACTTGAGTGTTCCATTAGTCTCTCACTCCTCCATCTCTGGTCACTTGCTTCAGGTATGATCCCGCCAAGCCCTTAGTGACCTGGATGCTCCACATTCTTGTGCTTCCATTCTGTCCTCCCCTAGGCCTGCCTTTCTGAGTCCAGTCCACAGCTGGAAGTCAAAGTGTCAAGGCTCCATTTCCTGTTTCAGGCTGGTCTGCCTCACTGGCTTATGGTGCAGGTGGCTTGGTTCCTTGACATGGAGTCCAGAGCTCTGAAGAAGACAGGTAGGATAAAGAGAGAGGAAGCTGGATGCGCGACTCCTTCCCTTCAGTGGAGCAAAACTTCAAGATCTTTGAACTCCTGGAGAGAAGGGGCAGGTGGGAAATTGGCACAGACCGTTACGGTGCCGGAAGAGGTGGTCAGGGCCAGTAGTATAACTAGGTTTAAGAAAGGATTGGACAAGTTTTTGGAGAATAGGTCCATTAAGAGCCATCAATCAGATAGGTATGGGGAATTTAACCTCTGACTGTTGGTAACTGGGAGTGAACAACAGGGAATGGATCTTCCCTGGGTGCTTCAAGCAACTGAGTCTGGCCACTCTTGGAGAGAGGTGCTGGCTCAATGGACCATTGGTTTGACCCAGTATGGTACCTCTTATGACAGGCTACCCTAAAGACCGAGGTGAGCAAAGGGCTCCGATTTACCAGGCCATGGTTTGTTACTCTGCGGGGTTTCTCTGTGCGGTGCTGGAAATGCTATCAGGGCTGACTGGCCTTAAATTAGAGTAATACAGTTGATGAGAGGTCCTGTCACCGGGCAGTCTGGCTGGCCAGAGGAGGGGTGGTTTTCTTTTTCAGCTGTTGCTAGAAGAGGTCATTATTTGGGATAAGCCATGGAAGGGAGAAATGGACTGATTGGAAACATCTGAAGGCTAAAGTCTGTAATTACTTTACAAAATACGTCTTTTCCTTCCAGGATTATAAAATCATTAACTCAGCATTTTGTGGGTGCAGGTGGGAAATGGAAGCTCCAGGAGAGGAGCCTGGAGAGGCTGCTCCCTTCACCGAGTTACAATGCAGCTGGGCACGGGAAGGAAGCACAGACTTGTGATGGATGAGGGGAAAAGCTGAGAAGAAAAGAGAAGAAAGATCAGAGTACAATCCGGAAGCTGCAGCAGACGGCCCCTGGAGTTCAGGTGACATTTGCCTCGTCTAGCACAAATGCACATTGACTGGCACCAAGAGGTGTGACCAGATGAAACGATAAATTATTATTATTATTGTTTATGATATATGATTTCTATAGCACCAGCAATGTACCTGGCACTGTACAATCAATAGACAGGCACCTACCCCCAAGGGGCTTACAGTCTAAGAAAGACAAGGGAGGGGGAGACAAGGGAAAGGTAAACATCAGGAGAGGCAAGAGTACATACATGAGGCTGAGAAGTTGCAGGTGCTCGTGCTTCATTTAATTAACAAAATCTTATTTATTCACTTAAATAATAAACACTTGCAAATCCATCCCATATTGAATGAGATGACTGCGACGAGGTCGTCGCAGGCATGTAACTGCATGGACAGTTGTTCATGCCGACTGTTTCTGTATAATGGATATTTTCATATGTGACGGTGCTGAGCATGGCCACACTTTCATCCTGGCCGGGTGAGAGCCCTCACCATGGGCAGGATGTGGCCCCACCACTGAATAAACATGATGATGGCCAGGGAGGGGGCGGGGGGACGTGCAGATGTGGTCTGCGTGGCCCCGCCCCCAGCACTGCTCAGCGTAGCCTGGCCCCCTCCCTGATGGACGAGTGCGGCGGCCTAGGAGGCTGCTGCATCCACCCGGAAAAGCTCTGGCCACTGGCCGGAGTTAGGCAGAGCAGGCCATCAGACGTGATGGCCCGCTCTACCATGGTCCGGGGATGGCTTCTCTGGACCATGGCAGGGCTAACTCCAGGATGTGCACTGGCAGGAAGCCCAGCGCACAACCCAGAATTAATCCTGGCGTGGTCTGGGGTATGTTTGTTCTGGCGGATGGGAACAAAAGTGACACCACCATGAGTGGCCACGCTGGGGGTAAGCGGGGCCACCCGTGATGGCGTCACATTTGAAAACACCCAATCTCGGTGCAAAGCACCTGGTTTTGGAAAAGAGAAGCCAGGACTAAGGCTGGGAGTCAATAGAACCTGTGTGGACAAAGCTTCATTTGAAGGAAAGCCAGATATGAAGGCCCCTCCTCTGCAAAAGCACCCTCCAGCCCCTTCTCCCCACTCCCTACGCCAGGAGCCCTTCAGTCCATTTCCCTACCTATTTGTTGTTCCTCTTCCACTCTGCTGCCCCATGGCCATCAGAAACACCATGAAGAGTCTCAGAGAGCGGACTGTCCCTACACAAAAATCCGTGTCTCTATGTTCCCTGTATGACCAAGCACCAGTAGAGTATACACGTTTCCATACGGAAGAGCAGCTAATCACTACCAGCAGCTATTGGTTCTTCATCCCCATATTTTATCAAATACAAAACCATGTTATCTTGCATCCTTGTTTGTATGATGAAGCCGAAATGAGTAGCTAGCGTTACTGGTAACACTTAGAACTGAAATGAGTATCCATTACTAGCCGGTAGCGATGGGAATTCAGGTTCTCCCAAGAACCGATATTGCCAGTATTTGGGTGTATCGGATTAATCTGATAAATCTGATATTTACCTGTACCAGCATACCGGATCTTTAACATTGGGCACTTTACTGTTTTTTTTACATTGTGGCCATTGAGATGAACGGCCGCAATGTAAAAAACCCCGGTAAAACGCCTAATGTTAAAGATCCGGTATGCTGATACCGGTAAATCCGGTACCAGGGAGATCCGATACCAGTAAATCCGGTATCCGGTATTCTCCCCGGTGTCCCACCCCTATGGCGGTGACAGGTCGGACACCGAATGGTATCCGGTTTAGTATCTGTCAGCTAGCTGGATTACTGCATTGCTGTTCGATGCCTTCGAATGGAGAATGAATGGCGCCCCATTTGTTTAAGTAATTAAAGACCTGAAAATGAATGAATAATCAAATGACATTTGTTTGCTTACTCATTTGTTTTTGTTAAAAATAGAATAAAATTAAAGAATGAAAAAAAAAAAAATTGTTCGTGCACAAAATGGCCATCAGACCATTCTGTGCATGCATGCCCTTCTCCAAAATGTTGGTGTCAGTGTCGCCTGAAAAGGGCGGGTTTGAAAAGGGCAGGTTCTCTGTAGACAATGTAGAACAAAAATGATCGCACATGCTGACCATCTCTCAGAACAGTGCTACAAATATAGCTAGCTAGCCATTCAGGGAATGCTAATCAGGGAAGATTGTTGGGTTTGTGCCTTGCAGAGATTAGAAGATAGATACATAGATATATTTTTCCTTGAGTTAAATAATCTGAATTCTTTCCTCTCAAACTTTCCGCTCCCAGGGGTATGGTTATAACCCAGAAAGTGTGTAATAGTTGGCTTTCTGCCCCAAACCGTCCCGATTAAGAAAACATTCCCGGCCCAAAATGTGTATATACAGTCTATGGCTGTAGAGAGACCCCTATAGAGACACATACATGTGCCTACATGTATAAATATATACACACAGAAATAGTGAATACAACTAACTCCTTTAAAAAGCCATCGAACTGGCCAAAAGCAGCATCAAAAAATTTAGAAGCTAACTTAGGTGCCAAAATACACGGATTCCTCATGAAGTCTTTGGCAGTCAACGTTCCTGAGAGTTGCTATAACAGCCTTCCCTTGCGATCCCGAGATTGCCATTTGGTTCCTACAAGTGCCTTAGCTTTTCAGGGTGTCTGTCTGGATCTCTTGGAGAATGCCATTCAGGGAAGATTGCCTGGTTTGTGCCTTGCAACGATTTCTCTTTATCCTTTCCATTTGCGTCTGCCTCCTGCCAGCTCCTGATCTAGTGGGATTGGCCAACGCACCACATGGTTATTACTGAGCAATCACGTTTTTCTGCTGTGTACGTCTGTTGGGTTTTGACTCCGGACGTTTTGTTTCTTCAGTGATTTATCCTTTAACCAGAGTGAGTCATGGTGGCTTTCCTTATTATATTTTAAGAAAATAAAAATACCTTCGCTTACTCATTTCACTCCAGGGCTTCCATTTTTACTCATGCAAAGAATCAGGGAAGTGGACTTCTCTGGAAGACACACCAACTTTGGCTGTGTGATCCACAAACTACTTATTCTGGACTAGGGCTCTGCCTGTCAATGCACTGAAATGGGTATCTGATTTAGTACCGGCTGGTAATCACAATTTTGGGTGCCGTTTTGGGTACTCGACAGGCTACCCAATCTCTTATGAGGTACCCATGCCTCCAAAGTTGGTATATTTACCATTACTGATTTACTGGGTATAAATTGGTAGACTGGGACGGAAACTCAGACAAACAAGACAAAAACTAGAACAAACGGTACTGGAAATTGGTATTTCTGTGCAGAAAGTCAGTATTTGAGTACTGGAAGTCAGTATTTTGTGACAATGGGTACCCAAATTGGGCACTAATTGGATACTGATTCGTACCTGGAAATTTCAGGTCAATTAGAGTACTAGAAATTCGATGGGTATACCCATTTCTGTGGGAACTCTTTCCAGCTTTACCTAGAACATTCCCTGCAATGTTGGAACTAGCCAGGCACAACTTTCAGGAGTTAACCCATTACAATCAAAACCAAGAAAGGCTTTTAAGGTGAGTGCAGGGAATCACTCTGCTAGGCAGTGGAAGAGTTGGTGGCCATTTAAGTAGTTTAGAGAGAGGTGGGTGGAAATCACTGTGAAGGAGGAAGACCCAAGCTATGGAGCCAGAACAGGGGCAGGGCAAGTAGGGCAGAGCCCCCTCTTCCCCCCCAAGCCTCTGGTCAACCTAGATGTAAATCCTGCCCCCTAATCTCACCCTACTAGGGTCTGGGGACTTGTCTGCTATTATCGCCGATCTTATTCAGGATGAAGCCACTGACCTTGCTTGTATTACAGAGACCCGGCTGGATGATGCAGCTGGGTCTGTATTGACCCTACAGCATCAGTCTTGGATTGCAAGTTGGGGGGGAAGGGGTGGAGTGGCAGTGATCTGCAAGGGAAAACCTGGCCTTTCGAAGGTATCCAGTGCCTAACTTGGCCAACATAGGGCGTGCCCTCCTCGTGTTTGAGACCTGGTATAGATTGGGATCTGACATCTCTACCTGGATGGCTCAGCGTCAACTCAAACTCAACATGGCTAAAACTGAACTCCTTATCTTCCCCCCTCATCCTTCCTCTCCTTCCTCACTGTCAATAACTATTGATGGAGTCACCATCCTGCCTGTCCCCCAAGCCCGTAGCCTAGGCTTCATCTTTGACTCACCCCTTTCTTTTAAACCCTACATTGACTCTGTTGCTAAATCCTGTCGCTTCTCCCTCCATAACATTGCTAAGATTCGCCCTTTTCTCTCTGTCTCGTCTGCCAAAACTCTTGTTCATGCTCTGGTCATCTCTCGCCTCGATTACTGTAACCTCCTTCTCACTGGCCTTCCCCGGTCTCACCTTTCTCCCCTCATCTCTGTCCAAAACTCTGCTGCCAGGGTCATCTACCTCGCCAGTCGCTTCGACCATGTGCAGCCCCTCCTCTCTTCGCTTCACTGGCTTCCCCTTCCTGAACGAATCCTGCACAAGCTCCTAGTCTTCACCTATAAAGCTCTTCACAACCTTGCTCCCCCCTACCTCTCTGCACTTATCGCCCTCCATACTCCAGCCCGTGCACTTCGCTCCTCCTCTGTCCCTTCTCTCACCCTTCCACGCCTTCCCTGCTCCCCTAAGCGCCTTCGTCCCTTCTCACTTGCTGCCCCCCATGCCTGGAACTCCCTCCCTGTCCACATCCGCCTTGCCCCCTCCCTTCATACCTTCAAATCTCTCCTTAAAACTCACCTCTTTCGCTCTGCTCTGTCTGACTCTTTATCCTGCTGAGCCACTATTCCTATACCTACGATCGGTTTACCCTTATCCTTGCAACATGGACCTGCCTGCTGTCATTCTCATCGTAACCAAGCCAAGTACGTGCACTTGAGACCTCGCATCTTCATGAATGTTAGACCCCTTGTCTCTCCCTCTGTTCCCCTTCCTAAGTCTCTCCCCCAGCTCCTGTCTCTCAGATTGTAAGCCCTAGGGGCAGGGACCGTGTCTATTTTATTACTTTGTAAAGTGCCAGGTACACTGCTGGCGCTATATAAATGTTTGTTAATTAATAATAATAATTGGAGATTCTGATGGTGTACTGACCACCCCACTGCACAACAGTCTCCCTGACTGAGCTGGCTGAGTTGGTCTCAGAGGTGGTGATGACGATGCCCAGACTTATTGTCCTGGGTGACTTCAATATTCTTGCCAAGGCTAACCTTTTGGGGCCAGAATTGGACTTCATGGCTTCCATGACAACTATGGGCCTTTCTGACATAATATCTGGCCTGACGCATGAGGCAAGACAAACGTTGGGCTTAATGGATGCTTCTACATGGATAGCAGCCCACTTCACCCCTGGATTGGCCAGTCCATTTAAAAGTGCCTGCGCCAGATGTACAAGCAGAGCAGGTAAGAGAATGCCAGTAACCTGTTAACTGAAAATGGTTTGGTAATGCTGGTAACTCGACAGGCACTAAACGGTTACCGTTTAGGAACTGGTCCATCTGAGATGGTTTGGGTGCTGCAATTTTCTTGGGTCCATCCATTTTTGTAGATACCTGTTTTCACTCTAGATGGGGCAAAGGGCAGGAGGAAGGGCTGGAGTCGAGAGCAGAGGCAGTAGGGCTAGGAACAGAGCAGGGGATGGAAATGCAGAGGCAGAGCGCAGCTGGAGCAAGGCGGAACAGAGAACAAGGGGGGGGTGTGGAACTAGAGAAGCAGGGACAAGGGCTGGGGGTAGCAAGGGATGGGCACAGGAAATGGGAAGACAGGAGAAGAGACAACGAATAAGGGAATGAGCTGGAGAGAAGAGAGTGAGGAATTGTTCTGCTTGGCTTTCTATTGTAACCGGACAGGCTTATATCCTGGCTGGCAGCCAATAAGGAAACTTGGAGGTGTGGCAGGAAGAGGGGTGTGGCCAGGGCAGCAGAAAGGCCCCTTGGGGGAGTGGCTTGACCAGTGGCAAGGTGAAGTAATGGTTCTGCAGCTCCAACTGCTGATCCAGTAGCTCTGGGGCTTAGAGTTCAAGACCTGAATCCCAACAACTAGAGCTAAAACAAGAATCAATTTGTTTCTCATGAGAATGTCGCAAGAATCGAGAATTGTTACTGAGATCTTGGTATGATCTTGGTAATGGTTTGAGATCTTGGTGAGTATCTCGTTGAAATTTACCGTTTAACGTGATTTACCATATACTGATTTACCAGGTCCCACTTACCGTTTACTGTATTCATCCTGGTAATACACATGCACAAAATGGCCACCACAGCTGTTCTGCACATCTGCAGCCCTCGTCCCAGATGGCGCTGGCAGCTTTGCCACCATTTTGGAAATCGAGAAGAATTCTTGACTGAGAAAGTGTTGAGAACTGGGGTTTTCCTCGATTATCTAAAAATGATTCTTGCTAAAAACAAGTCAAGAACCGTGATTCTCTGTGAGAATCGAGAGAAAATCAGGATCAAGTTTCAGCCCTACTGACAAGCCAAGAGTTGATTCTCCCGTCTTGTCTCCCGTGCAACAAGATGAATGCAGCTTGAGCAGCAGTTTTGCACATCAGTGGCTTGGAGCAATATGCTGAGGATCTTGTTAACTTCTGGATTTCAGTGAGCTTGTGTGACGTGTGTATTCAGTTACCATATGGGGCACTCTTGACACTTACCTCAAAGATTCAATGGAAGATCTCAGGAAAAGGATAATATGGTAAATGCAAAATACAGAAGCAAAGGAAATGTGTCCTATTTCCTCCTCTTTATCTAATCCTGAGAGGCTCCATTTCCAGATGTAACCATGATTTCTTAAGCTCAAAATTGACCCATTAGGCAGCTCCTTGCATAGGCAAAACAAAGTCTATAGCAGGGCGGGGGAACCTTCTCCTTCCCTGGGGCCATTTTGAAAATTAGTACAAGCTCTGAGGGCCACATAGAAGTTGGGGCCGGGACTGCTTAAGGGGTACACTTAGGAAAAGGAGTGTCCAGATTATGGATTTGTCCTCTATCCTTATGTGCAGGCCTTCATCTCTGTCCCCCTCCCCTGAACTCCATCTTCCAGTGCTTGGGGGTAGGAGCTGCATCCAGAGGCCAGATCCAGGAACTGGAAAAGGGCCACACACAAAAACTAGTTGCAGGCCACGTTTGGCTCCCGGGGCCTGAGGTTTCCCATTTCTGGTCTATAACATCAAATTCAAAGTCAACTGAAATTCTTGGAAAGAGGTTTCAGATGGGGCCCTTGTAGATGTCGTATTTCACCCCTTATTTCACAATGGGGGACTGGAGAAGTGGGGAAAACGTTGCTACTGAATGGTTGTCTGGGAAAATGAAGACCCTTCAGCCACCTTGTCAAAATGCCCCTCGCTCAGGATCATGAATGGGTGGGTACATGGGTGAGGAGACCAGTTCGTTTTCCCCTGACGTGACTATACTCCTTATCAACCTTCAACGCTCTCACTATGACCTTCTCACTTCTGTTCCCTCCCTCCAGATTCCTCCTAAAAACCTACCTCTTCTGTCAGGCTTCCCCTACCTCCTTAACCCATCAATTGCTCAATTATGCTTCTCTTATCCTTCAGCATTCCCCTTCTCCCATGATACTAAGCTGAACGCACGCACCTGCAACATCTCCGCTTCATGAATGTATCCCTCTCACTCTCGATGATCCCCTCCCCATGGCCCATCCTAGGCCCCTCGGGGCAGGATTGTAAGCCCCCCGGGCCTCGAATTAGGACTGTGAAGTGCCAGGCATATTGTTGACACTTATATCACAAGGATGCCAGTTGGTGCTAACCATGGTGGTGTGGGATGTGGATCCCTGTCTGCTAAAATGCGAGAGCAGTGACTCTTTTTGCCCAGAGACAAGAGATGTTAGTGGCTTCTCTTCACCCTCACTGCAGGCTGGATTGGAGCCAGCACCATGGAGAGCATTATATCACGTCCTATCTCCAAAGCATTTCCTCCCAGCACAGCCTAGGATAAGCAAGAAATGAATGTGAGTAATCAACGTCAATTATGGGCACTGGTGAAAAACACTTAGCACACTTGATCCCTCAGGCACAGTTAATTGACCCTTGCACCCACAAATTCCTGTGGGTGTGAAACTGCATTCACCAAAGAGGTGTTAATGATTAGATCTACTGCATCCTCGTTGCTTCTCATTTGACATGGAAGCACCAAAGAACGTGCTGCTTAGTGCACATTCGCTACCTGCAGGCACGACCTGAACTTCAGGTATGGCAACGGGTACCTGAAAGGGGGATCTGAATACTGATCAGGACTAGGTTCCCTGAAATTATTGGTCATTTCCATTTCCAAGTTACCAATTTGCCATTTTTAAAATCGGAGATCGGGACGGAAACTTGGAAATATTGGGTTGGTAATTTAGAAATCTGGTAATGAGTAGTCAGAAATCTGGGGCTGGAAGTTGGAAAAAAAATAATGGTATTTTGATTGATTGGGTACCCAATCAGGGACTAATCAGATAACAATTAGTACTCAAAATTACCAGGTCAAATTAAGTAGCACAGTTTCGATAGGTCTACCCGTTTTTTTGCAAGTACTTGTTTCAACTCTAGTAAATATCCATTGGCAAATGTCTGATTTCAGCGGCCTGATTTCCAATACAGAGTGTCAAATAAATACTGCACTGCACACTCACCAATATGGATTTATGTCCATAGAGCTTAAAGTTTAACTCATAAAATGACGCAGCTAAATGCTTTAGAAACAAAGGTAAACAGTGAGAGACGTTACTCGGATCACATGCTGAACTGGTTTGATCCAGCGGCAGCCAGCACTCCTTGACAGATCCTACAGGGCAAATTCTTAATGATGTGGCCACAGGTGAACTGACTGGGTAGGGGAGTAGGGAGAGAGAGAGGCTCTCACTCAGTGCATCCCATCTGTTCAAATAGGTGGCGGCAAACCATCTAGAGGTGTTGGGGTGAATGTGTCAAGCAGCAGCACTGGTACCGACTGAATGCAGAAAGGAACGGGGTATTCTCCCATCCCTTGTTCTTGCAGTGGAGGAACTAGCAAGGATTCTGAGCCCACCCTCCAGCCGGAGAGCCAGGTGCATTCTTTGGGGTGAGGAGGACAAGGTGGTCAGAGTAGACTACCAGCTACCTGGGCGAGGAGGACAGGGTGGTCAGGCTACCTGGGTGAGGAGGACAGGGTGGTCAGACTACCTGCTACCTGGGTGAGGCAGACAGGGTGGTCAGACTACCTGCTACCCGGGTGAGGCAGACAGGATGGTCAGACTACCTGCTACCTGGGTGAGGCAGACAGGGTGGTCAGACTACCTGCTACCTGGGCGAGGAGGACAGGGTGGTTAGACTACCTGCTACCTGGGCGAGGAGGACAGGGTGGTCAGACTACCTGCTACCCGGGTGAGGCGGACAGGATGGTCAGACTACCTGCTACCTGGGTGAGGAGGACAGGGTGGTCAGAGTACCTGCTACCTGGGTGAGGAGGACAGGGTGGTCAGAGTACCTGCTACCCGGGCGAGGAGGACAGGGTGGTCAGACTACCTGCTACCCGGGTGAGGCGGACAGGGTGGTCAGACTACCTGCTACCCAGGTGAGGAGGACAGGGTGGTCAGACTACCTGCTACCCGGGCGAGGAGAACAGGGTGGTCAGACTACCTGCTACCCGGGTGAGGCAGACAGGGTGGTTAGACTACCTGCTACCTGGGTGAGGAGGACAGGGTGGCCAGACTACCTACTACCTGGGTGAGGAGGACAGGGTGGTCAGACTACCTGCTACCCGAGTGAGGAGGACACAGTGGTCAGACTACCTGCTACCCAAGTGAGGTATTGCGAGGGCCTCTGGCAATGCTGCATTTGACAAGGTAAGGGCTAGGGCAAAATCAGATTTTTTTGCCTGGTTTCCATCTCCAATGTAACCAGCCGTTTCATTCATTTCGATTGGAAATTGGATCATTTGTTTGGAATTCCAATCAGAACAACCCCCCCCCCCAGAATCTGATCCTTTGTGCATGTGCAAAATGGCCACTTTCCCGCTGCGCATGCATAAAATGGCCACTGCCATTCCGACCTTATGAAAAATGGCCACCGCCATTCCCACCTTGTGGAAAATGGCCACGACCATTCAACAAGGTGGTGGAATTCTGATCAAACAATTTTTTGCGCATCGCAGCTACCATTTTGTGCCTGCGCAAAACTGATCAGAATTCCATTCGAAAATTTATTCCAATCAGAATTCTGATCAAAAATCCAATAGCCATTCTGATTTTGCGTAATGTTTTTGTGACATTGGAATGCCTGTTTTGAAAAAGCCTTAGTAAGGTAGGGAGGTAGATATTTATCGTGAAGCCTTTCGGTTATTACAATATACAGAATAATATACCAAATGAACAAACATCAACATCAACAATAAGAAGCAAATCCAAAACAACAAATTACCTAAAAAACCAACACGAAAGTAAGACACAAATAACATATCCAGAAAATACAACCCAGAAGTCATATCCCTCCATTTAAAAACAACATTAAATCCAAATTCAGGAAACCTCAGAATTAATTCATACAGAAATTATATTCCCTTGATGCCAGGCAACCGTTCCACGAAGAACAGCTACCAGTAACCCCACAGAAAGTCAAACAGAATTAGATTAGAAGTCAATTTTCAGATCTAATCAATACAGTCCGCAAAATATGATCAACAAATAAAAACAACTTAACTAAACATTTTTTAAAATTAATACTAAGAACAAGATCCCTTCTAATTTGGGCTCAATGACACAAAAAATGGCCACTGACCGAGTGGCTTCAGAATCCACTGGGCTTAGAAGTTTTGGGAGCAGCAAAGCGTAACAATTGTGTGTAATAAAGATGTTCAGATACCTACGTCTGGGCACCTCGTAGACTGGACAGACAAAAAAACCATGCTCAACTGTTTTGAATTCCAAGGTATCGCAAAGGGGACAGATCCTTGCCTCCCTTGGAATGCCCGCGAAAAAGCCCTAGTAAGGAACTGTTTCCACCCTCTGCACTTCATACTGTTGCGCCGTGACTGGTGTGAATTAAACTTGCCTGATTTGTAGACTCTAGAGTCAAGTGCCAGTTTATAAAATATCTTCCTCCAGGCCTCTCTCTGCCAGGTGGACAATCTATCTGGCACACAAACATGTCATCCCTCCACTGAAGGAGTTAGTGCCACATTCTGTGGCGACAGCGTGAATATCCAGGCCAGTCAGAGCTGCCGTTGCCAACGGTGTTTTATGCGAATGTAAATCATGATTGAAGACTTTAATCATGAGGAAAGATCAGCAGTGCCCCAGAAAGACGGCTTCCAAAAGGCAGAAATTACAGCCCTATCGTGTGAGAGATTAATGGGGGCTGTTAGTTTTATTTGAATTGCTGCCTCACGGATAATAGAAGATAAGATGGATTAAATACGCCATGGGTCGTGATTCATATTCGAGGTTGGCTTCTTCAGGGATGTGTTAGTTTCAGCCCAGTTTTCCAACATGTCAAGATCATTTTGAATTTTATTTCCGTCTCCTAAGGTGTTAGCTCTCCGTCCCAGTTTTGTGTCATCTGCAAATTGAATAAACATTCCCTCTATGCTTTCATCCAAGTCATTAATAAAAATGTTGAACAGTATCGAACTCAGGACAGAGTCCTGCGGCACCCCACTCGACACCTCCCTTCAGACTGATGAAGAGTCATTGATGAGCATGCTGAGTACAATTCTTCTTATTGTTACTATTAAAAATTGAGAGTTACCTGTAAGAACATTACAGCAGCCACGCTGGGTCGGACAACGGTCTATCTAGCCCAACATCTCCAACAGTGCCAGTTTCAGTCACTTTAGAGAAGTGGACACTAAATCACTAGATCCATTCCCTATCATTCACTCCCAGTCCCCAACATTCACAATTCTCATCCCTTGACTAGGGGGTGTTCCAAGGAGTCCTTCCATTTTTGTGAAATAGCTTTGTAAAAACAGAACGGCTGGCGAAATCCCACTAGAAAATTCCAGTTGGAATTTACGATCAAATTTCATCTGTTCATTTGTGCGAGCTCAGAATGGTGGTGTCCATAAGGGTGCCATCAGTTCATGGGCTGCCATTTTTCACATCCTCAAACAAATGAATGAATTTCTAATTGGTCTGATAAATGACAACTGGGACAGTAGTTTATTCTGATTTTCATTTGTTCAGACCAAACTGACCAGATCCGTCAACAATGGAATTCAGTCAGAAACGGAACTTCGCCCCTACCTGGAGCCAAATGAGTATCCACAAAAACCTGTATACCTGTTGACTTTCCAGTACTCGAACCAACTCAAAAATATTGAGGACCAATCAGTACCCGATTTCAACTCGATTCAAGTACCCGATGTCCCAGAATGTCCCCAAATGCCGACTTCCGGGCCCGATTTTTCAGATTTCCATCCCAGTTTACCAATTGGTATCTGGAAAATTGAAAAACCAATACAAGAAATTACCGATTTTTGGGGGTACCCAGTTGGTAATCAAGTAACCTGTCAAGCTCCTGGAGTGGTACTCAAAAATGCGAGTATTGCCCAGGGGTAGCAAACGAGTTACCCATTTCACCTCTACCCCTACCTTTAACCAACAGCCACTTAGGGACCTTTCTTCCAAAGAGACCTTATATCCACTCCTTTTTCAGTGCTATTGGCCATCACAACTTCTTCTGGCAATAGGTTCCACAGGTTAATTGCACCAGTGACCTACCATGGCTAAAGCATGCTTGTCATGTCATGAGAGGGGTCAGCCCCACCCTAGTGTGACCCCCCACCCCCAACACTGGCCCCAGGCACCCTCTCTGGCAGATTGTCCCTCTGGCATTTAACACCTTACCAAACCACCGTGAACTGTGAATTGTGACAGCAGCAGCAGCTGAACCAACCATTCTCCTTCCTCTCCTAGCTTATTTGCATGCTTGGAGTCTGGTCGGAAAGCTTCTGCAGGAAGCTTCAGGACTTACATACAGAGATAAATACATCAATGACGAGCATGTTGGATTAACAACATTATCTAGTCACATGCCTGGGTGCCTGCATCACAGACCAGAACTCCGTCTCTCAGTGCACTGAACAAACAGAACAAAAAGAAGGTTCTAATCCTGCCCCGAACAATTCCAAATATCAGTCAGTCAGTCTTTATTGTTGAAGTCCCAAGGGCCATTACAAACAAACAAAACCACATGATTAAAACAATAAAATATTTATACAAATGCTTTCTAGGCTTATTACAATTAGGAATTTCCATTTACAATGATCTCCTCAAAATTATTATGAAAACAAACTATACAAATACTCTTAAGGTAGAACACAAATAAAAATGTCCTCAAAATTAAAAATTAAGACTTTATATCTTGGTCACATTTACAACTCAGGACATTATTTTCTTCAAAACTCCCTCTCTCCTTGGCTGCCTTAAATGCAAACCCAGCAAGCTCTTTTGTGATCCTGAAATTCATACCCTCCAAGGCATAGATTAATTTAAATCTAACTGGCCAATTCAAAGTATGTTTAATAAGATTTTTTAAAAATGCATCTTATGCAGGTCAGCATAAATTGGGCAACTGAACAAATAATGTGGGAGATTCTCAATAGCGCCCTCCCACAAATACAATATCTGGAGGATGCTGGCTCATTTACATATCTACACCTCTCAGGTACTCCGTATCCATAAATTGGAATCTCAGTTTAGTGAATGTGCCCCTCACATGATAATCCTGCAACTCAGTTAGATATTTCTCATGCCCCCAAACCCATAATCCAAGAGGAGAGAATTTGGAGGCTCCAACTATTCCAATATCATACTGAAAGCATTGCTTGCAAAGGTTTTTTGCTGCCTGGTTGTCCATTTTTAATAAACATTGGACATCCAGACCGTTTTGTACCAACAAGAGTTTATTTTTGGCCAACCATGAACTTTTATCAGTGGGAAAGCATTGATTTTGTTGCATCACCCACAATTTGACTAGGGAATGATTGCCTTAATGCCTTTATTTATCCTTAACAAAGAGTAGATCATAGGCAATATAATCCATACTTGAACATTCCAAATGTCAGAGAAGAGACAATAGCTGAATGTAGACAAAGGGGAAGACCAGCTGCTTTACCCTAAGAAATCATGCCACCAGTTTGGTTTTCAGAAACACCGGAGACAGGCTCTTCTTCAAAAGTCATTCCCCATGTTCCCATGCAAGCAAAGAGATCTGTGTAGAAGCATTGGGACTTGATCTCGGGTGTGCATGTCATTTTCGTTATTACAATAACAATAATGAAAATTGTCTGTTTCGTTATTGCAATAATGAAAAAAATGACAACCGAGAATAACGACAACGATAACAAAAACGACAACCGAGAATACAAAAAATGACAACCGAGAATACCAGTAACGGTAACGGTAATGGTAACGATATCAAAAAGGATACCAAAAACAATAACAAAAACGATAACAAAAACGACAATGTCGTTATCGTTGTCGTTATTATTAGTGCTGTGGCAGTTGAGTTTGGGAAGAAAAATGTAGAGAGGGGAGGAGGGAGCAGACATCTTGGAGACTTAACAGGGTTGAACTCTTGAACTGTGCCTGTGTTGGGAGGGGAAGCAGTTCAGCAGTATCTGATGGATGTATCGCTGGCCAATGAGCAGTGCAAGCAGGTCCCAGCAGTCTCATGGCACTCTGTGATTGCTCAATGCCTGCTGCCTCCCACAACCAATCAGGGGAGCTCTGGGGGAGGGCACTGCAACCCTTTATAATGGGAGGGCCAGGTTTTTTCTCTCTGTTCTGTGAGAGCTCTGCTTGTCAGAACTGTGGTGCTTGCACATAAACTAATCCTCCCTAGCCCTCATTGTATTATTTATTTAATTAGGTATTCCCACCAATACCTTTCCTTCCTCATACCCTACATTTTACCTTCTCCCTTTCCTTGCCCTTCTCCCCCCTGTACATTATATAGAGATAGGTAGTATAGATTAGATATAGATATATATTATAGACTTATAGATTAGAATGGTTATATAGATAATTGATTAGATAATAGTTTTTCTTTCCCCTTCCCCTGTCTCCCTTAGATTTAGATAAATATTAGTTATGCACAGGAATCAATAATGATACGGATGCCAAAAATAAAATCTTTGTTTGAAATGGTACCGATATCAATAACGACACAGGAAGCCATGAAGCGAGAATGGCGCCCAGGACCAACTTTGGCCGAGAGCCGCACTTGAACTGCCCAAGAGCCCACATGTGCCACGGTTCGCCTGACCTATTCAGTCAAACCTCACGATTATTCATCTAGTGCCAGCAACGTGCCTGTCAGTGAACACTTAGAGACGGGTCTCTGCCCCAAGGGACTTACCATCTAGGCTGGACAGGGGAAGGGGAGAGTCACATAGGAATAGACGGGGATGCTCTCTTAGTTACAGGGGAGGAGGGGGGAATCCTGAAGGATGAGACAGTACTGCAGAAGCATAAACAATCAGTCTGTGGAGGGTCAGGAGTGAGGGAAAAGCCTGGCAGAAGAGGTAGGTTTTCAGGAGGAACTGGAGAGTTGAGAGGAAGGAAGCGGAGCATTGAGCTTTGAAATGCAACTCACCCTCCCACGCCTCCCCTGCTCCCCCAGCCGCCTTCGTCCCCTCTCCCTCGCTGCCCCGCACGCCTGGAACTCCTTCCCTGCCCTCGTCCGCCTGGCCCCCACCCTCCACACCTTCAAATCCCTCCTCAAAACCCACTTCTTCCGCTCCGCCCTTCCTAACTCCTGCTAATCATCCCCACCCAGGATTATCCCCCACCTGCTATCTTCAAACTCCCAATTCTCTGTAACCAAGCCAAGAACGTGCACCTGAGTTCCTGCATCCTCATCAATGTTGCATCCCTTGTCTCTCCCTCTGTTCCCCCTTCCCTGTCTCCCCTCCCCCTGTCTTTAGATTGTAAGCTCTCGGGGAGGGACTGTGTCTATCTTACTCTTTGTAAAGTGCCAGGTACATTGCTGGTGCTATATAAATGCTTATAATAATTAATTATTAATTATTAATTATTAATAACTAGCTAATAATTAATATCGATAACGATAACAAACATGCTAACAAAAACGATACCAAAAATGATAACAAAAACAATGACAGCAAAAACGATATTGTCGTTAATAACGATAACGAAAATGACACTGTTGAATAACGAAAACAAAAATGAAATCCGAAGCCGACATGGGGGCCTGGTGCCCACCCCTAGAAAGGACATGTTCCCTGGGCATCCCAATTTGATGGGCTAATCCCAGTTGTGCCCCTGTTCCTCCCTCCCAGCACCGACCCGAGACATCCTCTGGCAGATTGTCCCCATCCTGTCTCTGGCGAGCCACAATGAAGTGTGTTTCGTTTACTGTGACAGCAGCAGCAGCTAAACCAACCAGCCTCCTTCCTCTCCTAGCTTATTTGCATGCTTGGAGTCTATTGGCTGGATGACTTCTGCAGGAAGTTTTTCTTTCAAGTACTCAGTTCAGCTCTGCATTTAATTTTCATAGTATTTGAATATCCCCCCCTCCCTCCCGCTAAAACAATATCATGTCGTTCAGACACAGCCCCCTAGGAGCCACCTTGAACAATTTAAGCCTGGGACCTAAAATCAGGTGCTATGTTGGCAATCTCACCTATGAGTTTGAAGCGAATGACACGCTTTCAACCCACCATTTATTCTTTAACTCGCCACAACGAACAAGACATCACTGCAGTTGGATCTCATCAGAACCCTTCAAACACAGAGAAGGGTCTCACCTGTAAAGTGTTTAGGAGTATCTTAAATGCAATAAACTCTGAAACACCAATGGTTTATTTAATTGTAGCTACTTCACGAGACTCACTCCAAGATGCTCAGGAATCTTGAGTGGCTCTTGGCTCCGTCTGAAGCTGCAACCTCCCTCCGGGAGGAGGTGGGATGACCACGTCAGGGAAGGTGGGACAAGACCTTTCTGACATGACTGCCATTGGAAACACCAGTTTCCAGGTTAGCCACAGGCACCCCAGCTAACCCAGAAAAATTGGGACTTCCTTGGAGCCTGGAGAGTAGGTCAAATCTTGGAGTCTTTAAACCCAGGTGGCACCCCTAAACTCTGATTTATGGCATGTCTGATAACTTGCAAACCATAACCGACCCTTCTTGCTGCTTATAGTCAGCAATTAAAGCAGTAATAGGGTCCAATTTCGGGGAAACACAGAAATCCCTGGGCTTTAGAGAAATCAGGGCAAAGCTCACTGCTTCCCACAGCACAGTCCAACTGGGTTGCTCCTTCCAATGTTCAATTTATTTATTTATCTAACAAACTTATTACCCTGCCCCTCTTGCCAGAGGCAGCCCGGGGCAGCTTACAAGAAATAAAAACATGTATAAAATTCACATAGACAACAACAACAACCACCAAATTAAACCATAAATAAAAGGGGAGCATCACCTCCCCCATAATTAAAATCTCTCACATAAATAATATCCCGCCCCATCCCCCTCACCCTCGCCAAAGGCCTGGCAGAACAACCAGGTCTTACATTGGCGCCGAAACTAAGGAAGATCCGGGGCCACCAGAGCCTCCACCGGGAGGGAATTCCACAGCTGTGGAGCGGTGACCGAGAACACCCGCTCCATAGTCACCCTCCTAAACGGAAAGGAAACTTGAGCCCAATTTGTTAATGAGGACCAAGACTGGGAAACCCTAGGTTAGGATGGGGACGTCTCTCTCATTAGCACATGATGCAGGCGCTCATTTTATTTTCTATTACAAAAAAACCCCAGTGAGCTCTCCGAATATAAAGCTGGGGTTTAGAACAAGAAGCAAATGGTACTGCAATGCCGAGACATTTCCTTCTCTTGCTTTGGGCCCAAGATATGGTTACAAAAAGTGTAAATCCAAAGAAGCTTCGCTGTCTGAAACAGTTCTGAAACCCCCTTCGTCTGGGAGGATCGCCAACACCTGAACCTGTGTGTTTTCTGGAGGCAATGTAAAACCTATTTACTTGGCTGGGCAGTTAGCTGGTGGGGATATTTATTTATTTATTTATTTATTTATTAAAAGACTTAATTTCCACGGGGCGGCTTACAACAACATAAATCAACAGTTATAAAACCATAAAATTATAAAAACATACCACTCCCCCCGCATCCCTCTCCTCCTCCCCCCCCTCCCCATCTCCCCCACCAAACGCCTTATGGAACATCCAAATCTTACAGCTTTTTCGAAAGGAGGGAAGGTCCGGGGCCAGATGCATCCTCACCGGAAGGGAGTTCCACAGTCTCGGTGCAGCCACCGAGAATGCCCTCCCCTGCATGGCCCCCCGGAAAACTCGGGGGACCACAAGAAGGGCATCCCACGGTGACCGCAGGGCCCGGTCCAGTACCCGGGGGGTGAGGCGGTCCCGCAGATAGACAGGGCCCAGACCGTTTAGGGCTTTATAGGTTAAAACCAACAGCTTGAATTGGGCTCAGAAGACTATTGGCAGTCAATGAAGAGAACAAAGCACTGGTGTAATGTGCTCCCGGTGGCCCAGTCCCACCAAAAGACGGGCCGCCGCATTCTGCACCAGCTGCAGCTTCCAGGCCATCACCATGGGTAGCCCCACATAGCGTGCGTTACCATCGTCTAGTCTCAAGGTGATGAAAGCATGGATGATGGTGGCCAGGTTGGAGTCTGAAACATGGTTTAAGCCAACGGACCAGATGTAGTTGGCAAAAGGCGCCCCTCGCCACAGCCTCCACCTGAGCATCCAGGCGGAGCTGCGCATCGAGGAGTATCCCCAGACTCCTCACCTGGGGAACCAATGGAGGACAGACCCCATCAATGATGGGGGCCGTTAACTCCATCGCCTTAAACACCAGCATCACCTCAGTCTTGTCGGGATTCAGCTTCAGTCGATTAGCCCTCATCCAATCCCCCACAGCCGTCAGGCACCGAGTAAGCACGGAGACTGCGGGGTCTGGGTCTGTTGAAAAAGAGAGGTATAGCTGGTTGTCATCAGCATATTGGTGGTACCGTATGCCGAACCTCCTGATCACCTCTCCAAGAGGCTGCATATATACGTTGAACAGGAGGGGGGACAACACCAAACCCTGAAGGACACCACACGTGAGATCTCGGTATGATGAAAAACACTCCCCGAGTACCACTCGCTGGGTTCTCCCAGTCAGGAATGAGTGGAACCATTCAAGAACAGTCCCTCCCACCCCTGCACAGTCCCGCAGGCGCGCCACCAACATCTTGTGATCAACTGTATCAAAAGCCGCTGACAGATCTAATAGAACCAACAGGGTCGAATGACCCCGGTCCATCTCCTGGCTCAGATCATCCACTAAGGCCACAAGTGCAGTCTCCGTGCCATAACCCATCCCGACTGAGAGGGATCAAGAAAACCAATGTGGTCAAGATGTGCCTGCAACTGCTGAGCCACCACCTGCTCAATAACCTTCCCTAAAAAGGGAAGGTTAGAGACAGGTCAATAGCTGGCAGGGGAGTCAACGTCAAGAGATGGTTTCTTGAGCAGAGGCTGCACCACTGCCTCCTTGAGACAGCCCGGCACTCTGCCCTCCCAAAGGGAGGCATTGACCACCCCCGCCAGCAATGGCCCCATTGTCTCCTTGCAAGATTGAATTAGCCAAGACGAGCACGGATCTAATTCACAAGAGGTGGCTCTAACAGCCCCAAGGGCCCTGACCGCATCAGCAGGTGTCACCGACTGAAATTGATCCCATAAAACTGGACAAGGCGTGACTTCCATAACCTCAGGTTCTCCTAGTGTAATAAGTGCAGCATCAAAATTGCGGTGAATACGAGCAATTTTATTCACAAAATAATTCACAAACCTATCACATCGTGCTGTAGATGACTCCACTCCAGGGTGGAGGGAGGCCGGATTGATCAGCCCCTGCACCACCCGGAAAAGCTCCGCTGGGCGAGATTTTGCAGATGCTATGAGAACAGTGAAAAAAGCGCTGTCCTCATCGCCTCGGCATATGCTTGTAAACTGGCTCTATGCCGCAATCTGTCGGCTTCAGTATGATAATGATGCCACCATCGCTCCAACCGCTGCCCTTCTTGCTTCAGCCCTTGCAGCTCCTCCGAAAACCACGGGGGCCTGCGGTGCCATCGCCTGGGCAGCAGACATCTAGGAGCCGTCCGATAAATGGCCTCAGTCAGCAGAGTGCTCCATAGTGCGACAAGGTCATCGATGAGACAGTCGTCGAGGTCAGAGGGTACCTCCCCGAGAGCCAACCGGAACCGTTCCAGTTCCATTTGCCTCCGGGGGTGAACCATTCAAATTGGCTCCACACCCTTCTGGGGGCAGACATGTGCTAAGAGAGAGGTCTGTAGGAGATAATGATCTGACCATGACAAGGGCACTGCTGATATCTCCCCCAATAACGGACCCCCCTGCCTCAAGGCCGGTGCAAAACATGAGATCGAGAGTATGTCCCCCCGATGTGTCAGGCCGCTGACCATTTGGGACAGGACCATGGTTGCCATGGTGGCCATGAACTCATGCTCCACACCCCCGAGGTCAGCATGGATGTTAAAGTCCCCCACGACTACTGCCTTTGGGGACCGCAACACCACCTCCGCCACCACCTCTGCCAGAGCATGTAGAGAGGCTGTTGTACAGGTAGGTGCATGGAAAAGAGCAGCACCCCCAGACTGTCCCCCGCCAAATTGAACACCAGGCGCAGAGCCTCAATCATGCTTTGCACTGGATATCTCCTAACTGACCACCTCTCTCTAAAAATCATAGCTACCCCCACCCCCCTATCCCACCGACTGTGGCTGATGATGCACGGAATACTCAGCTGGAACAAGGCCAGCCAAGATAGGCCCCGACTCAAGGTCCAGCCAGGTTTCCGTAATGCCCACGAGATCGGCAACACAATCCAAGACTAATTCCTGGATAGTTGTTGCTTTATTAGCCACTGATCTCACGTTCAACAGAAGCAGCAAAGGGTCGCGTGTACTCTGATCTTGATTCTCCTGTCCAGGCGCTAAGGGGTGAGTGAGCGGGACCTGCAACAGGCACCTGTCCCGCTTCACTCATCTTATACCACCCCATTTGGACCCATATCTCCCCCATCCCATCACGACCCCAATGACTGTGCCCCCCGATGCAGCCCCCCAGCCCCGGCCCCCTTCTGGCCGTTCTGCCCTGGCAGCAGGGGAGACCACTACCCCACATCCTTATACCCCCTGCTCCCCTCTGCCACAGGGGGGCAACCCTCCTTCCCCAAGGACTGCACCCCTCCTTCACACCAAGGGCATCAGTCCTCCCCCACCAACCCAGTCCCCCTGCCCCTCCCCCATATAAAACAAATATTCCATCCCTACCTAACCCCACGTCCCAGTCCCAAAATACAAATACCCACGCCCTAGCCCAGGGCTTGGGAAGTTATTTTACTGCAAATTCATCATACACGCACACACACACACACACACACACACACACACACACACACAGATAAATAAATAAATAAATAAATAAATAA